>LR778285.1:3765800-3963300 GCA_902810595.1 Coregonus sp. 'balchen' | reverse complement strand
TGAACATATTAAACTGAAGTATAAACAGTGAACACATTTGGGGAAATGTTTTTTTCTGAAGCCATTACATACCAGGCCCTGTCCAGAAACATGCCCGAGTTCCTCACCCCCAGGTAGGCTACTTTTATTTAAATCCTAAAGAATTGATAAGCAATTTCTTCAGGTCCAAAGTGTTTGTGTACATTACAATAGTGCGTTGTTGAGCCAAAGCAGTGACTCTTCCAGTGAGGAGAGGATAGGGCCTGAAATGTGACCATGTGGTGAGTGAAGGCCAAATCAAACAGTGTTTTTTTTAACGCGTCTACTCGCCGGAATTAGAATGCACCGTAGTGAATGACAGATAACAGACTGGCCGGGAGCGTCACCGTCAACGGCGTCATGCGGTTCAAATTAGAAAGCAGGTCTATTTTTCCTCACGTATGCGCGAAGAAATGCTGGTAAAGTGAGCGGATACATTTCCAGAAAATAGACTGTTTGTGCGTCGTTAGGTCTGGAATTGTGACATGTATAGTTAAAAGTGTCTATTTAATGTTGATAGGTTTAGCTGCCAGTGCCAATAATACGTGACGCCTACCTTTGTTGATTTCGAGCACAGGCATGTAGCCTAGGCAGTCTACACCTGGGAAACTCAAGGAACTCCGTTCAAGAGACAATAATGTTATGTAAAAAGGGTATATTAGCTACAACTCTCCTCACGTGCATGAGCCAACATAACAGGAGGTAGGTACGGTGTCTCCCGTAGGACATGTAAGGTGAGTCAAAAGAAACACACAACAATAATTCACACGTGCTAAATAGTGACCCTAACGTATACAACTGTTTATTTTGGATTGTCATGACATTGATTACGGGGCGGCAGGTAGCTTGGTTAAGAGCGTTGTGCCAGTAACCGAAAGGTCGCTTATTCTAATCCCCGAGCCGATTAGGTGAAAAATCTGTCAATGTGCCCTTAAGTAGTGCACTATATAGGGAATAGGGTGCAATTTGGGACAAAATTAATTGTCTGCCTAATTTTAGAGTCTGAGGAAGTGTAGCCTAAAGCCGAAACCACAGAGACGCCGTCAACATTTGTATGCGAGAGTATAGAGTTTATACCAACTTAATTTTACATTTTTAGTCATTTAGCAGACGCTCTTATCCAGAGCAATTAGGGTTAAGTGCCTTGCTCAAGGGCACATCGACAGATTTTTCACCTAGTCGGCTCGGGGATTAGAACCAGCGACCTTTCGGTTACTGGCACAACGCTCTTACCCACTAAGCTACCTGCCGCCCTAGACATGACAGTATGGAGAGACTTGACAATGAGGGTTATAGGTTACACGTTGGGAGGTCCAGTCAAAAGCTGTCTTTTGGGAGGGAAGAATATGGAAAGAAGTTGGTCGACGGTGAGGTGCGATCATATGGCACTACAGTTGAATATTTTGTCGGCTGAATGAATGTGCACTGTCCCTGTAAATAATACATTTAATAAATAAGTGGTACAGGTTAGTAAGTTTAGGGTTGGTAGTTTTAATGAATAAGTGAAACCATGAACTGCACCACATTTTACATGTCGTCAACATGTTTATGGACTGTTATTAGTGCTACGTGGTTAAAGAGTCCTACCTGTGTGACTGGACTGGGTGACTGCTATGCTGAGCTCCTGGCCTGTCTCTACATGTGTGGATAAATGAGTTTGACACTGTGCCAGCTCTGTCATATAATCCATGTTTCAACTAAACAGGTTCTGGATGGTATGTAAACAGGTTGCTGTTTCAACTCTGGATGGTATGTAAACAGGTTGCTGTTTCAACTCTGGATGGTATGTAAACAGGTTGCTGTTTACACTCTGGATGGTATGTAAACAGGTTGCTGTTTCAACTCTAGATGGTATGTAAACAGGTTGCTGTTTCAACTCTAGATGGTATGTAAACAGGTTGCTGTTTCAACTCTAGATGGTATGTAAACAGGTTGCTGTTTCAACTCTAGATGGTATGTAAACAGGTTGCTGTTTCAACTCTAGATGGTATGTAAACAGGTTGCTGTTTCAACTCTAGATGGTATGTAAACAGGTTGCTGTTTCAACTCTAGATGGTATGTAAACAGGTTGCTGTTTCAACTCTTGATGGTATGTAAACAGGTTGCTGTTTCAACTCTGGATGGTATGTAAACAGGTTGCTGTTTCAACTCTAGATGGTATGTAAACAGGTTGCTGTTTCAACTCTAGATGGTATGTAAACAGGTTGCTGTTTCAACTCTAGATGGTATGTAAACAGGTTGCTGTTTCAACTCTAGATGGTATGTAAACAGGTTGCTGTTTCAACTCTAGATGGTATGTAAACAGGTTGCTGTTTCAACTCTAGATGGTATGTAAACAGGTTGCTGTTTCAACTCTAGATGGTATGTAAACAGGTTGCTGTTTCAACTCTAGATGGTATGTAAACAGGTTGCTGTTTACACTCTGGATGGTATGTAAACAGGTTGCTGTTTCAACTCTAGATGGTATGTAAACAGGTTGCTGTTTCAACTCTAGATGGTATGTAAACAGGTTGCTGTTTCAACTCTAGATGGTATGTAAACAGGTTGCTGTTTCAACTCTAGATGGTATGTAAACAGGTTGCTGTTTCAACTCTAGATGGTATGTAAACAGGTTGCTGTTTCAACTCTAGATGGTATGTAAACAGGTTGCTGTTTACACTCTAGATGGTATGTAAACAGGTTGCTGTTTACACTCTAGATGGTATGTAAACAGGTTGCTGTTTCAACTCTAGATGGTATGTAAACAGGTTGCTGTTTCAACTCTAGATGGTATGTAAACAGGTTGCTGTTTCAACTCTAGATGGTATGTAAACAGGTTGCTGTTTCAACTCTAGATGGTATGTAAACAGGTTGCTGTTTCAACTCTAGATGGTATGTAAACAGGTTGCTGTTTCAACTCTAGATGGTATGTAAACAGGTTGCTGTTTCAACTCTGGATGGTATGTAAACAGGTTGCTGTTTCAACTCTAGATGGTATGTAAACAGGTTGCTGTTTCAACTCTAGATGGTATGCTTACTTGGCTCTGATCCTCTAGTCTTGAATGTACACAACATGACCAAAAGTATGTGGACAGCTGCTCGTCGAACATCTCATTCCAATATCATGGGCATTAATATGGAGTTGGTCTCCCCTTTGCTGCTATAACAGCCTCCACTTTTCTGGGAAGGCTTTCGACTAGATGTTGGAACATTGCTGCGGGACTTGCTTCCATTCAGCCACAAGAGCATTAGTGAGGTTGGGCGCTGATGTTGAGCGATTAGGTCTGGCTCGCAGTCCGCGTTCCAATTCATCCCAATGGGGTTGAGGTCAGGGCTCTGTGCAGGCCAGTCAAGTTCCTCCACACTGATCTTAACAAACCATTTCTGTATGGACCTCGCTTTGTGCACGGGGGCATTGTCATGCTGAAACAGGAACGGGCGTCCCCAAACTGTTGCCACAAAGTTGGAAGCACAGAATCGTCTAGAATGTCATTGTATGCTGTAGCGTTAAGATTTCCCTTCACTGGAACTAAGGGGCCTAGCCCGAACCATGTAAAACAGCCCCAGACCATTATTCCTCCTCCACTAAACTTTACAGTTGGCACTATGCATTCGGTTAGGTAGCATTCTCCTGGCATCCACCAAACCCAGATTTGTCCGTCGGACTGACAGATGGTGAAGCGTGATTCATCACTCCAGAGAACGCGTTGTCAGTGCTCCAGAGTCCAATGGCGGCGAGCTTTACACCACTCCAGCCGACGCTTGGCATTGCACATGGTGATCTTAGGCCTGTGTGCGGCTGCTCGGCCACAGAAACCCATTTCATGAAGCTCCCAACGAAGAGTTCTTGTGCTGATGTTGCTTCCAGAGGCAGTTTGGAACTCGGTAGTGAGTGTTGCAACCGAGGACAGATGATTTGTACGTGCTACACGCTTCAGCACTCGGCGGTCCCGTTCTGTGAGCTTGTGTGGCCTACCACTTCGCGGCTGAGTCGTTGTTGCTCCTAGATGTTTCCACTTCACAATAACAGCACTTACAGTTGACCGGGGCAGCTCTAGCAGGGCAGAAATTTGACGAACTGTCTTGTTGGAAAGGTGGCATCCTATGACTGTGCCACGTTGAAAGTCACTGAGCTCTTCAGTAAGGCCATTCTACTGCCAATGTTTGTCTATGGAGATTGCATGGCCATGTGGTCGATTTTATACACCTGTCAGCAACGGGTGTGACTGAAATAGCCGAATCCACTAATTTGAAGGGGTGTCCACATACTTTTGTATAGATAGTGTACATGTTTCCAACTGTTGCTGGAATGTTCTTGTGTTTTCAAGGGAACAGATATACAGGACCAGTCAAAAGTTTGGTACACCTACTCATTCAAGGGTTATATTGTATTGTAGAATAATAGTGAAGACATCAAAACTATGAAATAACACATATGGAATCATGTAGTAACCAACAAAGTGTTAAACAAATCAAATAGCCTCCCTTTGCCTTGATGACAGCTGTGCACACTCTTGGCATTCTCTCAACCAGCTTCACCTGGATTGCTTCTCCAACAGTCTTGAAGGAGTTCCCACATACGCTAAGCACTTGTTGGCTGCTTTTCCTCCGACTCAACCCAAACCATCTCAATTGGAAGCATAATGGTATGATTCATAAAGACGTATGATTCATAAAGAGGTATGGTTCATAAAGAGGTATGGTTCATCAAGATGTATGGTTCATCAAGATGTATGGTTCATCAAGACCTATGGTATGGTTCATAAAGACTGTATGGTTCATAAAGACATATGGTATGGTTCATAAAGACGTATGTTATGGTTCATAAAGACCTACTTCATATGATATGGGCTCAGTTGACTTGAAAAATGAGTGTAGCATAAGCAGTCAAAAGGCTCCTACGTTTAGTTAAACCTTTACTGTGATTGGGGAGCTTATATCCTGGTAGCATTATGACAGAGGTCTGTGATTTGGGAGCTTATATCCTGGTAGCATTATGACAGAGGTCTGTGATTGGGGAGCTTATATCCTGGTAGCATTATGACAGAGGTCTGTGATTGGGGAGCTTATATCCTGGTAGCATTATGACAGAGGTCTGTGATTGGGGAGCTTATATCCTAGTAGCATTATGACAGAGGTCTGTGATTGGGGAGCTTATATCCTGGTAGCATTATGACAGAGGTCTGTGATTGGGGAGCTTATATCCTGGTAGCATTATGACAGAGGTCTGTGATTGGGGAGCTTATATCCTGGTAGCATTATGACAGAGGTCTGTGATTGGGAAGCTTATATCCTGGTAGCATTATGACAGAGGTCTGTGATTGGGGAGCTTATATCCTGGTAGCATTATGACAGAGGTCTGTGATTTGGGGAGCTTATATCCTGGTAGCATTATGACAGAGGTCTTTGAGGCTCTGTTACCTGAAGCAGGGGGTTTCTCTGGATCCTACCCAGCCTGGGTATTTGTAAGGTGTACCCATCTATCCCATTTATCTTGTGAACTACCAGCATGATCTATGATATGTTTATAAAGGTGAAAGGTGTAATTGTCGGAAACAAGGGAATGGTGGCAAAAGAGTGTGTTGTGTGTATACTGAAAAATAATATAAATGCAACATGTAAAGTGTTGGTCCTATGTTTCTTGAGCTGAAATAAAAGATCCCAGAAATTTTCCATACGCACAAAAAGCTTATTTCTCTTCAATTTTGTGCACAAATTTGTTTACATCCCTGTTAGTGAGCATTTCTCCTTTGCCAAGATAATCCATCCACCTGACAGGTGTGGCATATCAAGAAGCTGATTAAACAGCATGATCATTACACAGGTGCACCTTGTGCTGGGGGACAATAAAAGGCCACTCTAAAATGTGCAGTTTTGTCACAGATGTCTCAAGTTTTGATGGGAGCGTGCAATTGGCATGCTGACTGCAGGAATGTCCACCAGAGCTGTTGCCAGAGACGTCATTTTTAGATAATGTGGCAGTACGTGTGTAACCACGCCAACCACGCCAGCCCAGGACCTCCACATCCGGCTTCTTCACCTGAGGGATCGTCTGAGACCAGCCACCCGGACAGCTGATGAAACTGAGGAGTATTTCCGTCTGTAATAAAGCCCCTTTGTGGGGAAAAACTCATTCTGATTGGCTGGGCCTGGCTCCCAGTGGGCGGGCCTATGCCCTCCAGGGCCACCGATGGCTGCGCTCCTGCCCAGTCATGTGAAATCCATAGATTAGGGCCTAATGAATTTATTTCGATTGACTGATTTCCTTGTATGAACTGTGACTCACTAAAATCGTTGAAATTGCTGCATGTTGCGTTTTTATATTTTGTTCAGTATAATATACATTCTTTCCATGACATAGACTGACCAGGTGAATCCAGATGAAAGATAAGATCCCTTATTGATGTCACTTGTTAAGTCCACGTCAATCAGTGTAGATGAAGGGGAGGAGACAGGGTTAAAGAAGGATTTATAAGCCTTGAGACAATTGAGAGATGGATTATGTATGTGTACCATTCAGAGGGTGAATGGGCAAGACAAAATATTTAAGTGCCTTTGAACGGGGTATGGTAGTAGGTGCCAGGCGCACTGGTTTGAGTGTGTCAAGAACTGGAACGCTGCTGGGTTTTTCACGCTCAACAGTTTCCCGTGTGTATCAAGAATGGTCCACCACCCAAAGGACATCCAGCCAACTTGACACAACTGTGGGAAGCATTGGAGTCAACATGGGCCAATATCCCTGTGGAACCCTTTCGACAGCTTGTAGATTCCATGCCCCGACGAATTGAGGCTGTTCTGAGGGCAAAATATGTGTGTATGTATATATGTGGTATTGTATTATACTGTATACATGTTGTATTGTACTGTATATATGTTGTATTGTATTGTACTGTATATATATTGTATTATACTGGATATATGTTGTATTGTATTATACTGTATATATGTTGAATTGTATTATACTGTATATATGTTGTATTGTATTATACTGTATAAGTATTGTACTGTATGTATGTTGTATTATACTGCATGTACAGTGGGGGAAAAAAGTATTTAGTCAGCCACCAATTGTGCAAGTTCTCCCACTTAAAAAGATGAGAGAGGCCTGTAATTTTCATCATAGGTACACGTCAACTATGACAGACAAATAGAGGGGAAATAATCCAGAAAATCACATTGTAGGATTTTTAATGAATTTATTAGCAAATTATGGTGGAAAATAAGTATTTGGTCACCTACAAACAAGCAAGATTTCTGGCTCTCACAGACCTGTAACTTCTTCTTTAAGAGGCTCCTCTGTCCTCCACTCGTTACCTGTATTAATGGCACCTGTTTGAACTTGTTATCAGTATAAAAGACACCTGTCCACAACCTCAAACAGTCACACTCCAAACTCCACTATGGCCAAGACCAAAGAGCTGTCAAAGGACACCAGAAACAGAATTGTAGACCTGCACCAGGCTGGGAAGACTGAATCTGCAATAGGTAAGCAGCTTGGTTTGAAGAAATCAACTGTGGGAGCAATTATTAGGAAATGGAAGACATACAAGACCACTGATAATCTCCCTCGATCTGGGGCTCCACGCAAGATCTCACCCCGTGGGGTCAAAATGATCACAAGAACGGTGAGCAAAAATCCCAGAACCACACGGGGGGACCTAGTGAATGACCTGCAGAGAGCTGGGACCAAAGTAACAAAGCCTACCATCAGTAACACATTAAGCCGCCAGGGACTCAAATCCTGCAGTGCAAGACGTGTCCCCCTGCTTAAGCCAGTACATGTCCAGGCCCGTCTGAAGTTTGCTAGAGTGCATTTGGATGATCCAGAAGAGGATTGGGAGAATGTCATAGGGTCAGATGAAACCAAAATATAACTTTTTGGTAAAAACTCAACTCGTCGTGTTTGGAGGACAAAGAATGCTGAGTTGCATCCAAAGAACACCATACCTACTGTGAAGCATGGGGGTGGAAACATCATGCTTTGGGGCTGTTTTTCTGCAAAGGGACCAGGACGACTGATCCATGTAAAGGAAAGAATGAATGGGGCCATGTATCGTGAGATTTTGAGTGAAAACCTCCTTCCATCAGTAATAATTATAATAATAATTGGTCATTTAGCAGACGCTCTTATCCAGAGCGACTTACAGGAGCAATTATGGTTAAGTGCCTTGCTCAAGGGCACATCGACAGATTTTTCACCTAGTCGGCTCGGGGATTAGAACCAGCGACCTTTCGGTTACTGGCACAACGCTCTTACCCACTAAGCTACCTGCCGCCCATCAGCAAGGGCATTGAAGATTAAACGTGGCTGGGTCTTTCAGCATGACAATGATCCCAAACACACCGCCCTGGGCAACGAAGGAGTGGCTTCGTGAGAAGCATTTCAAGGTCCTGGAGTGGCCTAGCCAGTCTCCAGATCTCAACCGCATAGAAAATCTTTGGAGGGAGTTGAAAGTCTGTGTTGCCCAGCGACAGCCCCAAAACATCACTGCTCTAGAGGAGATCTGCATGGAGGAATGGGCCAAAATACCAGCAAACAGTGTGTGAAAACTTACAGTAAACGTTTGACCTGTGTCATTGCCAACAAAGGGTATATAACAAAGTATTGAGAAACTTTTGTTGTTGACCAAATAATTATTTTCCACCATAATTTGCAAATAAATTCATTAAAAATCCTACAATGTGATTTTCTGGATTTTTTTTTTCTAATTTTGTCTGTCATAGTTGACGTGTACCTATGATGAAAATCACAGGCCTCTCTCATCTTTTTAAGTGGGAGAACTTGCACAATTGGTGGCTGACTAAATACTTTTTCCCCCCACTGTATGTATGTTGTATTGTACTGTATATATGTTGTATTGTATTATACTGTATATATGTTGTATTATATAATGTGGTGTCATGTAGCCATCCTCTGTGTGATCCCGTTGGAAGGTAGTATGGTATAGTGTAATCTGATGCTGCTTAATACCTTGCAGTCACCAACACCATATTGATTTCATATGAGCTGATGTATTTACTGACCTTACCACACTGCCGTGGATTAGGCAGTTAATCTCCATCCAGCGTTTGTTCTGTTGGAAGGAACATTTACTATGATACTATGATATGGACACCACTAGTGTTGCTGTTTTAAGACGATTACTTTTTAATCTACACCCTTCTTCCTCCCTCTCTCTCTCTCTCTCTCTCTCTCTCTCTCTCTCTCTCTCTCTCTCTCCTCCCTCTCTCTGTCCTCCAACTCTGTCCCACTCGCTCTCCCCCTTTTCTACTCTCTGTCTGGCAGCCATCCTCTGCTCATCCATCCATCTGTCTTTTCTTGGTATTCACTCTCTCCGCGCCACTCTGCTTACCTGGTTTTCCTGCTGTGTCTCGGGGGAAAGTGATGTCACAATGTTTAGCCACTCTTCTTGTCTTCTCCAGATCTCACTTTCAATCAATTTTATTCCAACGCTTATTTTACAGCGCAATGTCATTGTCAAGGAAATGGCCTAGGTTGTGTTTCAAATGGCACCCTATTCCCTATATAGTGCACTACTTTTGAACAGGGCCAGTGTCCCAAGAGTCATGCATTGATTGACATTCACAAATCTGACCTTTTTGGCGAGGCGTGACCAGGGATTATATTCTGAGGCGTCCTACGCTCATTTTGAGACAACACCTTTAGAATTGGCATTACGTTACTGTCAAGATGGATTCACACTGTGCCTTGAGTTAGATTGCGTGTACACCCAGCCCCCAACCCTAATGGTGTCTTGTCTTGCCGAAACCCCTCCCCCAAGCCATCCATCAATTCCCAGTCCCTGCTGTGACTGGTTGAGTCCCAAATAACACCCTATCCCTTGTATAGTGCACTACTTTTGAACAGGGCCCAAAGGTAATAGGGTACCATTTGGGAAGCGACGTGTGTTAACTTTTTACCACTGATCGCTGTTCCAACAGTGTTCTTTAATACATACTGTATCCTGTGAAGCGTGGCCTTGCATTCTCCTCTGTGGCTGAGTCTCAAACGGCACCCTATTCCCTAAATAGTGCCCTACTTTTGATCAGAGCCCTGGTCAAAAGTAGAGCATTGTATAGGGAATAGGGTGCCGTTTGAGACGTTGCCCGTGAGTGAGCGTTAGTTTGTAGTATTGTAATCTCTTTTCTTTCCGCAGGGCGAGGGGCCGCTCCCCGTGGTATAGAGAAGGATGAATGACACTCTGTTCCAGCCTAACTGAGAACGAGGGAGCAACGAAGGAAGAGGAAGAGGAAGAGGAGGAAAAAGGAGAGGAATAAAGTAAAGAAGAAGAGATTGAGATCCGTCCTCCGACAGGGATCACCTCCGGACAATTATTTTCTCTCTGTTCGTCTCTCTCTTTTCCTCCATCGGCGACATCGTTCACTGCAGCGGCTCCACTTCCCCTAGACTTTGAGCTGTGAAGGGGCTCTATCACACACACACACACACACACACACACACACACACACACACACACACACACACACACACACACGTTTCGTCTGTGTCCTGTTGATCGGCTGATGCTGGTTGGCCTGCCTGCGTGCTCCAGCCCCAGGCCCAGAACCATGAAGAGGCCCAAGCAGCAGACTCAGCCCCTCAGCTTCCTCTCCTTCTTCAGCCGGAAGCCTAAATCCGACCCCAGGCTCGAGAGGCCTGCTGGGGCCCACAACAAGGAGGAGGTCTCCATCACTCTCACGCCCAGCGAACATGCAGACCAGGTGAGAAAGACACGTCTTATTCTCTTTTTATAGTGCACTACTTTTGACCAGAGCCCAATGAGGAAAAGGCACCCTAAGTAACACACTTATTTTTTTTTTACCAGTACCCTGTAAAGAGAATAGGGTGTTATTTGGGATACATCCAGTGGCTCTGTCCCTAATAGCACCCTATTCCCTATGTATTGGTTCCTGTCAAAAGTAGTGCACTATAGCACCCTATTCTCTATGTATTGGTTCCTGTCAAAAGTAGTGCACTATAGCACCCTATTCCCTATGTATTGGTTCCTGTCAAAAGTAGTGCACTATAGCACCCTATTCCCTATGTATTGGTTCCTGTCAAAAGTAGTGCAGTACAGTACGTAGTGAGTAAGGTGCCACGTCAGCCTCTGAATGTATCCATTCATTTTTGAAAGCCCCTGTGTGTTTGTTTTTCCCGTTCCCTCCTAACCCCCTGGCGCCCTGCAGAGTGTATGTTCAATTAGTTGTCTCCTGCATTCTGTGCAGGTTGGTGTTTTTTTTCGTCATGAATCTTGTACTGGAGGCAGCTCTGCAGAGTCGTCACTAGCTGGCACATCCACAAAGTCATACAATCCCATTTTTAAACCTAACCTTAAATTAAGACCAAAAAGTAAATTTGTGTTTTCATTATTTTTTATTTTTTTACAATATAGCCAATTTTGACTTTTCAGCTGGCCCATCTAGCGGAAATCGCTCAGTGCTGCCTCCAGGACAACATTTTACATTTACATTTTAGTCATTTAGCAGACGCTCTTATCCAGAGCGACTTACAGGAGCAATTAGGGTTAAGTGCCTTGCTTAAGGGCACATCGACAGATTTTTCACCTAGTCGGCTCAGATTTTTTTTTGTCCATTAAAAGAACATAAAATTGATCAGAAATACAGTGTAGACATTGTTAATGTTGGAAATGGCTATTGTAGCTGGAAACTGAATGTTTAATGGAATATCTACATAGGCGTACAGAGGCCCATTATCAGCAACCATCAGTCCTGTGTTCCAATGGCACGCTGTGTTTGCTAATCCAAGTTTATCATTTTAAAAGGCTAATTGATCATTAGAAAACCCTTTTGCAATTATGTTAGCACAGCTGAAAACTGTGTGCTGATTAAAGAAGCAATAAAACTGGCCTTCTTGAGACTAGTTGAGTATCTGGAGCATCAGCAATTGTGGGTTCGATTACAGGCTCAAAATGGCCAGAAACAAATAACTTTCTCCTGAAACTCGTCAGTCTATTCTTGTTCTGAGAAATGAAGGCTATTCCATGCGAGAAATTGCCAAGAAACTGAATATCTCATACAACGCTGTGTACTACTCCCTTCACAGAACAGCGCAAACTGGCTCTAACCCGAATAGAAAGAGGAGTGGGAGGAAAAGCCATATCTCAGACTGGCCAATAATAATATAATAATAATAATAAGCCATTTAGCAGACGCTTTTTTAAATCCAAAGCGATTTACAGTCACACATGCATACATTTTTACGTATGGGTGGTCCCGGGGATCGAACCCACTACCCTGGTGTTACAAGCGCCATGCTCTACCAATTGAGCTACAGAGGATAAAAAGAAAAGATTAAGATGGCCAGTCTTTCTTTGCAACTCTGCCTAGAAGGTCAGCATCCCGGAGTTGCCTCTTCACTGTTGACGTTGAGACTTGTGTTTTGCGGGTACTATTTAATGAAGCTGCATATAGGGAGAAGGTCAGAGACCTGGCAGTGTGGTGCCAAGACAACAACCTCTCCCTCAATGAGAGCAAGACAAAGGAGCTGATCGTGGACTACAGGAAAAGGAGGGCCGAACAGGCCCCCATTAACATCAACGGGTCGAGAGTTTCAAGTTCCTTGGTGTCCACATCACCAACAAACTATCATGGTCCAAACACACCAAGACAGTCGTGAAGAGGGCACGACAACACATTTTCCCCCTCAGGAGAATGAAAAGATTCTGTATGGGTCCCCAGATCCTCAAAACGTTATACAGCTGCACCATCGAGAGCATCCTGACCGGTTGCATCACCGCCTGGTATGGCAAATGCTCGGCCTCCGACTGTAAGGCGCTACAGAGGGTAGTGCGTACGGCCCAGTACATCGCTGGGGCCAAGCTTCCTGCCATCCAGGACCTACAGTGGGGAGAACACGTATTTGATACACTGCCAATTTTGCAGGTTTTCCTACTTACAAAGCATGTAGAGGTCTGTCATTTTTATCATAGGTACACTTCAACTGTGAGAGACGGAATCTAAAACAAAAATCCAGAAAATCACATTTGTATGATTTTTAAGTCATTAATGTTACATTAACATTGTAATTACTCCACAATACTAACCTAAATGACAGAGTGAAAAGAAGGAAGCTTGTACAGAAAAAAATAATTATCCATAACATGCATCCTGTTAGCAATAAGGCACTAAAGTAAAACTGCCAAAAATACAAAGCGTTATGTTTGGGGCAAATTCAAGACAACACATCACTGAATACCACTCTTCATATTTTCAAGCATGGTGGTGGCTGCATCATGTTACGGGTATGCTTGTCATCGGAAGGACTAGGGAGTTTTTTTTGGGATAAAAACGAAACTGAATAGAGCTAAGCAGAGGCAAAACCCTAGAGGAAAACTTTTTTTAAATTTTTTTTATAGGGATGTCATACTGAGACTAGGGTCTCTTTTACAGATGAGCCCTGCATAAATACAGTGCATTCGGAAAGTATTCAGACCCCTTGACTTTTTCCACATTTTGTTACAGCCTTATTCTAAAATTGATTAAATGTGTTTTTTCCCCTCATCAATCTACACACAAAACCCCATAATGACAAAGCAAAAACTGGTTTTTGCAAATGTATTAAAAATAAAAAACTGAAATATCACATTTACATAGTACTCAGTACTTTGTTGAAGCACCTTTGGCAACGGTTTCTGCCTTGAGTCTTCTTGGGTATGACGCTACAAGCTTGGCACACCTGTATTTGGGGAGTTTATCCCATTCTTCTCTGCAGATCCTCTCAAGCTCTGTCAGGTTGGATGGGGAGCGTCACTGCACAGCTATTTTCAGGTCTCTCCAGAGATGTTCGATCGGGTTCAAGTCCGGGCTCTGGCTGGGCCACTCAAGGACATTCAGAGACTCGTCCCGAAGCCACTCCTGCGTTGTCTTGGTTGTGTGCTTAGGGTCGTTGTCCTGTTGGAAGGTGAACCTTTGCCCCAGTCTGAGGTCCTGAGCGCTCTGGAGCACGTTTTCATCAAGGATCTCTCTGTCCTTTGCTCTGTTCATCTTTCCCTCAATCCTGACTAGTCTCCCAGTCCCTGCCGCAGAAAAACATCCCCACAGCATGATGCTGCCACCACCATGCTTCACCGTAGGGATGGTGCCAGGTTTCCTCCAGACGCGATGCTTGGCATTCAGGCCAAAGAGTTCAATCTTGGTTTCATCAGAACAGAGAATCTTGTTTCTCATGGTCTGAGAGCCCTTTAGGTGCCTTTTGGCAAACTCCAAACGGGCTGTCATGTGCCTTTTACTGAGGAGTGGCTTCTGTCTGGCCACTCTACCATAAAGGCCTGATTGGTGGAGTGCTGCAGAGATGGTTGTCCTTCTGGAATGTTCTCCCATCTCCACAGAGGAACTCTGGAGCTCTGTCAGAGTGACCATCGGGTTCTTGGTCACCTCCCTGACCAAGGCCCTTCTCCCCCGACTGCTCAGTTTGGCCTGGCAGCCAGCTTTAGGAAGAGTCTTGGTGGTTCCAAACTTCTTCCATTTAAGAATGATGGAGGCCACTATGTTCTTGGGGACCTTCAATGCTGCAGAAATGTTTTGGTACCCTTCCCCAGATCTGTGCCTCGACACACAATCCTGTCTCGGAGCTCTACGGACAATTCCTTTGACCTCATGACTTGGTTTTTGCTGTGACATGCACTGTCAACTGTGGGACCTTATATAGACAGGTGTGTGCCTTTCCAAATCATGTCCAATCAATTTAATTTGCCACAGGTGGACTCCAATCAAGTTGTTGAAACATCTCAAGGATGATCAATGGAAACAAGATGCACCTGAGCTAAATTTTGAGTCTCATAGCAAAGGGTCTGAATACTTATGTAAATAAGGTATTTCTGTTTTTTATTTGCTAAAGTTTCTAAAAACCTATTTTCACTTTGTCATTATGGGGTATTGTGTGTAGATTGATGAGGATGTTTATTTAATTGTATCCATTTTAGAATAAAGATGTAACATAACACAATGTGTAAAATGTCAAAGGGTCTGAATACTTTCCGAAGGCACTGTACATCAAACATATTCAACATTACAAAACATATTAAGAAAAACAGACACATTTATCAACACACAGGTCTCCCGAGTGGCGCAGTGGTCTAAGGCGCTGCATCGCAGTGCTAGCTGTGCCACTAGATATTCTGGTTCGAATCCAGGCTCTGCTGTAGCCAGCCACAACCGGGAGACCAATGGGGCGGCGCACAATTGGCCCAGCGTCGTCCAGGGTAGGGGAGGGAATGGCCGGCAGGGAGGTAGCTCAGTTGGTAGAGCATGGTGTTTGCAACGCCAGGGTTGTGGGTTCGTTTCCCACGGGGGGCCAGTATGAAAATAAAAAAGAATAATGTATGCTCTGGATAAGAGCGTCTGCTAAATGACGTAAATGTAAAAAATGTAAATGTCTCCGATCATTACTCTGAATTGACCAAGGGGGACCAAAACATCTAATTTCAGAGAGCTCTGTGAGTTGTTCCACTGTATGGAAAAATAAAAAATAAAAGCAGCTTTACCCAACTCTGTGGAGACCGAAGGGGCCTCCAGTGTTATCCAAGCCAGAGACCAGGTTAGGTAATTTGTAAATCTAAATTGAATTAATGATGATAGATACATAGGAAGTTACTGCATGAGTGCTTTTAAGATAAACACAAGAGAATGCTGCTCTCTCCTTACATACAAAGAGGCCCAACCCACTTTTTGATACAAAACAAAATGGTGAGTTCTAGAACCATCACCAGTAATATCCCCATAATCTAAAATAGACATAGAAGTGGACAATTTACTTCCTATTAACAAAAGTAATATATGCTTTGTTTCTGTAAAAGGAACCAACCTTGAACTTCAACTTCTTCACCAGCTCTGTGACATGTTTTTTAAATGACAGTTTGTCATCAAGCCAGACACCAAGATATTTGTGGGAAGGAACTTACTTAATATGTGTTCCATTCAAACTAGTCATTACAAATTCATTTAAATCTGGGTTATGGGACCTAAAAAAAAAGCATGCATTTTGTTATGTTTGCATTTAGCACTAACTGTATATCCAATAGTGACCTCTGCAGTGCTTGAAAATCAGACTTCAAATGTGAAAAGGCTTGGCCAACTGATGGAGCAATGAAATACAACACTATCATCTGCATAGAAATGAATATATATTTTACAGCCTTACCTATGTTATTTATATAGATTGTAAACAGTAGTAGGCCGAGTATCGAACCTTGGGGCACCCCTTTATGTAACTCAAGAAACTCAAGATTTGACCCCATCTACCTTGATGGCCTGAGTTCTGTCATTGAGATAATTATGAAACTATCGGCGAGCATCAGTACCCAACCCTATCGAGGACAGCTTATTCAACAGAATAACATGGTCTACAGTATCAAAAGCTTTTGACAGGTCTACAAACAATTCTTTCTATCATCTAAGGCATTTGCAATTTAATTTACAACAAGCATGGTAGCCGTAGTGGTGCTATGTTTAGGTCTGAATCCGGATTGATTAACATTTAAGAATAACATTTTCAGATAGACAATAACGCAGCTGTTTGTTGAACAATGATTCTATTATTTTCGCAAGAGAAGGGAGCCTGGAAATGGGTGGATAATTATCGAGATCACTACTATCCCCGCCCATATTGAGTGGTAGCGCAAAAGCTGCTTTCCACACTTTTGGAATATTTCCTGATACTAAAGTTAAATGTGTCTCACTGAGCCAGCAATGAGGGGCGCTGCATACTTAAGCAAAGATGGGTCCAAATTGTCAGCCCCTAATGACATCTTGGTGTCAATAGCTAATAAGGCAGCAAAACTGAGGTCTGTGAGTAGCAAAAAGAAAAGAACAGTCAACTGGAGGCTTGATGATGGAGAAGAACAGTCAACTGGAGGCTGTATGTGGAAGAAGAACAGTCAACTGGAGGCTTTATGTGGGAAGAACAGTCAACTGGAGGCTGTATGTGGGAGAAGAACAGTCAACTGGAGGCTGTATGTGGGAAGAGAACAGTCAACTGGAGGCTGTATGTGGGAAGAACAGTCAACTGGAGGCTGTATGTGGGAAGAACAGTCAACTGGAGGCTGTATGTGGGAAGAAACAGTCAACTGGAGGCTGTATGTGGGAAGAAGAACAGTCAACTGGAGGCTGTATGTGGAAGAAGAACAGTCAACTGGAGGCTGTATGTGGGAAGAAGAACAGTCAACTGGAGGCTGTATGTGGGAAGAAAACAGTCAACTGGAGGCTGTATGTGGGAAGAAGAAGAACAGTCAACTGGAGGCTGTATGTGGGAAAGAACAGTCAACTGGAGGCTGTATGTGGGAAGAAGAACAGTCAACTGGAGGCTGTATGTGGGAAGAAGAACAGTCAACTGGAGGCTGTATGTGGGGAAGAAGAACAGTCAACTGGAGGCTGTATGTGGGAAGAAACAGTCAACTGGAGGCTGTATGTGGGAAGAACAGTCAACTGGAGGCTGTACGTGGGAAGAAGAACAGTCAACTGGAGGCTGTATGTGGGAAGAAGAACAGTCAACTGGAGGCTGTATGTGGGAAGAAGAACAGTTAACTGGAGGCTGTATGTGGGAAGAAGAACAGTTAACTGGAGGCTGTATGTGGGAAGAAGAACAGTTAACTGGAGGCTGTATGTGGGAAGAAGAACAGTTAACTGGAGGCTGTATGTGGGAAGAAGAACAGTTAACTGGAGGCTGTATGTGGGAAGAAGAACAGTCAACTGGAGGCTGTATGTGGAAGAAGAACAGTCAACTGGAGGCTGTATGTGGGAAGAAGAACAGTCAACTGGAGGCTGTATGTGGGAAGAAGAACAGTCAACTGGAGGCTGTATGTGGGAAGAAGAACAGTCAACTGGAGGCTGTATGTGGGAAGAAGACAGTCAACTGGAGGCTGTATGTGGGAAGAACAGTCAACTGGAGGCTTGTATGTGGGAAGGAAAACAGTCAACTGGAGGCTGTATGTGGGAAGAACAGTCAACTGGAGGCTGTATGTGGGAAAGAACAGTCAACTGGAGGCTGTATGTGGGAAGAAGAACAGTCAACTGACTGACCAAGACCAGTATGACCACTATTTCTTACAAATAGGAAACCAGCTGAGATAAAATGCTGATTTTAAATGCATCACAAATCTTAACTTGTTCAGTAATGATGCAGGAGTCTAAAGCTACTTGCTTAGGCGGGGAAGTAGAGAAATTACCCCGTTTCAGTGACTTAACGTTTCGAAAGTTAGGACGGATCGGTAACAGTCTGTCATAAGCGCTAGGAAGTATTAATTGAATTGGTCTCGTTAACCGAGGCAGTGAACACATTTCTCAATTGCCTAAAAAGCTGTCAATCAGCTAACGAGCCAGTTTCTCTAGCCTTGGCCCAGGCTTGATTTCTTATCAAGAGGAGGTCTGAGAGTACAAGAGAGTACCATGGATTCGTTCGGTATTTGACTCTGAGTCGCTTGAAAGTTTATCAGCCAGAGAGCTAAAAATGGATGAGAAAAATTCAAGCGCCACAACAGGGTCTGGTATACAGCTAGTAGACAACAGCTCTTAGTAATATAGATCATGAAGGAACGCCTGGGGGTGAATAATATAGATCATGAAGGAACGCCTGGGGGTGAATAATATAGATCATGAAGGAACGCCTGGGGGGGAAAATAGCAATATTAAGGACATGGGGGTAAATAATCAGATCAGAAGGAAGCCTGGGGTGAAAATATAGATCATGAAGGAACGCCTGGGGTGAACAATAAGATCATGAAGGAAACCTGAAGGAGTTGAGAAAAGACCATGAAGGATCGCTGGGGTGTAATTAATTGAGGTCATGAAGGTACACCTGGGGGTGAACTAAAAGTTCATGAAGGATACGCTGGTGGTAGACATTATTAGATCTGAAGGAACCCTCCAGTCGAATAATATTAGATCATGAAAGGAAGCCTGGGGGGGGAATATAGATCCGCAAGGAAACATGCTGGGGTTATTGCATTTATAAGGAAACACCTGGGGGTACAAATAGAGCAGCGATACCCTGGGGTTAATAATAGATCATGCACGAGCCTGGGGTTATAAATGATCATGAGGACCATCCCTTGGGATTAATAATAAGATCATGAAGGAACGCCTGGGGGTGAATAATATAGATCATGAAGGAACGCCTGGGGGTGAATAATATAGATCATGAAGGAACGCCTGGGGGTGAATAATATAGATCATGAAGGAACGCCTGGGGGTGAATAATATAGATCATTGCAAGGAACGGCCCTTGGGGGTGAATAATATAGTCATGAAGGAACGCCTGGGGGTTGGTGAGTTTTTCAATTTGGGTTTCTCTAATGCAAGCAATATGGGCAGTGGTCGCTGATATCATTGGTTTTCCTCTAATGCAACGCCAATAGGGCAGTGGTCGCTGATATCATTAGCAAAAACACCACTAGCCAAATACTTAAGGGGATGGTTAGTCAGGATAAGGTCAATCAGTAAGGAGTTTCAGGATAAGGTCAACCAATAAGGAGTTTCAGGATAAGGTCAACCAATAAGGAGTTTCAGGATAAGGTCAACCAATAAGGAGTTTCTAGGGTTTTTTTACATTAATCTGAGTGGGTTTCATTATCAACAGAGTCAAGTTGCCTCAGATCAGTTTAAGAATATCTGACTTGAGTTCATGTGTAAGCCAGTCTATTGAGATCTCCTAGCACAACCAGTTCAGATACCAGAAAGGGTTTTAAATAATCAGAAATAATGGCTGGGGGGGGGGTAGACCGCAGCAATAAATATATGCATATTTTGGCTTATGGCCACTTTTATAACCAACAGCTCACACATTTTGGGGGACAGAGATGCTAAGGCAGCATGATACCATGAGAGATCTTACATAAATAGCCACTCCCCTTTTTTTCACATCTGAAAAAGTTTTTTGTCCGCAATGGCAACGTCCTTATCCCTAATCAAATTAATTCAGCCAGGTCTCTGAGATAACCTGAACGTCTGGGCAAGCGTCATGCACCCAGACATCCAGAAAGTCCAGTTTAGACATTAGGCTTCGCACATTTTATATGCAACAGTCCAAGCCCTCTGCGAGATTGAAAACAGCAGGAGTATCCATGGTGACACAAGACTCAATAGAACTGGATGAGCTAGCCACGATAGGCTTCCTGATTGGATTAGAAGTTGCAGAGCTAATAGTAGAATTCAGGTAAATGTGCACAAGATTACTATTGACAATACCCCTATGCTTATGAGCACATGTAGCAATACGATATCTTGATATAAAACTATTAATAGCATAGGTGGAGCTTACAACAGTGGGTTCCTTACGGAGCTAACAGCTATCAATGGGAATTAAATTAACAGGCACATAATTACTATTTACAATACCCCTAACAACATCGGAAGCTGTGGTGGAATGATATCACTGCGATATAATGGGAGTAAATACCTTTGAGGAGTTTGATTTGATCAGTCAATGCCTCAGCGCAGCCTTGTAGTGTTTGGACAGGATCCAGGCACCCAAATGATTAGAGTGGATCCCATCTTCCTTATAGAGCATCCTCTGCTTCCAAAAGGTGTAAACGTTTTCTACAAAAGTTACACCCAAGGAGCTGCAGGAGTAACGTAGCCAGTTGTGAAGTGCTAGTAGCCTGCTAAAACTTTCACTACCTCGACCCTAGCGAGGGCACAGGTCCAGAAATGATAGGACGTTTTTTTTTGTGTCCAGCAGAGACCCAATCAATTCTTCAAAGTCCTGTTGCAGCCATTCCAAGCTACCATTCCTAATGTCTTTAAATCCCACATGGACTACAACAGCATCAATCTCCGTGTGCTGATGTATAATGGTGGCTAACAGCCTAGTAATATCCTGTACTCGAGCCCCGGCGTAGCACAGAGTTTTTGCTCCAGAAACCGAGATGCTTCTTACCATTGTGCTACCTAAGACAACAGCTGGCAAGATGGAAGAGGAAATCTGCCCGTTCCTACGCCTCGCATGATTCAGGAGACCCGTCGAGGACTTGCGAGAGAGGCGGAATCTCGCAAGCCCGCAACTTTTGGCACCCGGTTCGAGCCTCCCATAACCAATGAAGCCTCATTCACTGTAGAAGCCACCGGAGAGGGAGTCAGAACAGGCTGAATCTCTGGATCCAGGGCGGTGAAGCTGTTTTGACGTCTGTATCCGGTCCAGGCTTCCCAAAGGCCGCTGCTTTTGACTTCCACGGCAAGTGACGTGCCTCCCATGGCTGTTTGGCAGGGTCAAGAATAGGAACATCCACTAAGTCATCCAGAAGCATCCTCAACTAACTCAATTTCCCAGGGAAGGGGGGAGACCCCTTCGGGGAGGGATCCCTGCAGAGCACCGGCCAGTCAGCTATGGAGAGACGACACGGCGGCGACATTCCCGTCAGGTCAGAGAAGGCGTCCAGCTACGGGAGTAAAAGAGAAAGAGATAGTAGGTGGACGTGGATTCTTCCGGAAGGATCTCTGCACTTCCTCTGCAAACAAACCGTGGTTAGATTGAAAGTCCAGACATTATCCTGGAATAGAGTAAAATAAACAGCATTGAAAACCGTTCATTAGTGAAACTACAGGCTCGCTAGGCTAACTCGGTTTCTTCTTGACAGGAATTTACTAGATGTTTGCTATAAGCTACAGTGGGTTCGCAAACGCAGCCCCTCCCGAAACAAGCACAGCCTGTGAAATGGCAAACATTCAAGCAACACACACCCGAGTCGCACACCAGTACGGCAAACGGAGAGAAAGTGGAGGATCCTGTATCCTGACTGCACATAGGCTAAATGAGCGGGAGATGACCAACTCGCAAGTTGGTGCTGTAGAAGTAAAGCAGTAAATTGCGGGGTAGTTTTGATGCCAAAACATCAGTCAACAAGTTAAGGAGAGACCGGTAGCTGGACCATTCGCTTAACTACGAGCAGGTTCAGTCTGCTTTACAACAGACACTGGGAGACAAATTCACCTTTCAGCAGGACAATAACCTAAAACACAAAGCCAAATCTACACTGGAGTTGCTTACCAAGACGACATTGAATGTTCCTGAGTGGCCTAGTTACAGTTTTGACTGAAATTGCCTTGAAAATCTATGGCAAGACTTGAAAATGGCTGTCTAGCAATGATCAACAGCCAACTTGACAGAGCTTGAAGATTAGAAAAAAAAGAATAATGTGCAAATATTGTGCAATCCAGGTGTGCAAAGCTCTTAGAAACTTACCCAGAAAGACAGTTGTAATTGCAAAGGTGATTTTAACATGTATTGACTCAGTGGGTTGAATACTTATCTAATCAAGATATATTCGTTATTTCTTTCCATTATAATAAAAAATGTGTACAAAGAATCTTACATTACATAGTATTTTGTGTAGATCGTTGACAAAAAAGGACAATGAAATCAATTTTAATCCCACTTTGTAGCACTATTTTTTAAATGTTTTATTTCAAGGGGTCGGAATACTTTCTGAAAGCTCTGTATATGTCAATAGGCTTTGGTATGGGTTCCTCTCTGACTTCTCTCAAGGCTTTGGATTTGAGTGATTTCACTAATGAAAGGGTTACATCCGCTGGAGAAATGGAGCAAGTTGTTTCGAAGCTCATGAGCTAGATTCAGAGATACATTCAGCTCGATGATAGTTGTTAGTACAGAAAACGTATGATATATATATTTTTAGTGAGTTTTATCAAGTGAAACGTGAAAACACATACAGTACTTTGGGGCCTAAGCAACTCTGGAAACTAATGCTACTTGTCTAACCTTTCTGTCTGTCCATCTGGCAGGACCAGAACATTACAGCCGAAGAGGGCGGGATCGAACAAGGTGGCATCGGGGCGGCATCGTCGGGAGTGATGGGTGACGAACCTGCCGCTGCGGTGGCGGCGGAATGCTGCGGGGGCGGAGCCAACAGCTGTTCCTCAGGTGTCCTATCCCTCTCGTCTTCCAGCCAGGACCAGCTATTGGACGATCACCACTTGGAAGAGTGTCCTTTGTGCCTCCTCAGCCAACCACGATGCCGGTTCCCCCGCCTCTCTTCCTGTTCCCACCGGGCCTGCTACGACTGCCTGAGACAGTACCTGAAGATCGAAATCTCAGAGAGCAGGGTGGGCATTGCCTGTCCGCAATGCCCCGAGGCGTTGGCGCCGCAAGATGTGCGGGCCATCCTGGATGACCAGGCGCTGCTGGAGAGATTCGAAGAGTACCAGCTGAGACGGTTTCTGGCGGCCGACCCGGACACACGCTGGTGTCCTGCACCCGACTGCAGGTAGAGCCACTGAGTCACTCAGTTCATTCTACTGATTTCAGAATCGTTTGTAGTCAGAAGCTTCATATTCGGGGAGTCAATAGTACCAGCTCAGGAGGTACCCTGCGCCTGACTGCCTGACTGCAGGTCGAGCCATTGTAACAAGTACACCCATCTGATAATTATGTTCATAGATTCAGGGTAAAATGTTTTGAGTCAGTCAGTCAGAACTATCCAGGGAGAGAGTTAACTGCAGGAGTCACGTAACAGGAGTAAAGGGAGACTCAGCGAAGTGACTTTGGACGAGCAAAGATGCCAAGACTTCTCACGCAGAGTATCTGCTCGTGTGCTTCAGTTCCCTTCACGCAGCTACAACGTGGTAGATACGGGACCAAAACAGCGGAGAAGTTGAGCCTTGCGCTTCAACGCTCTTTAGTTGTTGCGGACATTGGCAACTAAATTTTGCTTAGGGTCCCCCCGCAAAAAAAAGGCTAGGGCCCGGCTCTGACTGCATGTGTGTGAGCATGCTGACCCACGAGCCACTGCGGCCCCTCCCCATCAGTTGGCCGTTCTATATCAGACGATGTTGACACAATGGGCCTCCAGTATTTATTTATCAGGTATTACTGGGGCCAAGAGGGGAAAGTCCAGAATTGCATAAGCCCGAAAGTCTTTAAAAGTATCCAGCATTGCATAAGCCCAAAAGTCTTTTAAAAGTATCCAGCATTGCATAAGCCTTGAATTCACAGCTGTGACTCATGTTCCTAATATACGCACGTTCCACAAGGTCTTAGGGACAGAAGGTTAATACTAGAGCCTATTCAGTTTTTCAATGTGTGTTTTGTTTTGTGTATGAGACTGAGTGTGTGTCTGTCTGTGTCTGTGTGTTTCACTGTGTGTGACAAAATGAGTTTTTAGTGACATTTGAGTTCGATTTCTACAGAATTACGTGTGTGTGTGTGTGTGTGTGTGTGTGTGTGTGTGTCTGTGTCTGTGTCTGTGTCTGTGCCTGTGTGTGTCTGCCTGTCTGTTTTATTGTCTATTTGGTATCCATTCTATTCTCTCTGTGTCCTCCCAGCAAGGCAGTGGTAGCATTCTGTCTTAGTTATCTGTTCTGTTCTGTTCTGTTCTGTTCTATTCTATTCTATTCTGTTCTCCTCTCTGTCTCCCCAGCTTTGCAGTGATAGCGTATGGCTGTGCAGAGTGTCCTAAGCTAAGCTGTGGGCGTGAGGGCTGTGACACAGAGTTCTGCTACCACTGTCGCCAGCTGTGGCACCCCGACCAGACGTGTGACCAGGCTCGACGCCAGCGGGCACGCCACACCTCCGGGGGAAATGATGCCTCCACACTATATGTCTTCAACGAGGAGCCTGGAGGCGGTAGGGAGATGGCCACACTGTATATTTACGTACTAAGTCCCATACATACACTACATGACCAAAAGTATTGTGGACACCTGCTCGTCGAACATCTCATTCCAAAATCATGGGCATTAATATGGAGTTGGGCCCCACTTTGCTGCTATAACAGCCTCCACTCTTCTGGGAAGGCTTTCCACTAGATGTTGGAACATTGCTGCGGGTATTTGCTTCCGTTCAGCCACAAGAGCATTAGTGAGGTCAGGCACTGATGTTGGGCGATTAGGCCTGGCTCGCAGTCGGCGTTCCAATTAATCCCAAAGGTGTTCGATGGGGTTGAGGTCAGGGATCTATGCAGGCCAGTTAAGTTCTTCCACACCAATCTCGACAAACCATTTCTGTATGGACCTCACTTTGTGCACGGGGGCATTGTCATGCTGAAACAGGAATGGGCCTTCCCCAAACTGTTGCCACAAAGTTGGAAGCACAGAATCGTCTACAATGTCGTATGCTGTAGCGTTAAGATTTCCCTTCAATGGAACTAAGGGGCCTAGCCGCATCCACCAA
This sequence comes from Coregonus sp. 'balchen', assembly GCA_902810595.1. Lineage (NCBI taxonomy): Eukaryota > Metazoa > Chordata > Actinopteri > Salmoniformes > Salmonidae > Coregonus > Coregonus sp. 'balchen'. The sequence continues at coordinate 3,938,165 of LR778285.1, read as the reverse complement.
ACTTTACAGTTGGCACTATGCATTGGGGCAGGTAGTGTTTTCCTGGCATCCACCAAACCCAGATTCGTCTGCCAGATGGTGAAGCGTAATTCATCACTCCAGAGAACGCGTTGTCACTGCTCCAGAGTCCAATGGCGGCGAGCTTTACACCACTCCAGTCGAAGCTTGGCATTGCACATGGTGATCTTAGGCTTGTGTGTGGCTGCTCGGCCATGGAAACCCATTTCACGAAGCTCCAGACGGACGTGCGGACGTTGCTTCCAGAGGCAGTTTGGAACGCGGTAGTGAGTGTTGCAACTGAGGACAGACGATTTTTACGCGCTACTCTCTTCAGCACTCGGCGGTCCCATTCTGTGAGCTTGTGTAGCCTACCACTTCGCGGCTGAGCCGTTGTTGCTCCTAGACGTTTCCACTTCACAATAACAGCACTTACAGTTGACCGGGGCAGCGCTAGCAGGGCAGAAATTTGACAAACTGACTTTTTGGAACGGTGGCATCCTATGACGGTGCCACGTTGGAAGTCACTGAGCTCTTCAATAAGGCCATTCTACTGCCAATGTTTGTCAATGGAGATCGCATGGCTGTGTGCTCGATGTTATACACCTGTCAGCAACGGGTGTGGCTGAAATAGCCGAATCCACTCATTTGAAGGGGTGTCCACATACTTTTGTAAATATAGTGTAGTCCATGCAGTATACATACTAGTCATGATACAGTACATTGTACAGAGGAGGTAGTCTGACACAGGGACACTGTGGACACTGTTCAGACTGTTAATACAGTTCAGGCTGTTAATACTGTTCAGGCTGTTAATACTGTTCAGGCTGTTAATACTGTTCAGGCTGTTAATACTGTTCAGGCTGTTAATGCTGTTCAGACTGTTAATACTGTTCAGGCTGTTAATGCTGTTCAGGCTGTTAATACTGTTCAGGCTGTTAATACTGTTCAGATGTTAATGCTGTTTAGGTGTAATGCTGTTTGGTGTTTAAAACGTTCAGGTTTCAGGCGTTAAATGTTCAGGCGTTAATATGTTCGGCTGTTTAAAAGTCGGGTTTTTTAAGTGTTCAGGGTGTTAATGTGTTCAGACTGTTAAAAGTTTAGGCTTTTTTAATGCTGTTTTAGGCTGTTAAAACTGTTTAGGGTTAATATTTCAGGCGTTTACTGTTCAGGCTGTTTAAAGCGTTTAGGCTGTTTTTAAAACTGTTAGACTGTTAATGGTTTAGGGTGTTGATGCTGTTTCAGGCTGTTAAAGGTTCGGCGTTAATGTGTTCAGGCTTTAAACTTTTTAGGCGTTTAAAACTGTTAAGTGTTTGGCGTTAAAACTGTTCAGGCTGTTAATGCTGTTAGGCTGTTAAAACGTTCAGGGTTAATACGTTTAGGGGGTTAAGCTGTTAAAACTGTTCAGGCTGTAATACTGTTCAGGGTTCGGGGGTTAATGCTGTTCGGCTGTTAATGCTGTTCAGGGACTGTTCAGGCTGTTAATACGTTCAGAGTTCAGGCTGTTAAAATGTTTAGGTGTTTAAACGTTAGGCTGTTAATACTGTAGGGGTTTTTAATATTTAATACTGTTCAGGGGTTTTATGTTTAGGGTGTTAATACTTTTAGGGGTGTTATACTGTTTAGGCTGTTAAACTGTTAGGTGTTAATACGTTTAGTGTTAATCTGTTCAGATGTTAAAGTGTTCGTTTCGGTGTTTTTAAAATGTTCAGGGGTGTTATCGGGGCGGGGTTAATACTGTTTAGGCGTTTTAAAAGTTAGGTGTTAGGGGTTTAAAAAGTTCGTGTTAATACGTTCAGGGGTTTTAATTATGTTCAAATGTTAAAGTGTTTAGCTGTTCAGGTTTAATCGTTCGGTGTTCAGGCTTTTAAAGCTGTTAATATGTTCAGGCTGTTTTAAAATTTTTAGGCGTTTTAAAACTGTTTTGGCTGTTAATACTGTTCGGCTGTTCAGGTGTAAATTGTTCAGGCGTTAATACTGTTAGGCTGTAAAACTGTAGGTGTTAAAAACGTTAGGTGTTAATAGTTAATACTGTTAAAGGGTGTTTAATATGTTAAAACTGTTCAGGCTGTTAATACTGTTAGGCGTTAAAACTGTTAGGGTGTTTAAACGTTAGGTGTTTTTAAAATGTTTAGGGTTAATACTGTTCAGGGTGTTCAGGGGTGGGTAATATGTTTTAGGCTGTAATACTGTTATACGTTCAGGCGGGTTAAAATGTTCAGGCGTTTAATGTTAGGCTGTTAATAAATTTTTAGGTGTTAATAGTTAATTGTTTAGGGTTAATGCTTTTCAGGTGTTAATATGTTTAAACTGTTCAGGTGTTTAAAGCGTTCAGGGTGTTAATGGTTAAAACTGTTCAGGCTGTTAATATGTTCGAGTTAAAGTTTAGGTGTTAATGCTGTTCGGGGTTAATATGTTCAGGCGTTTAAAACTGTTAAAGGGCAGGCTGTTATGCTGTTAATACTGTTAGGGTTTTTTAAAACTGTTCAGGCTGTTAATACGTTTAGGCGTTATACTGTTTGGTGTTAATACTGTTAATACTGTTTAGGCTGTTAATTTACTGTTCAGGTGTTTAATACGTTGGCTGTTCTAGTTCAGGTGTTAATACGTTCAGGCTGTTAATACTGTCAGGGTGTTAAGTGTTCAGGGTTAATACTGTTTAAAACGGTTAGGGGTGTTTTAAAACTGTTAAAATGTTCAGGCTGTTTAAGCTGGTTTTAGGTGTTAATACTGTTAAATTTGGCTGTTTAATACTGTTTAGGCGGGTTTGTTAATCTGTTTTTTTCAGGTGTTAATCGTTAAAATGTTCGGCTGTTAAAAATTTTTAGGCTGTTTTTCGTTCAGGCTGTAATAGTTAATATTTTTAGGGTTTTGTGTTAGGTGTTAATACGTTGGTGTTAATGCTGTTAGGCTGTTAAGCGTCAGGCTGTTAATCTGTTCAGGCTGTTAATGTTTTCAGGCTGTTAATTGTTCAGGCGTTAAACTGTTCAGGCTGTTAATTGTTCAAATGTTAGGTGTTAATATGTTTAGGGGGTTAAACTGTTCGGCTGTTAATACTGTTAATACTGTTCAGGCGGGAATAGTTTAGGCTGTTAAGCGTTTAGGCGTTAAAGCTGTTTGGCTGTTAAACTGTTCAGGCTGTTAATACTGTTCAGGCGTAATGTTCAGGCGTTAATATGTTCAGGGGGTTAAAACTGTTGGCTGTTAATTTTGTTTAGGCTGTTAATACTTTTTAATTTTAATGTTCAGGCTGTTAATGCTGTTAAAACGTTTAGGCTGTTAATTGTTTTAGGTGAATACTGTAATACTGTTCAGGCTGAATACGTTAAAACTGTTCGGCGTTTAAAACGTTCAGGCTGTTAAAATTTTTCAGGGGGTTAATACGTTAATATGTTTGGGGTGTTTTACGTTTTAGGGGGGTTAATACTGTTCAGGGTGTTAAAACTGTTCAGGCTGTTAATGCGTTCAGGGTGTTAATCTGTTCAGGGGTTAAAACTGTTCAGGCTGTTTAAAACTGTTCACGTTCGGCTGTTAATACTGTTCAGGCTGTTTTAATATGTTCGGTGCCCGGGTGTTTAAAAATGTTCAGGCTGTTAATACTGTTAATAGTTCAGGCTGTATATGTTCAGGCGTAATTTTGTTCAGGTGTTCAGGCTGTTAATCGTTCAGGTGAATCTGTTAGGCTGTTAATACGGGTTAGGCTGTTAATACTGTTTTGGGGTTTTTATAGTTCAGGCGTTTTAAAACTGTTAATACTTTCAGGGTTTAATACTTGGAATATGTTCAGGGTTAATACGTCAGGCGTTTAAAACTTTTAAAATTTTTCAGGGTGTAATATGTTAGGCTGTTAAAACGTTAGGGTTAATCTGTTCAGGCTGTTAATCTGTTCAGGCTGTTAATGCTGTTAGGGGTGTTAATATGTTCAGGCTTTAAAACTGTTCAGGTGTTCAGGCGTTAATCTGTTCAGGTGTTAATATGTTCGGCTGTTTGGGTTTTAATACTGTTTTAGGCTGTTAATACGTTAATATGTTAGGCTGTTTAAAACTGTTCAGGTGTTAAGCTGTCAGGCTTTAATACTGTTCGGCTGTTTTACTGTTCAGGTGTTATACTGTTTAAAACTGTTCAGGGGTTTTTTAAACGTTATAGTTCAGGCTGTTAAATTTGCGTTAATACTGTTAATACTGTTCGGTGTTTATGTTAATACTGTTCAGGCTGTTATACGTTCAATGTTCAGGGTGGGTAATAGTTCAGGGGTTAATAGTTTTGGCTGTTAATATTTATATGTTTAGGCTGTTAATCTGTTAAAGGGGTTAAACTGTTTAAAACTGTTCAGGGTGTTAATTGTTTTAAAACTTTCAGGGTGTTAATACTGTTCGGGTTAATACTGTTAATATGTTCAGGCTGTTTAAACTGTTTAAGTTCAGGCTGTTAATCTGTTATACTGTTTTGGTGGTTTAAATTCATGCGTTTTAAAATGTTATACTGTTCAGGTGTTAAAACTGTTTAAAATGTTTGGCTGTTAATCTTTCAGACTGTTCGGCTGTTAATATGTTTAGCTGAATTGTTTAGGCGTTCAGGTTTAATATGTTCAGGCTTTAAAACTGTAATATGTTTAGGGTGTTAAACTGTTCGGCTGGTTTTAAAGTGTTTGGCTGTTAATATGTTTTAGGCGTTAATTTTGTTAGGCTGTTAATATGTTCAGGCGTTAATACGTTCGGTGTTAATATGTTCAGGCGTTAATACTGTTCAGGTTTAATGTGTTAGGCTGTTAAACCCCGTTAAAGCTGTTCGGCTGAAAAATGTTCAGGTGTTAAAAAGTTCGGCGGTTTTTCTGTTCAGGCTGTTAATGCTGTTAGGGGTTTATATGTTCAGGCTGTTTAAAAGTTCAGGTGTAATACGTTAGGGGTGTTAATACTGTTAGGTGTTAAAATGTTCAGGGTGTTAATATGTTAATATGTTCAGGGTGTAATAGTTTAGGCGTTAATACTGTCAGGCTGTTTAAAACAGTTAATACTGTTCAGGGTGTTTAAAATGTTCAGGCTGTTTAATTGTTTAGGTGTTTAGGGTTAAAACGTTAGGTGTTAAAACATTATACTGTTCAGGGTGTTAAAAACTGTTCGGCGTTAATATGTTTAGGCTTTTTAAAAGGGTGTTAAACGTTCGGGTTAAACATTTTTAAAACTGTTAGGTGTTAATTGTTTAGGGGTTTTAATAAAAGTTCAGGCTGTTCAGGCTGTTTAAATACTGTTCAGGCTGTTAATACTGTTCCTATTGTTCAGACTGTTCAGGCTGTTAATACTGTTCAGGCTGTTAATACTGTTCAGGCTGTTAATACTGTTCAGGCTGTTCAGGCTGTTAATACTGTTCAGGCTGTTAATACTGTTCAGGTGTTAATCACTGTTCAGGCTGTTAATACTGTTCAGGCTGTTATATTGTTCAGGCTGTTCCTATTGTTCAGACTGTTCAGACATACAGTATGTAGTCAGTCATAGTACTTTACATACACATGGTAGTCAGACAGTGATCCTGTATGTAGCTAGTCATAGTACATCCATAGTCTTCTTCTTCTTCTTTACATACTGCCATAGGAGTCACGTCCTTCCATGTCTCTGTCTCCTTCCAGAGTCAGAGGAGATCAAGGCGTGTCCTCGTTGTGGGGCCTACATCATGAAGACCAACGATGGCAGCTGTAACCGGATGAACTGTACCGTGTGTGCCTGTCAGTTCTGCTGGCTGTGTATGCAAGAGATCACCGACGTGCACTACCTCAGGTAGCTATAGCCACTGTTACTAACGGTTACCACTACCTCAGGTAGCTATAGCCACTGTTACTAACGGTTACCACTACCTCAGGTAGCTAGAGCCACTGTTACTAATGGTTACCACTACCTCAGGTAGCTATAGCCACTGTTACTAACGGTTACCACTACCTCAGGTAGCTAGAGCCACTGTTACTAACGGTTACCACTACCTCAGGTAGCTATAGCCACTGTTACTAACGGTTACCACTAGGGCTGTGGCGGTCATGGTTATTGTCATGCAAAAGACTGCTGGTCTCACGGTAATTGAACGTTAATTAACATAAACACGTTTAGTATCTCCAGGCCTCCAGGCATCCAGGCATCCAGGCATCCAAGCTGCAATACAAGCTGCTGATGAGCGCCTTTGCAACCTCTACATTTAAAGAAGTCTAATATATCTATTTAATATACACCATCACAATACACCCATTATTTATTTAGTCAAGTCTAAAGAAAGATTATTTATTTATTTAACCTTTATTTAACCAGGTAAGCCAGTTGAGAACAAGTTCTCATTTACAACTGCGACCTGGCCAAGATAAAACAAAGCAGTGCGATAAAAACAACAACACAGAGTTACATATGGGGTAAACAAAACATAAAGTCAAAAATACAACAGAAAATATATATACAGTGTGTGCAAATGTAGCAAGTTATGGAGGTAAGGCAATAAATAGACCATAGTGCAAAATAATTACAATTAGTATTAACACTGGAATGATAAATGTGCAGAAGATTATGTACAAATATAGATACTGGGGTGCAAATGAGCAAAATAAATTACAATGTAAATAACAATATGGGGATGAGGTAGTTGGGTAGGCTAATTACAGATGGGCTGTGTACAGGTGCAGTGATCGGTAAGCTGCTCTGACAACTGATGCTTAAAGTTAGTGAGGGAGATAAGTGTCTCCAGCTTCAGAGATTTTTGCAGTTCGTTCCAGTCATTTGCAGCAGAGAACTGGAAGGAATGGCGACCAAAGGAGGTGTTGGCTTTGGGGATGACCAGTGAGATATACCTGCTGGAGCGCATACTATGGGTGGATGTTGCTATGGTGACCAAAGAGCTAAGATAAGGCGGGGATTTGCCTAGAAGGGATTTATAAATGACCTGGAGCCAGTGGGTTTGGCGACGAATATGTAGTGAGGGCCAGCCAACGAGAGCGTACAGGTCACAATGGTGGGTAGTATATGGGGCTTTGGTGACAAAACGGATGGCATTGTGATAGACTACATCCAATTAGCTGAGTAGAGTGTTGGAAGCTATTTTGTAAATGACATCGCCGAAGTCAAGGATCAGTAGGATAGTCAGTTTTACGAGGGCATGTTTGGCAGCATGAGTGAAGGAGGCTTTGTTGCGAAATAGGAAGCCAATTCTAGATTTAACTTTGGATTGGAGATGCTTAATGTGAGTCTGGAAGGAGAGTTTACAGTCTAACCAGACACCTAGGTATTTGTAGTTGTCCACATATTCAAAGTCAGAGCCGCCGAGAGTAGTGATTCTAGTCGGGCAGGCGGGTGCAAGCAGCGTTCGATTGAAGAGCATGCATTTAGTTTTACAAGCGTTTAAGAGCAGTTGGAGGCTACTGAAGGAGTGTTGTATGGCATTGAAGCTCGTTTGGAGGTTTGTTAACACAGTGTCCAATGAAGGGCCAGATGTATACAAAATGTTGTCGTCTGCGTAGAGGTGGATCTGAGAGTCACCAGCAACAAGAGCGACATCATTGATATACACAGAGAATAGAGTCGGCCCGAGAATTGAACCCTGTGGCACCCCATAGAGACTTCCAGAGGTCCAGACAACAGGCCCTCCGATTTGACACATTGAACTCTATCTGAAAAGTAGTTGGTGAACCAGGCGAGGCAGTCATTTGAGAAACCAAGGCTATTTAGTCTGCCAATAAGAATGTGGTGATTGACAGAGTCAAAAGCCTTGGCCAGGTCAATGAAGACTGCTGCACAGTACTGTCTTTTATCGATCACGGTTATAATATCGTTTAGAACCTTTAGCATGGCTGAGGTGCACCCATGACCAGCTCGGAAACCGGATTGCATAGCGGAGAAGGTACGGTGGGATTCGAAATGGTCGGTGATCTGTTTGTTAACTTGGCTTTCAAATACTTTCGAAAGGCAGGGCAGGATGGATATAGGTCTGTAGCAGTTTGGATCTAGAGTGTCACCCCCTTTGAAGAGGGGGATGACCGCGGCAGCTTTCCAATCTCTGGGGATCTCAGACGATACGAAAGAGAGGTTGAACAGGCTGGTGATTGGGGTTGCGACAATTTCTGCGGCTAATTTTAGAAAGAAAGGGTCCAGATTGTCTAGCCCAGCTGATTTGTAGGGGTCCAGATTTTGCAGCTCTTTCAGAACATCAGCTATCTGAATTTGGGTGGGGGGTGGTTGGGTGGGGGGTTGCATGGGCAAGTTGCAGCGGAGGGTGCAGAGTTTGAATGAATCATCACCTTAGAAAGCGCTGGCCATTTCGTTGTGTTAGGCTTTGAAACAACATCCAGCACGTCCAAGTTTTTCACTCAGTTTCAACCTGCTGTTGAACTTCTTTCTTCAAATTGATCAATCACAGTTTTAAAACATGATACTATTTTGATGATGCGTTTTGATTTTTTGATTGCATTTGCATTGATGTCAGAGTGGTTAGAGGGACAATAGAGCCCTGAGTACCAGGCCATTAGGACCTGATGGTTAGAGGGACAATAGAGCCCTGAGTACCAGGCCATTAGGACCTGATGGTTAGAGGGACAATAGAGCCCTGAGTACCAGGCCATTAGGACCTGATGGTTAGAGGGACAGTAGAGCCCTGAGTACCAGGCCATTAGGACCTGATGGTTAGAGGGACAATAGAGCGCTGAGTACCAGGCCATTAGGACCTGATGGTTAGAGGGACAATAGAGCCCTGAGTACCAGGCCATTAGGACCTGATGGTCAGAGGGACAATAGAGCCCTGAGTACCAGGCCATTAGGACCTGATGGTTAGAGGGACAATAGAGCCCTGAGTACCAGGCCATTAGGACCTGATGGTTAGAGGGACAATAGAGCGCTGAGTACCAGGCCATTAGGACCTGATGGTTAGAGGGCCAATAGAGCCCTGAGTACCAGGCCATTAGGACCTGATGGTTAGAGGGACAATAGAGCCCTGAGTACCAGGCCATTAGGACCTGATGGTTAGAGGGACAATAGAGCCCTGAGTACCAGGCCATTATGACCTGATGGTTAGAGGGACAATAGAGCCCTGAGTACCAGGCCACTAGGACCTGATGGTTAGAGGGACAATAGAGCGCTGAGTACCAGGCCATTAGGACCTGATGGTTAGAGGGACAATAGAGCCCTGAGTACCAGGCCATTAGGGCCTGATGGTTAGAGGGACAATAGAGCCCTGAGTACCAGGCCATTAGGACCTGATGGTTAGAGGGACAATAGAGCCCTGAGTACCAGGCCATTAGGACCTGATGGTTAGAGGGCCAATAGAGCCCTGAGTACCAGGCCGTTAGGACCTGATGGTTAGAGGGACAATAGAGCCCTGAGTATCAGGCCATTAGGACCTCCTAATGGTCATTAGCTAGTTGGGTACTACCAACGCCCAGAGTGAATAACAGGACATTACCATAATAATAATAATATGCCATTTAGCAGACGCTTTTATCCAAAGCGACTTACAGTCACGTGTGCATACATTTTTACGTATGGGTGGTCCCGGGAATCGAACCCACTACCCTGGGCGTTACAAGCGCCGTGCTCTACCAGCTGAGCTACAGAGGACCACCCATGACTCAGTCACATAGCATTTTACTGTGGTCATGACTCATGACTGCCGGTGTGGTGGTAATACCGTCACCGCAACAGCCCTGGTTACCACTACCTCAGGTAGCTATAGCCACTGTCACTAACGGTTACCAGCTGTTGGAAATAGATTCACTTTGACCAAGAACCCTATTCTATCACATGGGACACACAGGCAGATACACTGACAGGCAGCGGACACAGACACAAAGTGGGACAGAGAAATGTAACCAAAGAGACAGACCAACCACGCTCCACTCCGAGGTACTGTCATATCAATTTAGGTCAGACTGACAAAGCCTATGGGGTTTTTAAAGACTCATTGATCCCAGCCATCAGATAAAATGTGGCATTATACTACCCCATGTCTTTCTACAGTAGAGGAGCAAGCACCACGCATCTCTGTAGCTATTATATGAATGTATTCCAAATGGCACCCTATTCCCTATATAGAGCACTGCTTCCCAATGAGCCCTGGTCAAAAGAAGTGCACTATATAGTGAATAGGGTGCCATATGGGATGTAGACACATATAATGTGGTCCTCTGTAGCTCAGCTGGTAGAGCACGGCGCTTGGGTAGTGGGTTCGATCCCCGGGACCACCCATACACAAAAATGTATGCACGCATGACTGTAAGTCGCTTTGGATAAAAGTGTCTGCTAAATGGCATATTATTGTTATTATTATTATTATAATAGCTATAGAGATTGTCTGGTTTGCTCCTATGTCTCTGTTTCTAAACTGTTTTAATAACATGGCAGTGGAGTGGTAGCAGCCGTTGATTTTCCCAATGTTGGACGAGCGCCAGTGCTGACTTTTAATCAATGAATCAGCCGAATCTGCTCCAATGTGTGTCCTAAATGGCTCCCTTTTCCCTGTACAGGGCCTTCAGAAAGTATTCATACCACTTTTCTTATTCCACGTGTTGTTGTGTAACAGCCTGAATTCACCCATCTATCTACACACAATACCCGATAATTACTGTTCAGACTTTTTAATTTTAATTTTAATTTCACCTTTATTTAACCAGTTAAGCCAGTTGAGAACAAGTTCTCATTTACAACTGCGACCTGCCCAAGATAAAGCAAAGCAGTGCGATTTAAAAACAACAACAACACAGAGTTACATATGGGGTAAAACAAAAACGTACAGTCAATAACACAATAGAACATCTATATACAGTGTGTGCAAATGTAGTAAGTTATGGAGGTAAGGCAATAAATAGGCCATAGTGCAAAATAATTACAATTATAATTTAGTATTAGCACTGGAGTGATTAATGTGCAGAAGATGATGTGCAAATAGAGATACTGGGGTGCAAATGAGCAAAATAAATAACAATGTAAATAACAATATGGGGATAGGTAGTTGACTGTTCAGACTGTGTTACAGCCTGAATTGAAAAATAGATGAAATTGATTTTTCTCTCTCCCAATGACAAAGTGAAAACATATTTTTTTAAATATTTGTAAACTTATTGAAAATGAAATACAGAAATATTTCATTTACATAAGTATTCACACCCCTGAGTCAATACATGTTAGAATCACCTTTGGCAGCGATTACAGATGTGAGTCTTTCTGGGTAAGTCTCTAAGAGCTTTGCACACCTGGATTGGCCATTTATTCTTTTCAAAATTCTTATTTTCAAGTCTTGCCATATATTTTCAAGCAGATTTAAGTCAAAACTGTAACTCGGCCACTCAGGAACATTCAATGTCTTCTTGGTAAGCAACTCCAGTGTATATTTGGCCTTGTGTTTTAGGTTATTGTCCTGCTGAAAGGTGAATTCATCTCCCAGTGTCTGGTGGAAAGCAAACTGAACCAGGTTTTCCTCTAGGATTATGCCCTGTGCTTAGCTCCATTACGTTTCTTTTTTATCCTGAAAAACTCCCCAGTACTTAACAATAACAAGCATATACAAGCATACCCATAACATGATGCAGCCACCACCATGCTTGGAAATATGGAGAGTGGTATTCAGTAATGTGTTGTGTTGGATTTGCCCTGAACATGTTTTGGAATATTCCTTCTTTTCACTCTGTCAATTAGGTTAGTATTGTGGAGTAACTACAATGTTGTTGATCCATCCTCAGTTTTCTCCTATCACAGCCATTAAACTCTGTAACTGTTTTAAAGTCACCATTGGCCTCATGGTGAAATCCCTGAGCGGTTTCCTTCCTCTCCGGCAGCTGAGTTAGGAAGGACACCTGTATCTTTGTAGTGACTGGGTGTATTGATACACAATCCAATGTAATTAATAACTTCACCGTGCTCAAAGGGATATTCAATGTCTGCTTTCTTTTTACCCATCTACCAATAGGTGCCCTTCTTTGCGAGGCATTGGAAAACCGCCTTGGTCTTTTTGGTTGAATCTGTGTTTGAAATTCACTGCTCAACTGAGGGACCTTACAGATAATTGTGTGTATGTGTGGGGTACAGAGATGAGGTAGTCATTACAAAATCATGTTAAACACTATTATTGCACACAGAGTGAGTCCATACAACTTATTATGTGACTTGTTAAGACATGGTTTTACTCCTGAACTTATTTAGGCTTGCTCTAACAAAGGGTTTGCATACTTATTGACTCGAGACATTTCAGCTTTTCATTTGTAATTAATTTGTAACATTTTGGAGAAAAAACATAATTTCACTTTGACATTATGGGCGGTTGTGTGTAGGCCAGTGACAAACCATCTCAATTTAATCCATTTAAAATTCAGACTGTGTAACACAACAGAATGTGGAAAAAGTCAAGGTGTGTGTGAATACTTTCTGATGGCACTGTATATGGAACAAACTCTCATGAATGCATTGCAGTCCCTCGGGCTGTACATTCTGGTCCATCATCTAAACTCTTCTTCCTGTCTCTTCCTCCAGTCCCTCGGGCTGTACATTCTGGGGGAAGAAGCCGTGGTCTCAGACCCGGAGGGTGCTGTGGCAGGTGGGCATGCTGCTGGGCGCCCCAGTAGTCATCTCACTCATCGCTGGCATCGCCATCCCAGTCATCATAGTGGGCATTCCCATCTACATGGGCCGCAAGGTACGAGGATATATTGACCCCTAACCCTAACCCATCTACATGGGCCGCAAGGTACAAGGACATATTGACCCCTAACCCCTAACCCATCTACATGGGCCGCAAGGTTGGAGGACATATTGACCCCTAACCTTAACCCATCTATATGGGCCGCAAGGTAGGAGGACATATTGACCCCTAACCCCTAACCCATCTACATGGGCCGCAAGGTACAAGGACATATTGACCCCTAACCTTAACCCATCTATATGGGCCGCAAGGTAGGAGGACATATTGACCCCTAACCCCTAACCCATCTACATGGGCCGCAAGGTACGAGGATATATTGACTCCTAACCCATCTACATGGGCCGCAAGGTTGGAGGACATATTGACCCCTAACCTTAACCCATCTATATGGGCCGCAAGGTAGGAGGACATATTGACCCCTAACCCCTAACCCATCTACATGGGCCGCAAGGTACGAGGATATATTGACTCCTAACCCATCTACAAGGGCCGCAAGGTACGAGGACATATTGACCCCTAACCCTAACCCAGCTACATGGGCCGAAAGGTAGGAGGACATATTGACCCCTAACCCCTAACCCATCTATATGGGCCGCAAGATTGGAGGACATATTGACCCCTAACCCCTAACCCCTATCCCTAACCCCTAACCCCTATCCCTAACCCCTAACCCCTAACCCCTAACCCATCTAAATGGGCTGAAAGATAGGACCTTGTCTTGTATAGAGAGACTAGTAATGTCAGCTCTCTGTAAAGTCTATTGGTCGCTTGTTTTCTGCTCTTAAGTGATATTTTAATAAAGCTATCGGTCATACAAATACAGCAATTCAACCATTTTATTCTAAATTGAAATCTGTCATCAATTGTAAAAAAAAAAAAAAAAAAAAAATACTAATGATGCTATAAATGATCATGTCAACCATTTTGAAGTCATGAGTTATTCTTCCCCCAGGTCCACGGTCGCTGTAAGAAGAACAATATCTCAGGTAGTAAACATTACTTAACGGTGGCCAGCGGCGTCATGATGTCCGTGTTCGTCTCGCCCGTCATAGCTGCTGTCACTGTGGGTAAGGACAAACAACAAACAACAAACAACAAACAACAAACAACACAAACCACAAGAACAACACTCCCATCTTGTCCACTAAAACCCTAAGAGTTAGGCCCGGGAATTTACAGGGGGCGACATGCACTTCCTGATTCGGCCTTGTTTTTCATGAAGGCTCGTTAAGAAAACACGCTAGTGGTTCATGACCGAAGGCAAACGACAGTTGTCTTGGGGTTGTGGTTTGAAGTGGGTGCTTCTTGGATGCGTCTTTGCCATTCAGTCACAACAAACGGTCCCAGTAGTGAGGACAGTGAGGTAAGCTAAGCTAGCTTTGCTATGGAGAGTTGAGGACTTCTCTCTTGCTGACTGACTCGCCATCTCTAGATGGTCAGCTGATTGAGTCCTATGTAGGCTAAAGCCTGCGCTGACCTTGTGTTTAGCCAAGCTGACAGCGGCTAGCTAACACAGATTGGTGATGGCTATCCTATCTAGCTGATATTTCTCAGTCGAATCAGTTATGGCAAGAAATCAAGAGCCAGTGTCTGGAATGTGTTTCGTAAGACACTCATTCTACAACACCTTGCTTCGAAAGTAGCTTGCAACTTAGTTTCAAAGTTTCATCACGTCATGGACTATATTTGCAGTGAAAGTTAAAGTCAAGAGTCTGTTTAATCTGTTTAAAAGTGTTACTTGCCGTCACACTGTGTTGTTATAATGGTACATGCAGTCCTTTGGGAGAAAAAAAAAAACGACTTCCTGGACAGTGGAGCAGCAATAAAGCAGTAATTTAAGTAATCCCAGATGGCACCCTATTCCATATGGGCCCTGGTCTAAAGTAGTGCACTACATAGGGAATAGGGTGCTATTTGAGACGCAGCATTGATGTCTTACTGTGTGGAGAGAGAGATGGTGGAAGATGGAAGATGTCTTACTGTGTGGAGAGAGAGATGGTGGAAGATGGAAGATGTCTTACTGTGGAAATCTGGGAAAAGAGCTGACGCGCACAAGAACACACACATATATATATATATATACACACACACACAGAATAGCCTTGGAATAGCTTCTACCCCTTATTCTCTTTGACATGTCATTTCATAACAATGTCTGTCTCTGGCAGAAGCCTGGGTTCAAATAGTATTAGGTTTCTTTCAAAAACCTTAACCTGTGCTTGATTGATCTTGCCTGGTGCAATGAAGCCAATGCAATAGTCCCAAAGGTGCAAACCCCACCCATCTGGCACTCCAGGCAGGCTCAATCAAATGAACCCAGGTCTGTCTCTGGGGCATGGGAGCTTACTGGAGCCTGCCCCTGTCTTGCCCTGGCTTGTCCTGGCTTGCCCTGGCTTGTCCTGGCTTGCCCTGGCTTGCCCTGGCTTGTCCTGTCTTGCCCTGGCTTGCCCTGGCTTGTGTGTGTGTGTGTGTGTGTGTGTGTGTGTGTGTCCTGCCTGACCCTGCCGCCTCTGAAGTGTCACTACGATCACCACACTGTTGAACTGAAGCCTCACTGTAGTCCCCTGCTCTTCGGCTCCACTCCCTCCTCCTCCTCCTCCTCCATCCACCCCTCTCTCCATCTGAAAGGACTTGTCTGTTGTCGGGGGCTTTAGCTCTGACCCCTCTTTTTCTATCCCTCTCTTCCTCTCACCTGTCTCTTCCTCTTTCTCTCTCTCCTTCTGTCTCTCCTGTCCCTCTTTCTCTCACTTTCCCTCTTTCTCCTCCTCGTCTCTCTCTGTCTCTCCTCCTCGTCTCTCCTCCTTGTCTCTCCTCCTCGTCCCTCTCTGTATCTCCTCCTCATCTCTCTGTCTCTCCTCCTTGTCTCTCCTCCTCGTCTCGCTCTGTCTCTCCTCATCTCGCTCTGTCTCTCCTCCTCGTCTCTCTCTGTCTCTCCTCCTCGTCTCTCTTCCTCATCTCTCTCTGTCTCTCCTCCTTGTTTCTCCTCCTTGTCTCTCTGTCTCTCCTCCTCATCTCGCTCTGTCTCTCCTCGTCTCGCTCTGTCTCTCCTCCTCGTCTCGCTCTGTCTCTCCTCCTCGTCTCTCTCTGTTTCTCCTCCTCGTCTCTCTCTGTCTCTCCTCCTCGTCTCGCTCTGTCTCTCCTCCTTGTCTCTCCTCCTCATCTCTCTCTGTCTCTCCTCCTCGTCTCGCTCTGTCTCTCCTCCTTGTTGCTCTGTCTCTCCTCATCTCGCTCTCTCTCCTCCTCGTCTCTCTCTGTTTCTCCTCCTCGTCTCGCTCTGTCTCTCCTCCTCGTCTCGCTCTGTCTCTCCTCCTCGTCTCTCTCTGTCTCTCCTCCTCATCTCACCCTGTCTCTCCTCCTCATCTCGCTCTGTCTCTCCTCCTCGTATCTCTCTGTCTCTCCTCCTCGTCTCGCTCTGTCTCTCCTCCTCGTCTCTCTCTGTCTCTCCTCCTTGTCTCTCCTCCTTGTCTCTCTCTGTCTCTCCTCCTCGTCTCTCTCTGTCTCTCCTCCTCGTCTCGCTCTGTCTCTCCTCCTCGTCTCTCTCTGTATCTCCTCCTCATCTCTCTGTCTCTCCTCCTCGTATCTCTCTGTATCTCCTCCTCATCTCTCTGTCTCTCCTCATCTCTCTCTGTCTCTCCTCATCTCTCTGTCTCTCCTCCTCATCTCTCTGTCTCTCCTCATCTCTCTGTGTCTCTCCTCATCTCTCTGTCTCTCCTCCTTGTCTCTCCTCCTCGTTTCTCTCTGTCTCTCCTCCTCGTCTCTCTCTGTATCTCCTCCTCATCTCTCTGTCTCTCCTCCTCGTATCTCTCTGTATCTCCTCCTCATCTCTCTGTCTCTCCTCATCTCTCTCTGTCTCTCCTCATCTCTCTGTCTCTCCTCCTTGTCTCTCCTCCTCGTATCTCTCTGTATCTCCTCCTCATCTCTCTGTCTCTCCTCATCTCTCTCTGTCTCTCCTCCTCATCTCTCTGTCTCGCCTCCTCGTCTCTCTCTGTCTCTCCTCCTTGTCTCTCCTCCTCGTCTCTCCTCCTCGTCTCGCTCCGTCTCTCCTCCTCGTCTCTCTCTGTCTCTCCTCCTCGTCTCTCTGTCTCTCCTCCTCGTCTCGCTCTGTCTCTCCTCCTCATCTCTCTCTGTCTCTCCTCCTCGTCTCTCTCTGTTTCTCCTCTTCATCTCTCTCCGTCTCTCCTCCTCGTCTCGCTCTCTCTCCTCCTCATCTCTCTCTGTCTCTCCTCCTTGTCTCTCTCTGTCTCTCCTCCTCATCTCGCTCTGTCTCTCCTCCTCGTCTCGCTCTGTCCCTCCTCATCTCTCTCTATCTCTCCTCCTTGTCTCTCTCTGTCTCTCCTCCTCGTCTCTGTCTCTCCTCCTCGTCTCGCTCTGTCTCTCCTCCTCATCTCGCTCTGTCTCTCCTCCACATCTCTCTCTGTCTCTCCTCCTCATCTCTCTCTGTCTCTCCTCCTTGTCTCTCCTCATTGTCTCTCTCTGTCTCTCCTCCTTGTCTCTCTCTGTATCTCCTCCTCATCTCTCTCTGTCTCTCCTCCTCATCTCTGTCTCTCCTCCTCATCTCTCTCTGTCTCTCCTCCTTGTCTCTCCTCCTTGTCTCTCTCTGTCTCTCCTCCTTGTCTCTCTGTATCTCCTCCTCATCTCTCTCTGTCTCTCCTCCTCATCTCTGTCTCTCCTCCTCGTATCTCTCTGTCTCTCCTCCTCATCTGTCTCTCCTCCTCATCTCTCTCTGTCTCTCCTCCTTGTTTCTCCTCCTCGTCTCTCTGTCTCTCCTCCTCGTCTCTCTGTCTCTCCTCCTCATCTCTCTCTGTCTCTCCTCCTCGTCTCTCTCTGTCTCTCCTCCTCATCTCTCTCTGTCTCTCCTCCTTGTTTCTCCTCCTCGTCTCTCTGTCTCTCTCTGTCTCTCCCGTCCCTATGTACTGGTGTCACCTTGTCTGCGGGTCATTGATGCCACAGTGTCCTATAATGTCCAGTCTAGCGTTAACGATAACGGCCCCTTTGTTTGTGATGTGAGCACTATTGTGTCCCCAACATTCCTTACTGGGTTTCATGTTTCCGTGTTGCAGCACTCTACAGGGAAGCCTTTGTCCAGCAGGTCAGGGTCACAGCAGGTTCGATGTACTGGAAAGGTTCTGTTGGACACTGCTAGCTTGCAATGTCAGTCCTGTTTCCATTTTTGTTACGTTAACCAAGTCACCGCCACATACTCTTAGTTGTTCTCATGTATCGTTAATCGTAGTACGGCCTAACAATAAAACATTTCATTTATTATTTATTTTAACCTTTATTTTGACAGGGAGTCATGTTTAGACCAAGGTGTCTGTTATCAATGTCATACCAGGAATGTCACAATCATCACTCTTCTAGCTACATTCAGATGTTTATATGTGCAGGTTATTTTCTCAAAAAGTAACATTTATTGACAAGGAAATACAGGTACCTCAGTCAGTTTCTCTTCCTGTTCTCCTGTAGGGGTGGGCGTCCTGTTGATGTCAGTCCCTCATCCTGTCTCTTCCTGTTCTCCTGTAGGGGTGGGCGTCCTGTTGATGTCAGTCCCTCATCCTGTCTCTTCCTGTTCTCCTGTAGGGGTGGGCGTCCCGTTGATGTCAGTCCCTCATCCTGTCTCTTCCTGTTCTCCTGTAGGGGTGGGCAGCCCGTTGATGTCAGTCCCTCATCCTGTCTCTTCCTGTTCTCCTGTAGGGGTGGGCAGCCCGTTGATGTCAGTCCCTCATCCTGTCTCTTCCTGTTCTCCTGTAGGGGTGGGCGTCCCGTTGATGTCAGTCCCTCATCCTGTCTCTTCCTGTTCTCCTGTAGGGGTGGGCGTCCCGTTGATGTTGACATATGTCTATGGGGTCGTCCCCATGTCGCTGTGTCGGAATGGATGGTGCCGGCCGCAGAACGAGCCCCCGGAAACACACAAGATACAACTGGAAGACCTAGCCAGCTGTAAGGGTCTTTAGTATAGTATATTGTATGCTAAATATTGTATCTAATGCTTACCTATGTTGGTAATTTGTCTTTTTGTTTTAAGAACTATGTACATTATATTATATATTATGAGTTAAAAGATTCCTTAATACTTTTATTAGAGTAACTCAATTCATCCCATCTTGAATTTTTCAACAATGAATAGTTCAAAGTAAACTAAAATACATCAGTCCAATACACTACTGTATGATTGCTTCCTAGTTTTAATCCCATGTTGTTTCTGAACTTCTCTTGAAGATCTTCTATTCTCTCATGTAGTCAGCGACCACTGGCCGGGGCCAGGGCCAAGAGGCCAGACCAACCCCGCCCTCAGCGACACCAGCGTCCAGGAAGTCCTACAGGATGTTAGGGTCAGCGTACAGGAAGTTGGCGTACTCCCCAGCACCAGCAGTGCCGCCACGCCCCCGGAACCAGATGCATGCGCAGGATTGGACGAGCATCAGATACGTCATGTTTATACGCAGCAGGACAGCCAATCAGACTGCGAAGGGGCTGGGGGTGCTGGGATGCTGGATAATACGCAGACATTCTCCTTGCGGTCAGTGTCTCTTGTCGTATCGTTTTTTTTTTGATTGATTGATTGAGCCCAAAGTCTTTCTTTGCAAAGTTTCTCTTCGTTCAATTCAAGTCAGTTCAATACAAATAAATGTATCCCCTCAGGAGCAATTACGAAAGACAAGTCAGTTAATTCCTTTGATAAAACATGGCTGAAATGTCATGTGATAGGCCTTTCCTTGATGCTGTTCATGTTGTCATGGTTGCAGGGAGGGAACAAACATCGAGGTGCGTGTGGAGATCGAGGCCCATCCACGAGGCGCGCGTCAGTCCAGCCTCAGTAGCATCCTGTCCAGTCGCAGCCTGTCGGCCGAGTCACTGGGTCGAGCGCACTCTGTAGGCCACGCCCACTCGCAAGATCACCTGGGCCACGCCCACTCCAGGGAACACCTGGACTCCACCCACTCCCAGGAACATCTGTGTGCCTCTGAACATGAAGAAGAGAGTGGAGAAAAGAGAAGAGGAGACGAGGGAAGAGGAGACGACCTGCATGTTTTTGAGACGGACAATATCTGAGCTCCGCCTACTATTTAGGCCACACCCTGTTTCCACTACAGGCCCCTCCCACCAGCTGTCCGCCTGCTCCGTCCTCTGAGAAAGAGCAGGGGGGACATGGCAAGAGAAAGGGGGGAGCAAGTGAGAGAGGAGGGAGAGATGGAAAACGTGTGTTTTGTGAAAACTAGACAAATTTAGAGAGGGAAGGATGGATCAAAAGAAACCAGAAATGACTGAAAGCATGTTGATTTGACTAGTTTGGTGGGTGTTAGCCTCACTTTATTTTACCGGGTCCTTTCAGAAGAGACTGCCTTCCCCGCTCCCACTCTTAACACTGGTCTATTTTAAATGATTATTACCAAGTCCCTTTCTCTAGCTATACCCGCATACTTATAAATCATCTACAGCCATTTGTATCAAAAGTCTCAGAGTTGGAGCGCTGATCTAGGATCCGTTTTTTGCCTTTTCGATCACAATAAATACGATTATTAATAGACAGAGAAGACCTGATCCTAGAACAGTGCTCCAACTCGGAGACGCTTGATACACACGGCGCCTAATTTCCCCTCATCTAAGAGAGAAATTGACGAGATCTAAAAGCATGTTTTGTTCTGTAGGGGTTAGCCATGTGTAACACGATGCTGCAACTCTCCTCCTGTCCTGACGCTGATGAGGTATAAAATGCTTCCTGCCCCCGCCCCCCATGCCGATGACGACATGCCATGGAATGTTGTGATGCTGCTGTGTAACAGGGGGTCTAATGAGCGGGAGTTTTTCCCCTCGCAAAAGGGTTATTTTACAGTATTCTCAGATGCAGTGTTAACCTGACTTTATGCAACACGTTTTAACAGAGGAGCTATACTGGGCTAACTTTACAGCACTTGTTGAATGCAGTTGCCCTCGACTATGACTCGTTGGCGATCTCAGTACATTTCATAGTAGACCACTTTGACCATACTGGTTATCAAGCTGGGGGGGGGGGGGGGGTGCGCTATATATTTTGGTCAGGGCATTTTTTCACTGCTGTGAATTTAAGCAGTTTTCAGGGGCCAGGTTCTGTGAAGTTTAGAGACAGACATTTCCTACAGACTCTGACCGGCCATCCCAAACGGCACCCTGTTCCCTGCCCACTGGGAACAGACGACAGTTTAACGTCTAGTTCTGATTTACATTTGGTTGAGTTGTCAACCAACGTGAATTCAACGTGATTTAAAAAATAAAATAATGTGTCATTGGTTTTAGGTTAAAAGAAAAATGACTTTTTTTTCAAATCCAATCACTTTTCCACGTTGATTCAACTTCATCACATTGCATTTTTTGGTTGAAATGGCGTGGAAACAACATTTGATTCAACCATTTTTTGCCCACTGGGTACATAGTGGACTACTTTTGACCAGGACCCATAGGGAATAGGGTGCCATTTGGGATGCACTCTCTGAATAGGGTGCCATTTTGGGATGCACCACTCTCTCTTAACAGATATGCATAATGCAGTATTTCACTAGCAACAGCAACAGCTTTCTAGCTAGGGCTTAGAACAGGGCTGGGTCACTCTGATATCCTGGCAGGGCTGTCTGCTGGTTTCTGTCTGTCAAACCAGCACCTGGGAAACCAGGTGTGTGGACTCTGTGTGTGTGTGATTAAATGTCAGACATCAGAGAGAACAGCAGGCAGCCAAGTTCCTGAGGAAGGAAGTTCCCAAATGGCACCCTATTCACTCTATAGGGAATAGGGTGCCATTTGGGATGACTTCTTGGCCTTCCCTGGCTTAGAACATCTCTCCTAAAGCTCCATGGTTCTGCTCCTCACTCACTGAGTATCCAGGAGTTAGCCAACACCACAACACACACACACACACACACACACAGTCGCTATTGAACTGCAGTAGTGTTGCTGTGGACAAACAGGAGACACAGGAACCACCACCAGACCATCTTAGTCGAGATCACAGCACCCAGACCCCCTCAGTCGATCACAGCACCCAGGCGTTCTACAAGCAGCATGCTAACTCAGGCTATATCCATTCTAGATGATTATGATGATGAGAAAATATGAACTGAAAGATTCCTGAGTGTGAAATCCCATGTGAAGAGGACCATGGGACTGGACATGGTATGCATTCAGAGCCATGGGACTTGATACAGACATGGTATGCATTGTAAATCTGATGAGGAATAAAACATGAATAAAAGAGTCCCCATGAAGGACAAAACTGAATATCATCTCGTGTCTGTCAATTTAAAAATTATCTTCAGCTCGCAAATCACACCCTATTCCCTAATATAGTGCACTACTTTTGACCAGATCCCTATGGGTTCTTATATATCATAGGGTTCTGGTCCAAAGTAGTGCACTATTTAGAGAATAGGGTGTGATTTGGGACGAAGCCCTTTTGCTATGAATATAGCTTCAGGAACTCTTGAGTAACATCTGTATTGTAACTTATTTACGACTACCTAAAAACTATTAAGGACGTTAAATTGTGTCTTATTTACAGTGGTCTGAACGGAGTGGAGTGGGGACATGGCACAGGAGGAGTCAGGTTTTGCACCTTTAACGTTTGGCTGCGGACCGCCGTCGTAGCTCAGTTGGTAGAGCATGGCGCTTGCAACGCCAGGGTTGTAGGTTCGATTCCCACGGGGGACCAGTATGGAAAAATAAAAATGAAATGTAAGTCGCTCTGGATAAGAGCGTCTGCTAAATGGACTAAAATGTAAATGAAGGAGTCTGTAGCCATGATGTAATGACTGCTCATATTCAACAGAGGGCGCTAGAACATAGGTGATATTGATCCTCAGAGCAGTGGTAGGCTACAGCTTGGGGAATTGCGTTATCTGCATCTAAGGACAAATGTTGATTGGATCATGAAAACTATTTTATTTTATTACGGGCTTTTTCCACAGGTTTTATATCCTACTTTTCATTAGATATAATTTGATACAGATTCTTAAGTTCCAAAATGTTGTGTCCTGCTCAGGGGCTTTGGAGACCCCAGGCAGAAAGCCAGTCAGATTGTCAAACAAATCACTTCCGCTCTGGATAAGAGCGTCTGCTAAATGACTAAAATGTAAATGTAACTTCAAAAAGTAGGTTACCTTCGCACGTTCATCCAAAATAAATGTCCAGCATCCGAACAGTGCACTGTGCACCCGCCAACTGTCCTTCAATTACAAGTGGATGAAACTATCACCGGAGAAAGCATCCGAGCGAGCGAAACAACGCCCCTCTGTCTTACTTTGTGTAGTCAATGTCCCTGACATATTATGTTTTGGCCAGACCGCATCAGATCCATGGGCTACACACACACACGTCGTCTATCTCCACGACGATGGCAGAATTACCAGCAGCAAATGTAATTTTTTTTTTTACTAAAGAAATGCGTTAACTTATGTCATTTTTCTGTTAAAATTAAAATATTTGTTATTTCTTTTTTATTTTCTCTGTCCAGGCTCTGAAAGCTCCTCATTGCTGCAGCTTCATTTCAACGAAAGTCGCGTTTGCAATCACACGGTGTGAAACAATTGACGGGAACTCTGTCCGGGTGCAATAGTCAACAATGTGGCCTCATCAAGCAGGGCACAGCGGCCAGGCAAAACCCCCTCCCTCCATCCCTCCCTCCCAATTTCCTTTGCAACTTTGAAGCTTCCAGCAGATTTAGCTGCTGCTAAACCAACCTGCTGAAGCAAGACAGAATGAGAGCGATGAGCTGACAATGGGGGGACTCAAGCGGTAAAATTATATAATAAATAAAGATGACTAGTAAAAAAAACATATATATATATATATATATATATATATATATATATATATATATATATATATATATGCCCAGCTTACGAGGCCCCTTGATGAAGTGCTGTCTGAGGCAATTGCCTCTTCTGCCTAATGGTAAGTCTTTCACTGGTCCTGCTGAAACCCCCCTTTGTCACCTTGTTAATTGGTCATGTTAGTGCCGTGATTTCTGGTAGAGGGATGACTGGTAGAGGGATGACTGGTAGAGGGATGACTGTTAGAGGGATGACTGGTAGAGGGATGACTGTTAGAGGGATGACTGGTAGAGGGATGACTGTTAGAGGGATGACTGGTAGAGGGATGACTGGTAGAGGGATGACTGTTTGTGACCTTTATGAATGATGAAGCCTTTATGTGCTTTGTGTTATTACATTAGCTGATGAAGACTATCTCATAAAACAAAACGTATAAGATCTCCTAAGCCTTTGTTTATCACGGACCTTATTTTCAGAGTTTATCCAACCACCCTACAAAAATGCCATTAATTTCCCAATAGGCTTTGTCCAAGGAACCATGGCGGAGTTAGTGCCTTCAAAAAGACGCCATTACTATTTCTCTCTATATCAATAAAACATTTTCGCTTTACTTTCGTCCTGATCTAGCCTACCTGTGAGCGGCTCCTGCCCTCACATCACGCAGCAAGTGTTCTGCCAGTTGTTCCTTTAGTAATTTAATTCCATCTAAAACTTATTTCCATGATTGAGAACGGAGTTAGGCTATATTGTAAATGCACTAGAGAGCGATAATACGAATTTATAGAATTAATCTGCAAATGTACCGCATTCAATAGAGTACCACAGTATGAGTCATAATACCCATAAAACCTAGCGGTCAAACAGGGGAAATAGTTCCAATAGGGGATTTTAGAAACACTTCGTGTAGTCTTACCCTGACTCTCTCCAGGACAAGGTGCCTTTTATTTACCCCGACAAAAGTGAAATGCTAATTAGCTGCTAATATGGCTATCATAAAGAACTACAAATGCCATGATGATCTGGACGAGACTGCTGAATTGAGTCAAAGGTAATAATCTCCGGATTAACTATCTAGTGTTAACTAAATGTAGTAATGATTAAATTGCCTACATTTATTTAAATGGGCAATTCTTTGAACTGTCTTGTGCAAGTAAATTAACTCAATAACTGTTAATAAAGTTGTCAGCTGGAGCTGATGTGCAGGAGCTTGCAGGGATTTGTAGTTTTGCGTGATGTCTACTTTTATGCTAATTAGCATTTTCGAATCTGAGAGTAAATAGAGCCAAATATATTGATAAAAGTCACCTTGTCCGAGATAGATTTACACGGTTATCAAAACGTCATGCCAGGGTAAGCCTACACAAAACACAGCCCTTTTTTGAAGTGTTTCTAAAATCCCCTATGGGAAAAATGAATGGTGGAAAAACGATTGGAACCATTTCCCTGTTTGACCGCTAGGTTTTATGGGTATTATGACACCTCCACTGTGGGGCTCTATGCAAGACTCCTCTAGAAATGGGTGTGGCGGAGGGCTAGACACACCTTTCCTTCATGCCCGCCCCATGTTCGTTCCGCTCCCAACCCAGGCAGCACCGGAGAGCAACGGACCCTCGTTTCAAGGAACGGGAGTTTGAACTTGGTCCTATCGGCTGCTTGTTCGCTCGCTGCACCGCGCATCACTAGTAGTCGACTATTGTAGCTTACGTAGGCTGGCTACTATCGTTTCTCTTTCTGAGCCGAAGCAAGCGAAGAGGAAAGGTATCCACCTGCCACTGAGAGACACTGAAGCATGGATGCTCTGAAATCAGCTGGAAGAGCGATTATCAAGAGTCCCGGAGTTCCGCGGCACACATGGGGCACCTCCAAGCACGAAAGTAAGTCTATCGTCAATTCACACTGGTAGAAAGGGCACATATCGATGCAAAGAAACGGCAACGTTAGGCTATAGCACAATGCAACGAGACTAGCTGTCACAAGCAAAGGATAGCGCTGACAATAGGCTGTCTGTCTTGTTCTGTTCTCACCACTCTTGTTGGTATAGAAACTAAAGAACTGTACAGGTGTGACATTGTGTGTGATGGAAAACAATAGGTTGCAGTATACCTTATTGAATTGCAATAATGTAACGTTTTTACAACGCATTATCTATCTATACAATATTGCCTTTTATTTCTGCCCAGTGCACCGGGCAATATGGCAATTTTTCCTGGTCCTAATGCTATTCCTATTATCTGGTTACCTAAGTCGTCCACTGCACACTCGTGCGTGATTAATCAATTATTTAAAGCACCGTCAGGCAGTATAACCATGGTAAGTATCTTACTAACTTCAGACATATGCTATTTTTCTACTCCAGGGCACAAGGACAATTTACATTACTGTTGGTGTCTGAATTCATAACTTTCAAAATACAAAGTCCTATTTTAAGGATACCACAGACTCATTGGTTGTATATCACAAACAGCCTATAGCTTATTCTTTGTTATATGAAAATGCACACTTGTTCACTGTCAAGTTAAATCCCAGTGGAACAATGCATTTCTCTTCCTCAGTGTTTGCTGACTTTTCCTTTTAACTCCAACAGCACTTGTCCTCCTTTCTTTACAATTCTCAGTTGGGTTAAAACTGTCTGTCAACTCAGTCCAGTTTGTAGAATACAGCAGGCTGTAGAATGTACAATATCCTCTCTTGATGAGAAGAGAGAGGTCAGAGAGACGGGCCAGAAGGGGACGAGAGATAGAGAGAGAGAGATAGAGAGAGAGAGAGAGCCATATACAGTGGGGAGAACAAGTATTTGATACACTGCCGATTTTACAGGTTTTCCTACTTACAAAGCATGTAGAGGTCTGTCATTTGTATCATAGGTACACTTCAACTGTGAGAGACGGAATCTAAAACAAAAATCCAGAAAATCACATTGTATGATTTTTAAGTAATTAATGTGCATTTTTTTGCATGACATAAGTATTTGATACATCAGAAAAGCATAACTTAATATTTGGTACAGAAACCTTTGTTTGCAATTACAGAGATCATACGTTTCCTGTAGGTCTTGACCAGGTTTGCACACACTGCAGCAGGGATTTTGGCCCACTCCTCTATACAGACCTTCTCCAGATCCTGCAGGTTTCGGGGCTGTCGCTGGGCAATACGGACTTTCAGCTCCCTCCAAAGATTTTCTATTGGGTTCAGGTCTGGAGACTGGCTAGGCCACTCCAGGACCTTGAGATGCTTCTTACGGAGCCACTCCTTAGTTGCCCTGGCTGTGTGTTTTGGGTCGTTGTCATGCTGGAAGACCCAGCCACGACCCATCTTCAATGCTCTTACTGAGGGAAGGAGGTTGTTGGCCAAGATCTCATGATACATGGCCCCATCCATCCTCCCCTCAATACGATGCAGTCGTCCTGTCCCCTTTGCAGAAAAGCATCCCCAAAGAATGATGTTTCCACCTCCATGCTTCACGGTTGAGATGGTGTTCTTGGGGTTGTACTCATCCTTCTTCTTCCTCCAAACACGGCGAGTGGAGTTTAGACCAAAAAGCTCTATTTTTGTCTCATCAGACCACATGACCTTCTCCCATTCCTCCTCTGAATCATCCAGATGGTCATTGGCAAACTTCAGACGGGCCTGGACATGCGCTGGCTTGAGCAGGGGGACCTTGCGTGCGCTGCAGGATTTTAATCCATGACAACGTAGTGTGTTACTAATGGTTTCCTTTGAGACTGTGGTCCCAGCTCTCTTCAGGTCATTGACCAGGTCCTGCCGTGTAGTTCTGGGCTGATCCCTCACCTTCCTCATGATCATTGATGCCCCACGAGGTGAGATCTTGCATGGATTCCCAGACCAAGGGTGATTGACCGTCATCTTGAACTTCTTCCATTTTCTAATAATTGCGCCAACAGTTGTTGTCTTCTCACCAAGCTGCTTGCCTATTGTCCTGTAGCCCATCCCAGCCTTGTGCAGGTCTACAATTTTATCCCTGATGTCCTTACACAGCTCTCTGGTCTTGGCCATTGTGGAGAGGTTGGAGTCTGTTTGATTGAGTGTGTGGACAGATGTCTTTTATACAGGTAACGAGTTCAAACAGGTGCAGTTAATACAGGTAATGAGTGGAGAACAGGAGGGCTTCTTAAAGAAAAACTAACAGGTCTGTGAGAGCCGGAATTCTTACTGGTTGGTAGGTGATCAAATACTTATGTCATGCAATAAAATGCAAATTAATTACTTAAACATCATACAATGTGATTTTCTGGATTTTTGTTTTAGATTCCGTCTCTCACAGTTGAAGTGTACCTATGATAAAAATTACAGACCTCTACATGCTTTGTAAGTAGGAAAACCTGCAAAATCGGCAGTGTATCAAATACTTCTCCCCACTGTATATATAGAGAGAGACAGAACCATAGAGAGAGAGAGATATAGTCAGACATACAGAGACATAGAGACAGAGAGAGAGACAGAGAGACAGACAGAGACATAGAGACATAGAGACAGAGAGACAGACAGAGCCATAGAGACATAGAGACAGAGAGACATATAGAGACATAGAGACAGAGAGAGAGACAGAGCCATAGAGAGAGAGACAGACAGAAACATAGAGAGAGAGAGAGACAGACAGACAGACAGCCAGACAGACAGACAGACAGGCAGTGACTGGCGGTTGGTCTCTAGCTCATGGCAGTGCTTGCTGCTGTGTGCTGTCACTCTGAAGTGTGAAGCGTTTGGTTGAAGAGTCTCTCCCTGGGCGAGAAAACACTTCTTCCTCAAGCCTCCACCAGAGCTCAGGGGAAGACAAAAACAGACACTGCATCCTACATGGCACCCTATTCCCTATATAGTGCACTACCTTTGACCAGGGACCAGGACCCAAAGTAGTGCACTTTGGGAATAGGGTGCAATTTGAGATGTAGACTTAAAGTACAGTAGAGTACGGTACAGCTCTACTCTATTCAATCAAACCAGTTTCTGGAGTAACAAAGTCATAAACATAAATAAAACATGATTTACTGAGAATAATATTTTTGACTTTAACCCTGGAATCCCGGTTTCTGATTTTGATTGAATATTGCACCTAGACATTGCAAATCCTCGGCAGACTGACTAACTGAGCAGACTGACTCATTTCACAGACTGCGTCCCAAATGACCACCCTATTCCCTACATAGTGCACTACTTTAGACCAGAGACTTAAGGGCCCTGTTCAATGTAGTGCACTATGGGGAATAGGGTGGCCATTTTGGGACGCAGACAGAGATGTGCTGAACAGCTAGAGTCACTTTGAAACCAACGCAGTATACATTAATTATTACATTTAAATGTGAACCTGAGGGGTTTGGATATGCTCCTATTGGATTCATATTTTAATGATTCCCTAGTGTGTGTGTGTGTGTGTGTGTGTGTGGTGTGTGTGTGTGTGTGTGTGTGTGTGTGTGTGTGTGTGTGTGTGGTATGTGTGTGTGTGTGTGTGTTAATGCATTACGTCCATAAATTAGGACACTAGCTGCCATAGTGACTGGTTAGTCATCTGGTGGTTAGGACACTAGCTGCCATAGTGACTGGTTAGTCATCTGGTGGTTAGGACACTAGCTGCCATAGTGACTGGTTAGTCATCTGGTGGTTAGGACACTAGCTGCCATAGTGACTGGTTAGTCATCTGGTGGTTAGGACACTAGCTGCCATAGTGACTGGTTAGTCATCGGGTGGTTAGGACACTAGCTGCCATAGTGACTGGTTAGTCATCTGGTGGTTAGGACACTAGCTGCCATAGTGACTGGTTAGTCATCTGGTGGTTAGGACACTAGCTGCCATAGTGACTGGTTAGTCATCGGGTGGTTAGGACACTAGCTGCCATAGTGACTGGTTAGTCATCGGGTGGTTAGGACACTAGCTGCCATAGTGACTGTGTAGTGACTGGTTAGTCATCTGGTGGTTAGGACACTAGCTGCCATAGTGACTGTGTAGTGACTGGTTAGTCATCTGGTGGTTAGGACACTAGCTGCCATAGTGACTGGTTAGTGACTAGTTAGTCATCTGGTGGTTAGGACACTAGCTGCCATAGTGACTGGTTAGTGACTGGTTAGTCATCTGGTGGTTAGGACACTAGCTGCCATAGTGACTGGTTAGTCATCTGGTGGTTAGGACACTAGCTGCCATAGTGACTGGTTAGTCATCGTGGTACTGGTGTGGTTTAGGTTGGACACTAGCTGCCATAGTGACTGGTTAGTCATCGGGTGGTTAGGACACTAGCTGCCATAGTGACTGTGTAGTGACTAGTTAGTCATCTGGTGGTTAGGACTGCTAGTGTCCTAATGTTTAGGTTGTAAACTAGGGTCTGGATACGAGCTGAAGTACTGGTTGCATTGGTAAGTTAGAGAAATATCCCACATCCACCTATCATCTTATAGCAACAGCCCATGCTGTATGCATATCATCTGTAACACACATGCCATAACAGTTATCAACAACCATTAGTCATAACACACATTCGAATGATGTAATGATGAAGACACTTTCAGAGGACAGAAACGTTGTTGCTGTGGCTTCTACTCTGGCTGTTGTGTTCCTGTGAGACAATTGTTGTTGGAAGCATTGTGACTGGATGAGTGCATCTGGTGTAGAAGCTTGTGACTGAGTCATGAGGGTTGAGACATGTGATACTGGATGAGGGCTGTAGCTTTGTGACGGGATGATGGCTGGTGAGCTTGTGGACTTAAGAATGGCTGATGAGCTGTTGTACTGGTAGGTTGCCTCGTGAGCATTGTGACTGGATGAGGGTGGTTGAGCTTTGTGACTGGATGAGGGCTGTGGACCTTTGTGACTGGATGAGGCTGTAGCTCTTGGTGACTGTGATAGGCTGGTAGCTTTGATTGGATTAGGGCTAGTGAGCTTTGTGACTGGATCAGTGCTGTGGAGCTGTGTAGTGACTGGATTAGGGTTGTGAGTTTCATCTTGTTGGACCTGTGCATGAGGGCTGGTTGAGCATTGTGATGGATGCAGGGCTGTGAGCTTTGTGACTGGATGAGGGCTGTGAGCTTTGTGACTGGATGAGGGCTGTGAGCATTGTGACTGGATGAGGGCTGTGAGCATTGTGCCTGGATGAGGGCTGTGAGCTTTGTGACTGGATGAGGGCTGTGAGCTTTGTGACTGGTGTAGGGTGTGGAAGCTTGTGACTGGATAGGGCTGTGGTAGCTTTGTGCCACAGAATGACAGTATTAGGTGAATGTGAAGCTGTGGTTGTCTTGGGGTGACATTCATTAGAGCGTGGGTTTGTTTGTGTTATGATGCTGCATTATGTACCGGGGGACATCAGGGTGGTAGGAAGAGCAGTCTGGGTGACTACACGGACTGTTCACACACTCACAAACAGACTACACTGTAGACACACCACCAACAGACACACCAGACACACCACATCAGGACAGACTACAGAGTACACTAATGTCCAGAAAGCTACTTAACTTGTGTGGGTTTGGAAGGTTAGGACACTCTGCATTGTGACGTTAGGTGGTGTCATCTGGTGTGTTGGGGTGTGTGTGGTTGTTGTGTGTGTGTTTTGTGTGGTTGTGTGTATGGTGTGAGTGATGTGTGTCATGGTGTGTCGTTGGCCTGCTGGAACCATAACTTAGGCTTTAGGATGGTTGCTAGCTGCAGTATGGTTGCCAAACAGAGTCATCTGGTTAGATTGAGGTGGAAAGTACATGTAAATCACATGTTACTCTTATCACTGTCTAGCTGTGGTTTATACCTCACTGAATGAAAGGAATAGGATTTTTAGTTTTGAGTGTATGAGGACTATCCAGCATTTATGAGATGTATTTGATTTTTAAATGGATCCTAACTTTTCCCCACACACAAACATGTCCTACTAAGCTTGTGGGCATATAGAGGCTGGTTAACATGCAAGTCGGAGGAAAGGTTCAAAGTACGATGGGAAAAGAGAGAGATGCACAGCTGATAGCAGGAAAACTGAAAGTCACCAAAAAGTCTTCACACAGCGCCATGTACTTTTGGAGAGCCAATGATTTGAGTTGGGATAACGTCACCCATGGACTGGAGAAGATTGCTGAGCTTGTACAATTGGACTGTGGGACTGTAAAAGGATTGAATGGGGCATTGTGAATAGGGCTGTTGCATAAGGTAGGATTTTTGTACAAATATTTCTCTGTAAGTTTTGATCATAGTTTCAACATGCTGCAAAATATATCCCCTGGGTTTTCTTTTTTGATTACAACTGTAATTGAAATTGATTTTTGATTACTTTGGCATACAAAAATAGTCCAATTGGTGAAGAAATGAAAATAACTTGTTGAAAACAAAAAATACGGAAAAGTGGGCGGTGACTTGTGATTGACCTTTGATGAACCTAATAGACTGGTGAACCAATGAGCTTCAGAAGTGATATAGGTTGAGCATTTGGACTGGAGAAAGCTTGAGCTTGTTGCTGATTTGCTGTGAGTTTGTCGGATGGTGTGAGCATGTACTGATGAGAGCTGGAAACTTGGACTGGATGGGCTGTGAGCTTTGGCTGATAGGGTGTGAGCTTGTGCTGGGAGGGTGGGAGCTTGTGGACGGATGATGGTGCTGGGCATGGAGAGGACCAGCTTGGGGAGGGGATTGTGATGGTGAGGCTGGGAGTGATCCCAGCCCTTGATTGTCCTGGATGAGGCTGTGAAGCATTTGTATGTGACTCTGCCATAGAGGACGTAGCTTTGTCCTAAGTACATTTAGAGGACGTAGCGGAGTTGGAGATGACACTTTAATGTAGGCAAGGGTTTTTGATAGCTGCTTATTTCCGGGGGAAGTCAGGGTGGAAGGAGCAGTCCGGAAACCTGTCTCACCCAAAAAACACACACACAACAAACACACAACACACACACACATACACACAACACACACACACACACAAACACCCCACACACACCACCCACATAAAACCCACACAAGACTACTAACAAACAGAGTGACAGCTAATGTCCGAAGCTACTTTAACTCTTGTGGGTTTGGAAGGAAAGGGCCGTCTTTCTGTGCCAGCTGTGTGTCTCTCGTGTGTTGGTGGTGTGGTTGTTTTGCGTGCTTTTTGTGTGTTGTGTAATTTTTTTAGTAGTGTGTCCCGTGATGTTCAACTGGCTGCTGGAACCATAACAAGGTTTAGCATGTCTACTGCAGTATGTTGCCCCAAAAGACATCATTGTGTGATTTGAGGTAAAAATACATTGAAATCACATGTATCTTATCTCTGCAGCTGTAAGGTTATACCTCAAAGAAGAAAGGAAATAGGATTTCTAGTTTTGAGTGTATGAAAATTTCTATCCAAGCATTTAAGAAATTATTTTTATTTTTAAATTTGGGAATCCTACTTTCCCCACACACAAACATGTCCTACTAAGCTTGTGTGCATATAGAGCCTGGTTAACACTGACAAAGTCGGACGTGAAAGGTTTCAACTCAAGGTGGGAGAAAGAGAGAGACTGCTACAGCTGCATTAGACAGGGAAAAATACTGACAATCGTCAATCACAAAAACATGTCCTATCACAGCGACCATGTTACTTTTGGAGAGCCCAATTGATTTTGAGTTCGGGCATATAACAGTCCCAACCAATGGCTTTGAGCGAGAAATTGACTTTGAGCCAGAAATTGACTGTCGGGAGTTAAAATGGACTTAACATGGGGAGAGTCATTGTGGGAGGTTTTGAAAACTAAGGTAGGAACATATTTTTCCTTTACAAACTTATTCCTTACTGTGAAGTTTAATAGGAATATGCACTTCATATTTTCACATACAGTGCCTTGCAAAAGTATTCATCCCCCTTGGCGTTTTTCCGATTTTGTTGCATTACAACCTGTAATTGAAATTGATTTTTATTTGGATTTCATGTAATGGACATACACAAAATAGTCCAAATTGGTGAAGTGAAATGAAAACAATAACTTGTTTCAAAAAATACAAAAAAATAAATAACGGAAAAGTGGTGCGTGCATATGTATTCACCCCCTTTGCTATGAAGCCCCTAAATAAGATCTGGTGCAACCAATTACCTTCAGAAGTCACATAATTAGTTAAATACATTTTGGCATGGAGAAAGACTAGAAGTGGTTGCCATTTTCCCTCTGAGAAAAGGCTCAGTTTTAATGTCAGCCCTTCAGCCAAGAAGAGAAAGCACAAGCTCAGCTCTTTCTGGTGACTGTCATCTGTCGAGGTCAGGAGGATAGTATGTCATTGGCTAGGGCAGGAGAGGACGCAGCATGTGGTCAGGAGGATAGTATGTGATTGGCTAGGGCAGGAGAGGACGCAGCATGTGGTCAGGAGGAATAGTATGTGATTGGCTAGGGCAGGAGAGTGATCCCTCCCCCCTTGGATCTTGTCAGGAAGAACAGGAGCAAGGCGACCGTTAGATGTTCCAAAAGGTCAAACCTGACCAACTGCCATAGGGGACAGAAATGACTCCTCTTTTTGGGACTGCTCATCGCAATCTACAGGAGGCACAGCCCCAGAAGGAAGATAGAACAGGCATGTACACTATATGGCTACAGGCTAAGAGGAGGCCTATGAACCCAGCAGATTGTCTTCTTTTATTTAGTCACATTTGAGCCCAGCAGCTGCAGCTCAATTCTGTCCCAGTTACTTCCAGTCTTTATTACTACACTATCCCCCTCGACCAATACAATACATCACTATCCCCCTCGACCAATACAATACATCACTATCCCCCTCGACCAATACAATACATCACTATCCCCTCGACCAATACAATACATCACTATCCCCTCGACCAATACAATACATACATCCCCTCGCCCAAATACAATACATCATATCCCCCTCGCCAATCAATAAAATCCTATCCCCCCTCGACCAATACAAAAATCACTATCCCCTCGCCAATACAATACTCCTATCCCCCTCGCCCAAATACAATACATCACTATCCCCCTCGACAATACAATCTCACTATCCCCTCGACCAAACAATACATCACTATCCCCTCGACCAACAATACACCTATCCCCCGACCAATCTACCTCACTATCCCCCCAACATACAATAAATCACATCCCCTCGACCAATACAATCCCTCACTATCCCTCACCAATAAAATACATCCCCCTTCCCCCCCCTCGCCCTACAATACACACTATCCCCTCGACCATACATCTCCACCCCTCGACCAATACATACATCCATCCCCTCGCCCAATACAATACATCACTTATCCCCCTCGACCACTAAAATACTCCACCCCCCGCCCAATACAAACATCACTACCCCTCGACCAATACATACACACTATCCCCTCGACCATCATACATCACTATCCCCCCTGACCATCAAACACCCTCCCCTCGACCAATACAATACATCACATCCCCTCGACCATGCAATCTCACTATCCCCTCGCCAATAAATACTCCTATCCCCTCGACCAATACATACATCCTATCCCCCCGACCAATACAATCTCACATCCCCTCGACCAATACAATTCCACTACCCCCCCCACAATCAATCACTACCCCCTCCCCAATACAATACTCACATCCCCCTCGACAATACATACATCACTATCCCCTCGCATACTACACACATCCCCCCGACCAATACAACCTCACTATCCCCCTCGCCAATACAAAAACATACATCCCCCCGACCATACAATACCCATCCCCCGACAATACAATACATCACTATCCCCTCGACCAATACATACATCACTACCCCTCGACCATACATACTCAATCCCCCTAGCCCAAATCATACATCACTATCCCCCTCGACCAATACAATACATCACTATCCCCTCGACCAATACACTACATCACTATCCCCTCGACCAATACAATATCACTATCCCCGACATAAATACATCCTACCCCTCGACCAATACAATACATCACTATCCCCCCCTCGACCAATACAATACATCACTATCCCCCTCGACCAATACAATACATCACTAATCCCCCTCGACCAATACAATACATCAACTATCCCCTCGACCAATACCAATACATCACTATCCCCTCGACCAATACAATACATCACTATCCCCTCGACCAATACAATACATCACTATCCCCCTCGACCAATACAATACATCACTATCCCCTCGACCAATACAATACATCACTATCCCCCTCGACCAATACAATACATCACTATCCCCCTCGACCAATACAATACATCACTATCCCCCTCGACCAATACAATAC
The DNA here is from genome assembly GCA_902810595.1 of Coregonus sp. 'balchen'. NCBI lineage: Eukaryota > Metazoa > Chordata > Actinopteri > Salmoniformes > Salmonidae > Coregonus > Coregonus sp. 'balchen'. Next base: position 3,902,512 of record LR778285.1, on the reverse strand, counting down.
ATCACTATCCCCCTCGACCAATACAATACATCACTATCCCCTCGACCAATCACAGGAAGCTAGCTCAGCCTGTTTGCCAGACACAGTAAACCTGGAGAGAGGAGGGATCTAATCTGAAATAATATTTGGACTCAGACATCATTAACTGTCATTAGATCATAATAGGGAACTGGGGTAAATGGGGAAGAGGAGATGGAGAGGAGAGGTAAAGAAGGGGGGGGAACCCCGTCTGCGATAGGAGAGGAGATGGAAGCAATCAGTAGCTCCCTTCCTAAAGAGCCTGATGAGGACCGAAGTAGGATTTTTCCCCCGGAATCAACTCCTGTCTTCCTTCCTCTCCCTTCTCTGCTTTCTTCTCTTACTCCTCGCTTTTCTTTTTCCTATCTCTTGCTATTAATATTCCTGTGCCCCGTCCTGTAGCCTCAATATCGACGTCTATAATCTGTACTATGACGGAGAGAGAGCAGGGGGAAAAGATGGGAGGTTGGCGTAGAATGGGCAAACGAATTACAGGGGATTTGCAGTGGGTTGGTTTTAGAATATGTGAATTTTTGCTGTAGCGTTTGTGATTGGTATTATTCAGAAGAGAAAAGGTAAAGTTGGAACAACGACTGAAGAATATTATTTTGGGAGAATAAGGGATGTGAACACTTTTCCTACTCCTCTGTCTGTTTAACCTGCCCAGTCCCACCATTAACCACAACAGAATGGGAGTCTGTTTAACCTGCCCAGTACCACCATTAACCACAACAGAATGGGAGTCTGGGTGGGCTTATATTCTGTATTCAACCAAGGATGTATGACTGTATCGTTACAAACTGACTCCCAGAGTCTGTATTCAACCAAGGTTGTATGGCTGTATCATTCCATGACCTCCAGGGAGAGAGGGGGGGAAGTCCCATTTAGGTCAGAACCAGGAAGTCCTATTTAGATCAGAACCAGGAAGTCCCATTTAGGTGGTCAGAACCAGGAAGTCCCATTTAGGTGGTCAGAACCAGGAAGTTCCATTTAGGTCAGAAGCAGGAAGTCCCATTTAGGTCAGAAGCAGGAAGTCCCATTTAGGTCAGAAGACCTCTTTTTTTATAAGGGAGGCCAAGAGGGCAGCTCAGTAAAATATAGAAGGCCCTATTGCCAACATTACATTTCCTCCAGGCCATAGTGTCCATTGCTCATCGGTTGTTAGTTACCCATACATCTGATTGGTTTTGACATACATGCACAGTATTGCACTGGCCTTTCCTCCTATTCCAAGTCATGACCTTTCCTCATATTCCCCAGTCATGACCTTTCCTCATATTCCCCAGTCATGACATTTCCTCCTATTCCCAGTCATGACCTTTCCTCATATTCCCAGTCATGACCTTTCCTCATATTCCCAGTCATGACCTTTCCTCCTATTCCAAGTCATGACCTTTCCTCCTATTCCCAGTCATGACCTTTCCTCCTATTCCCAGTCATGGCCTTTCCTCCTATTCCCAGCCATGACCTTTCCTCATATTCCCCAGTCATGACCTTTCCTCATATTCCCAGTCATGACCTTTCCTCATATTCCCCAGTCATGACCTTTCCTCCTATTCTCAGTCATGACCTTTCCTCATATTCCCCAGTCATGACCTTTCCTCCTATTCCCCAGTCATGACCTTTCCTCCTATTCCCCAGTCATGACCTTTCCTCCTATTCCCCAGTCATGACCTTTCCTCCTATTCCCCAGTCATGACCTTTCCTCCTATTCTCAGTCATGACCTTTCCTCATATTCCCAGTCATGACCTTTCCTCCTATTCCAAGTCATGACCTTTCCTCATATTCCCAGTCATGACCTTTCCTCCTATTCCAAGTCATGGCCTTTCCTCCTATTCCCAGTCATGACCTTTTCTCCTATTCCCAGTCATGACCTTTCCTCCTATTCTCAGTCATGACCTTTCCTCCTATTCCCCAGTCATGACCTTTCCTCCTATTCCCCAGTCATGACCTTTCCTCCTATTCTCAGTCATGACCTTTCCTCATATTCCCAGTCATGACCTTTCCTCCTATTCCAAGTCATGACCTTTCCTCATATTCCCAGTCATGACCTTTCCTCCTATTCCAAGTCATGGCCTTTCCTCCTATTCCCAGTCATGACCTTTTCTCCTATTCCCAGTCATGACCTTTCCTCCTATTCCCCAGTCATGACCTTTCCTCCTATTCTCAGTCATGACCTTTCCTCATATTCCCCAGTCATGACCTTTCCTCATATTCCCAGTCATGGCCTTTCCTCCTATTCCCCAGTCATGGCCTTTCCTCCTATTCCCAGTCATGACCTTTCCTCCTATTCCAAGTCATGACCTTTCCTCATATTCCCAGTCATGACCTTTCCTCCTATTCCAAGTCATGGCCTTTCCTCCTATTCCCCAGTCATGACCTTTCCTCCTATTCTCAGTCATGACCTTTCCTCATATTCCCAGTCATGACCTTTCCTCCTATTCCAAGTCATGACCTTTCCTCATATTCCCAGTCATGACCTTTCCTCCTATTCCAAGTCATGGCCTTTCCTCCTATTCCCAGTCATGACCTTTTCTCCTATTCCCAGTCATGACCTTTCCTCCTATTCCCCAGTCATGACCTTTCCTCCTATTCTCAGTCATGACCTTTCCTCATATTCCCCAGTCATGACCTTTCCTCCTATTCCCCAGTCATGACCTTTCCTCCTATTCCCCAGTCATGACCTTTCCTCCTATTCCCCAGTCATGACCTTTCCTCCTATTCCCCAGTCATGACCTTTCCTCCTATTCTCAGTCATGACCTTTCCTCATATTCCCAGTCATGACCTTTCCTCCTATTCCAAGTCATGACCTTTCCTCATATTCCCAGTCATGACCTTTCCTCCTATTCCAAGTCATGGCCTTTCCTCCTATTCCCAGTCATGACCTTTTCTCCTATTCCCAGTCATGACCTTTCCTCCTATTCCCCAGTCATGACCTTTCCTCATATTCCCAGTCATGGCCTTTCCTCCTATTCCCAGTCATGACCTTTCCTCCTATTCCCAGCCATGGCCTAAAATTAAAATAACATCAAATTGATCAGAAATACAGTGTAGACATTGTTCATGTTGTAAATGGCTATTGTAGCTGGAAACGGCTGATTTTTTTCTATGGAATATCTACATAGGCGTACAGAGGCCCATTATCAGCAACCATCAGTCCTGTGTTCCAATGGCACATTGTGTTTGCTAATCCAAGTTTATTATTTTAAAAGGCTAATTGATCATTAGAAACCCCTTTTGCAATTATGTTAGCACAGCTGAAAACTGTTGTGCTGATTAAAGAAGCAATAAAACTGGCCTTCTTGAGATTAGTTGAGAATCTGGAGCATCAGCAATTGTGGGTTCGATTACAGGCTCAAAATGGTCAGAAACAAATAACTTTCTCCTGAAACTCGTCAGTCTATTCTTGTTCTGAGAAATGAAGGCTATTCCATGCGAGAAATTGCCAAGAAACTGAAGATCTCGTACAACGCTGTGTACTACTCCCTTCACAGAACAGCGCAAACTGGCTTTAACCAGAATAGAAAGAGGAGTGGGAGGCCCCGGTGCACAACTGAGCAAGAGGACAAATACATTAGAGTGTCTAGTTTGAGAAACAGACGCCTCACAGGTCCTCAACTGGCAGCTTCATTAAATAGTACACGCAAAACACCAGTCTCAACTTCAACAGTGAAGAGGCGACTCCGGGATGCTGACCTTCTAGGCAGAGTTGCAAAGAAAAAGCCATATCTCAGACTGGCCAATAAAAAGAAAAGATTAAGATGGGCAAAAGAACACAGACACTGGACAGAGGAAGATTGGAAAAAAGTGTTATGGACAGACTAATCGAAGTTTGAGGTGTTCAGATCACAAAGAAGAACATTTGTGAGATGCAGACCAAATGAAAAGGTGCTTGATGCCATCTGTCAAGCATGGTGGAGGTAATGTGATGGTCTGGGGGTGCTTTGGTGGTGGTAAAGTGGGAGATTTGTAAAGGGTAAAAGGGATCTTGAAGAAGGATCCATCCATTTTGCAACGCCATGCCATACCCTGTGGATGGCGCTTGATTGGAGCCAATTTCCTCCTACAACAGGACAATGACCCAAAGCACAGCTCAAAATTATGCAAGAACTATTTAGGGAAGAAGCAGTCAGCTGGTATTCTGTCTATAATGGAGTGGCCAGCACAGTCACCGGATCTCAACCCTATTGAGCTGTTGTGGGAGCAGCTTGACCGTATGGTACGTAAAAAGTGCCCATCAAGCCAATCCAACTTGTGGGAGGTGCTTCAGGAAGCATGGGGTGAAATCTCTTCAGATTGACAACTAGAATGCCAAAGGTCTGCAAGGCTGTAATTGCTGCAAATAGAGGATTCTTTGACGAAAGCAAAGTTTGAAGGACACAATTATTATTTCAATTAAAAACCATTATTTCTAACCTTGTCAATGACTACATTTCAATGACTACATTTCCTATTCAAACTCATTTCATGTATGTTTTCATGGAAAACAAGGACATTTCTAAGTGACCCCAAACTTTTTAACGGTAGTGTACTCACTGTTCAATTACAGCTTTATATATAGCTTTAAATAGACTCTACTTTGACGAGAGAGGAGTTGAGGTAACAAATGGGATTTGGGGAATGTGTGATTAGTTTGATTAGCGTCAATAGGAACAGTGGCTTATTGACAGCTTAACTTTCTCTGGGCTTCTTCTTGGTGTTACCACTGTTATGACATTGTAAAATACAGAGAATACCTTATTGTGAATGGCATGCAGCAGAGAATACCTTATTGTGAATGGCAGGCAGCTTTGTACAGAATGTTTACGGCTAGGCTAACTTTCCTTCATACAAAAGTAATTTCCCTTGCTCAGTTACTTGATGCCTTATGATTATTACGCAAGTCAGTTCTTGTGAAATCAGTGTTTAAAATCCTGATGATTATTAAGTCAGTCAGTTTGTGTGAAATCAGTTTTTAATAAATCCTGATGATTATTAAGTCAGTCAGTTCTTGTGAAATCAGTGTTTAAAAGCCTTATGATTATTAAGTCAGTCAGTTCTTGTGAAATCAGTTTTTAAAATCCTGATGATTATTAAGTCAGTCAATTCTTGTGAAATCAGTTTTTAAAATCCTGATGATTATTAAGTCAGTTCTTGTGAAATCAGTTTTTAAAAGCCTTATGATTATTAAGTCAGTCAGTTCTTGTGAAATCAGTGTTTAAAAGCCTTATGATTATTAAGTCAGTCAATTCTTGTGAAATCAGTTTTTAAAATCCTGATGATTATTAAGTCCGTCAGTTCTTGTGAAATCAGTTTTTAAAAGCCTTATGATTATTAAGTCAGTCAGTTCTTGTGAAATCAGTGTTTAAAAGCCTTATGATTATTAAGTCAGTCAGTTCTTGTGAAATCAGTGTTTAAAAGCCTCATGATTATTAAGTCAGTCAGTTCTTGTGAAATCAGTTTTTAAAATCCTGATGATTATTAAGTCAGTCAATTCTTGTGAAATCAGTTTTTAAAATCCTGATGATTATTAAGTCAGTCAATTCTTGTGAAATCAGTGTTTAAAAGCCTTATGATTATTAAGTCAGTCAGTTCTTGTGAAATCAGTGTTTAAAATCCTGATGATTATTAAGTCAGTCAATTCTTGTGAAATCAGTTTTTAAAATCCTGATGATTATTAAGTCAGTCAATTCTTGTGAAATCAGTGTTTAAAAGCCTTATGATTATTAAGTCAGTCAGTTCTTGTGAAATCAGTGATTAAAAGCCTTTTGATTATTAAGTCAGTCAGTTCTTGTGAAATCAGTGTTTAAAAGCCTTATGATTATTAAGTCAGTCAGTTCTTGTGAAATCAGTGTTTAAAAGCCTCATGATTATTAAGTCAGTCAGTTCTTGTGAAATCAGTTTTTAAAATCCTGATGATTATTAAGTCAGTCAATTCTTGTGAAATCAGTTTTTTAAAATCCTGATGATTATTAAGTCAGTGAATTCTTGTGAAATCAGTGTTTAAAAGCCTTATGATTATTAAGTCAGTCAGTTCTTGTGAAATCAGTGTTTAAAAGCCTTATGATTATTAAGTCAGTCAGTTCTTGTGAAATCAGTTTTTAAAATCCTGATGATTATTAAGTCAGTCAGTTCTTGTGAAATCAGTGTTTAAAAGCCTTATGATTATTAAGTCAGTCAGTTCTTGTGAAATCAGTGTTTAAAAGCCTTATGATTATTAAGTCAGTCAGTTCTTGTGAAATCAGTGTTTAAAAGCCTTATGATTATTAAGTCAGTCAGTTCTTGTGAAATCAGTGTTTAAAAGCCTTATGATTATTAAGTCAGTCAGTTCTTGTGAAATCAGTTTTTAAAATCCTGATGATTATTAAGTCAGTCAATTCTTGTGAAATCAGTTTTTAAAATCCTGATGATTATTAAGTCAGTGAATTCTTGTGAAATCAGTGTTTAAAAGCCTTATGATTATTAAGTCAGTCAGTTCTTGTGAAATCAGTGTTTAAAAGCCTTATGATTATTAAGTCAGTCAGTTCTTGTGAAATCAGTTTTTAAAAGCCTTATGATTATTAAGTCAGTCAGTTCTTGTGAAATCAGTGTTTTAAAAGCCTTATGATTATTAAGTCAGTCAGTTCTTGTGAAATCAGTGTTTAAAAGCCTTATGATTATTAAGTCAGTCAGTTCTTGTGAAATCAGTGTTTAAAAGCCTTATGATCATTAAGTCAGTCAGTTCTTGTGAAATCAGTGTTTAAAAGCCTTATGATTATTAAGTCAGTCAGTTCTTGTGAAATCAGTGTTTAAAAAGCCTTATGATTATTAAGTCAGTCAGTTCTTGTGAAATCAGTGTTTAAAAGCCTTATGATTATTAAGTCAGTCAGTTCTTGTGAAATCAGTGTTTAAAAGCCTTATGATTATTAAGTCAGTCAGTTCTTGTGAAATCAGTTTTTAAAATCCTGATGATTATTAAGTCAGTCAATTCTTGTGAAATCAGTTTTTAAAATCCTGATGATTATTAAGTCAGTGAATTCTTGTGAAATCAGTGTTTAAAAGCCTTATGATTATTAAGTCAGTCAGTTCTTGTGAAATCAGTGTTTAAAAGCCTTATGATTATTAAGTCAGTCAGTTCTTGTGAAATCAATGTTTAAAAGCCTCATGATTATTAAGTCAGTCAGTTCTTGTGAAATCAGTTTTTAAAAGCCTTATGATTATTAAGTCAGTCAGTTCTTGTGAAATCAATGTTTAAAAGCCTCATGATTATTAAGTCAGTCAGTTCTTGTGAAATCAGTGTTTAAAAGCCTTATGATTGTTAAGTCAGTCAGTTCTTGTGAAATCAGTGTTTAAAAGCCTTATGATTGTTAAGTCAGTCAGTTCTTGTGAAATCAGTGTTTAAAAGCCTCATGATTATTAAGTCAGTCAGTTCTTGTGAAATCAGTGTTTAAAATCCTGATGATTATTAAGTCAGTCAATTCTTGTGAAATCAGTTTTTAAAATCCTGATGATTATTAAGTCAGTCAGTTCTTGTGAAATCAGTTTTTAAAAGCCTTATGATTATTAAGTCAGTCAGTTCTTGTGAAATCAGTGTTTAAAAGCCTTATGATTATTAAGTCAGTCAATTCTTGTGAAATCAGTTTTTAAAATCCTGATGATTATTAAGTCAGTCAGTTCTTGTGAAATCAGTTTTTAAAAGCCTTATGATTATTAAGTCAGTCAGTTCTTGTGAAATCAGTGTTTAAAATCCTGATGATTATTAAGTCGGTCAATTCTTGTGAAATCAGTTTTTAAAATCCTGATGATTATTAAGTCAGTCAGTTCTTGTGAAATCAGTTTTTAAAAGCCTTATGATTATTAAGTCAGTCAGTTCTTGTGAAATCAGTGTTTAAAAGCCTTATGATTATTAAGTCAGTCAGTTCTTGTGAAATCAGTGTTTAAAAGCCTTATGATTGTTAAGTCAGTCAGTTCTTGTGAAATCAGTGTTTAAAAGCCTCATGATTATTAAGTCAGTCAGTTCTTGTGAAATCAGTTTTTAAAATCCTGATGATTATTAAGTCAGTCAATTCTTGTGAAATCAGTTTTTAAAATCCTGATGATTATTAAGTCAGTCAATTCTTGTGAAATCAGTGTTTAAAAGCCTTATGATTATTAAGTCAGTCAGTTCTTGTGAAATCAGTGTTTAAAATCATTATGATTATTAAGTCAGTCAGTTCTTGTGAAATCAGTGTTTAAAAGCCTTATGATTATTAAGTCAGTCAGTTCTTGTGAAATCAGTGTTTAAAAGCCTTATGATTATTAAATCAGTCAGTTCTTGTGAAATCAGTGTTTAAAAGCCTTATGATCATTAAGTCAGTCAGTTCTTGTGAAATCAGTGTTTAAAAGCCTTATGATTGTTAAGTCAGTCAGTTCTTGTGAAATCAGTGTTTAAAAGCTTGTTTTCCATAACTTCTATCCTTCCAGATGAGATTATGACTAGCTAGTCTGTCATCTTGACTCAGGATTGTTTGTGTACAGGGAACAACATAGTCAATGTCTGTCTGTCTCCTCCCGCTGTCTGTCTGTCTCCTCCCGCTGTCTGTCTGTCTCCTCCCGCTGTCTGTCTGTCTCCTCCCGCTGTCTGTCTGTCTCCTCCCGCTGTCTGTCTGTCTCCTCCCGCTGTCTGTCTGTCTCCTCCCGCTGTCTGTCTGTCTCCTCCCGCTGTCTGTCCTGTCTCCTCCCGCTGTCTGTCTGTCTCCTCCCGCTGTCTGTCTGTCTCCTCCCGCTGTCTGTCTGTCTCCCTCCCGCTGTCTGTCTGTCTCCTCCCGCTGTCTGTCTGTCTCCTCCCGCTGTCTGTCTGTCTCCTCCCGCTGTCTGTCTGTCTCCTCCCGCTGTCTGTCTGTCTCCTCCCGCTGTCTGTCTGTCTCCTCCCGCTGTCTGTCTGTGCCCTCTATGGTATCGTCCCAAATGGCACCCTATTCCCAGGGCCCTGTTCAAAAGTAGTGCACTATATAGGGAATAGGGTGCCAGAAAGAAGAAAGAAACACATGCAGTCGGACTCTAGATTCTGATTGGGTCTGAAGTGTTGGCCTGAAACACATGCAGTCGGACTCTAGATTCTGATTGGGTCTGAAGTGTTGACCTGAAACACATGCAGTCAGATTCTAGATTCTGATTGGGTCTGAAGTGTTGACCTGAAACACATGCAGTCAGATTCTAGATTCTGATTGGGTCTGAAGTGTTGACCTGAAACACATGCAGTCGGACTCTAGATTCTGATTGGGTCTGAAGTGTTGACCTGAAACACATGCAGTCGGACTCTAGATTCTGATTGGGTCTGAAGTGTTGACCTGAAACACATGCAGTCAGATTGTAGATTCTGATTGGGTCTGAAGTGTTGACCTGAAACACATGCAGTCAGATTGTAGATTCTGATTGGGTCTAAAGTGTTGACCTGAAACACATGCAGTCGGACTCTAGATTCTGATTGGGTCTGAAGTGTTGACCTGAAACACATGCAGTCAGATTGTAGATTCTGATTGGGTCTGAAGTGTTGACCTGAAACACATGCAGTCAGATTGTAGATTCTGATTGGGTCTAAAGTGTTGACCTGAAACACATGCAGTCGGACTCTAGATTCTGATTGGGTCTGAAGTGTTGACCTGAAACACATGCAGTCGGACTCTAGATTCTGATTGGGTCTGAAGTTGAAACACATGCAGTCAGATTCTAGGACGGGAAGAGAATATACTAATATTTGCTTTCATATATATATATATGAACTGGGAAGAGGCTGCACTAACTTTCATGTCAGGAACTGACAGAGAATGAATTCTCCAGGGAGCTCTGAGAGATAGGGCAGAGTCCCAAATGGCATCCTATTCTCTATATATTGTAGTACACTACTTTTCACCCGGGCAATATGGTGGCATTTGGGACGAGCCTCTGTGTATTTGTTCTGCTCTAAGGGCTGACATCCCTGCAGTGCCTGGCAGACAGACAGGAAACTCCCATAATCCTCCCTGCAGGTTAGGAAGAATAGAATAGTTTGAACTGCAGGAGGCCTATCTCTGCTCAAAAGTAGTGCACTACATAGGGAATAGGGTGCCATTTGGTTCTTGTACCCAGCGACTCGTTCAGACATAATGTATGAAGTAAGCATCGGCGTAGCGATGGCTCTATTCTTCGAGACTGGACTGTAGCCATGTAACAATGCATGGCCTGGTTGGCCTGGAAACCTTGCAGTCTATCTGAACTCAATGACCACGTTGTTATCCCCTGGGTTGTATTCAGTGCATCTTCTTTCCCAATAAATCAATCAATCAATGACCTGGGACATGTGGTCCCGGCAGAGTTCGTGGTTCGATACAGACAGTGGCCCTTTCTCAAATTATCGATTCCTTGCATCCTCATGTCGCCTCCTTCTCTAAACCCATTGGAGAAGAAAGTCTGAGGGGAGGGACCTTGGACCTTCTCCTCCAATACAGTTGAGAAGGAAGCAAGGAGATAGGATGTGAGGATATAGGAAGTGAGTAAATAGGATGTGAGGAGATAGGAAGCAAGGATATAGGATGTGAGGAGATAGGAAGCAAGGATATAGGATGTGAGGAGATAGGAAGAGAGGAGATAGGATGTGAGGAGATAGGATGTGAGGAGATAGGAAGGGTGGGTGGGTGCCAGTCAGTCAGTCAGCCAGTCAGTCAGTCAGCGCTGACTTCATAATCTATTACCTCAGTCAGTCAGCCAGTCAGTCAGTCAGCCAGTCAGTCAGTCAGCCAGTCAGCGCTCACTTCATAACCTATGACATCAGTCAGCCAGTCATTCAGTCAGCCAGTCAGCCAGTCAGTCAGCCAGTCAGTCAGCCAGTCAGTCAGTCAGTCAGCCAGTCAGTCAGTCAGCGCTGACTTCATAATCTATTACCTCAGTCAGTCAGCCAGTCAGTCAGTCAGCCAGTCAGTCAGCCAGTCAGTCAGTCAGCCAGTCAGTCAGCCAGTCAGTCAGTCAGCCAGTCAGTCAGTCAGCCAGTCAGCGCTCACTTCATAACCTATGACATCAGTCAGCCAGTCAGTCAGTCAGCCAGTCAGTCAGTCAGCCAGTCAGCCAGTCAGTCAGCCAGTCAGTCAGCCAGTCAGTCAGTCAGTCAGTCAGTCAGTCAGTCAGTCAGTCAGCCAGTCAGTGCTCAACTGATTCTTTCTGAGAGTTGTCTTAAAGATATACAGTAGGAAGATAAGAGAATGTTAAAGGTCTAACTTTTGGGAAATACTGTTAGAGTTGCAGTGAATTACTCTCTAGTAGTCTATCTGAAGACTGGAAATTCATACACACACACACACACACACACACACACACACACACACACACACACACAGGCTAGCTGTTTAAATGTGCAGCATAGTGTCTCTGCCACCATGTCTCCCAGGCCTGAGCTGTAGAGTGAATTATACAACAAGAGGAATGAGAAGGCTACACACACACACACACACACACCCCGCGCACACACACACACACCCCACACACACACACACACACACTGACAGACAGAGCTTCCCCAGGTGCCCATGGTTGATGTGCTGACATCATCCTCCTCCTCTCTGTCTGTCTGATATCCATGACAGCTGTCTGTGAAATGTGATATGCTGTCGTTCCGCTGCTACTGCCTTTGATGCTGTTCCTATTGTTATTCTGTGTGTGTGGATGGGAGACGAGAGACTGTAAAAGCAATATGTGTTAGAACAGCGGTCAAAGAGAAGCTCCTCTCTCTTTTTCTCTTTCTCTTCTCTTTCCCTCCTCGCTTCTCTTTCCCGGCGAGGCCCTCGGGCCGTTCTCTCTCTCTCTCTCTCTCTCTCTCTCTCTCTCCTCTCTCCCATCTCGCTCCCGTCTCTCTCGTCTCTCTCTCTTCTCTATCTCTCTCCTCCTCTCTCTCTCTCTCTTCTCTCTTTTTCTTTCTCTTTTTCTCTCTCTCTCTCTCTCCTCTCTCCCTCTCTCCTCTCCAACCTCTCTCTCTCTCGGTTTTTCTCCTCCTTCCTCTCTCCTCTCCTCCTCTTTTTCTCTCCTCTCTTCTCTCTCCTCTTCTCCCTCTCTCTCCTCTCCTCTCCTCTCTCTTTTCTCTTTTCTCTCTCCTTCTCTCTCTCCCCCCTTCCCCCCTCTCCTTCTCGTCTCCATCGCTCTCTCCTCTCCCTCTCCTCCGTCTTTTCCTTTTCCTCGCTCCTCCCTCCTCTCTCAATTATCTCTCCTCTTGTTCTCTCTCTCCTCTCTCTCTCTCCTCTCTCTCCTCTCCTCCCTCTCCTCTTCTCATTCCTTCACGCATTCTCTCTCTCTCTCTCTCATTCTCTCCTCTTTCTTCCCTCTCTCACAAATACAACCTCTCTCTCTGTCCCTCTCTCCCTCTCTTCTCTCTCTCTCTCCTTCTCTCTATCTCCCTTGTCTTCTCTCTCTCTTGGAGCCAACATGGGCCAGCCTCAATTCGCCGGGGCATGGACTACAAGGTGTCGAAAGCAGTCCACAGGGATGTTGGCCCATGTTGGACTCCAATTGCTTCCCACAGTTGTGTCAAGTTGGCTGGATGTTCCTTTGGGTGGTGGACCATTCTTGATACACAAGGGGAAACTGTTGAGCGTGAAAAACCCAGCAGCGTTGCAGTTCTTGACACAAACTGGTGCGCCTGGCAACTACTACCATACCTCGTTCAAAGGCACTTAAATATTTAGTCTTGCTCCCCTTCATCTGCACTGATTGAAGTGATTTAACAGGTGACATGATTAAGGGATCATAGCTTTCACCTGGATTCACCTGGTCAGTCTGTCATGGAAAGACTCAGTGTGTATACACAACCAGTCAAAAGTTTGGACACACCTACTCACTCAAGGGTTTTTCTTTATTTTTACTATTTTTTACATTGTAGAATAATAGTGAAGACATCACAACTATGAAATTACACATATGGAATCATGTAGTAAACAAAAAAGTGTATATTTTATATTTGAGATTCTTCAAATAGCCACCCTTTGCCTTGATGACAGCTTTGCACACTCTTGGCATTCTCTCAACCAGCTTCACCTGGAATGCTTTTCCAACAGTCTTGAAGGAGTTCCCACATATGCTGAGCACTTGTTGGCTGCTTTTCCTTCACTCTGCCATCCAACTCATCCCAAACCATCTCAACTTGGTTGAGGTCAGGGGATTGTGGAGGCCAGGTCATCTGATGCAGCGCTCCATCACTCTCCTTCTTGGTCAAATAGCCCTTACACAGCCTGGAGGTGTGTTTTGGGTCATTGTCCTGTTGAAAAACAAATGATAGTCCCACTAAGCCCAAACCAGATGGGATGGTGTATCACTGCAGAATGCTGTGGAAGCCATGCTGGTTAAGTGTGCCTTGAATTCAAAATAAATCACAGACAGTCTCACCAGCAAAGCACCCCCACACCATAACACCTCCTCCTCCATGCTTTACGGTGGGAAATACACATGCAGAGATCATCTGTTTACCCACACCGCGTCTCACAAAGACACGGTGGTTGGAACCAAAAATCTCCAATTTGGACTCCAGACCAAAGGACAGATTTCCACCGGTCTAATATCCATTGCTCGTGTTTCTTGGCTCAAGCAAGTCTCTTCTTCTTATTGGTGTCCTTTAGTAGTGGTCTCTTTGCAGCAATTTGACCATGAAGGCCTGATTCACGCAGTCTTCTCTGAACAGTTGATGTTGAGATGTGTCTGTTACTTGAACTCTGTGAAGCATTTATTTAGGCTGCAATTTCTGAGGCTGGTAACTCTAATGAAGTTATCCTCCGCAGCAGAGTTAACTCTGGGTCTTCCATTCCTGTCGCGGTCCTTGTTAGAGCCAGTTTCATCATAGCGCTTGATGGTTTTTGCGACTGCACTTGAAGAAACTTTCAAAGTTCCTGACATTTTCCGTATTGACTGACCTTCATGTCTTAAAGTAATGATGGACTGTTGTTTCTCTTTGCTTATTTGAGCTGTTCTTGCCATAATATGGACTTGGTCTTTTACCAAATAGGGCTATCTTCTGTATATCCCCCCTACCTTGTCACAACACACCTGATTGGCTCAAATGCATTAAGAAGGAAAGAAATTCCACAAATTAACCATTTAAGAAGGCACACCTGTTAATTGAAATGCATTCCAGGTGACTACCTCATGAAGCTTGTTGAGAGAATGCCAAGAGTGTGCAAAGCTGGGTGGCTATTTGAAGATTCTCAAATATACAATATATTTTGATTTGTTTAACACTTTTTGTGGTTACTACATCATTCCATATGTGTTATTTCATAGTTTTGATGTCTTCACTATTATTATACATTGTAGAAAATAGTAAAAATAAAGAAAAACCCTTGAATGAGTAGGTGTGTCCAAACTTTTGACTGGTGCTGTATATGTTTGTATGTATGTATGTATATTACCTGCAGATACATTTAGACACCGTGGGTATCATTTACAAATAGCGCCAGTAAACCAAAAACAACAACAATTAAGCTGCGTCACTGATAATGACTATCACATATAATTGAATAAGGCAACTGTATAATTGATATTCATAATAAGCCATCTAAACTAGTCATCATTCATGCAATACACTGGGAATCAACCACATTAATATCTTCTCATTATGTGTTCATTATCACAGCAAAGGTGTACAGTATTATGTATCCTGGTGTGAGATCAGCCAGGTTCCTTGGTCTTGTCTAGAAGGTATACCGCTAATGTCAACTTTGAATATTCGAGTTGGAGAGAACTTTTGCATATTAGCTAACCTTAACCCTTTTTCTAACATTAACCCAATTCTCTTAACCTGCTCTGTTAATTCTCCTGACCTGCTTTGTAAGTTATTTTAGGTAAGTTCTCCAAAAAGTCACTTCTGACATTAGAGGCATCCCGTCTAGTCAAAACCAGGTTCCTCTGGTCTAATATATATATATGAGAGAGAGAGAGAGAGAGAGAGAGAGAGAGAGAGAGAAAGAGGAGAGAGAGAGAGAGAGAGGAGAGGAGATAGGAGAGAGAGAGAGAGATCTCCCTCGCTCTCTCTCTCTCTCTGGTCTCTCTTCTCTCTCTCTCTCTTCCTCTCTCTCTCGGCTCTCTCTCTCCTCTCTCCTCTCCTCTCTCTCTATCTCCCTTCTCATCTAGCTCTCTCTCTCTATCTCTTCCTCTCTAGAGAGAAGAGAGAGAGTATCCTATCTATCTATCTATCTATCTACTATCTATCTATCTATCTTATCTTCTCTATCTATCTTATCTCTCTCTCTCTATCTATACTATTTATCTATCTCTCTATCTATCTATCTATCTAATCGTGATCTATCTATCTATCTACTCATCCGATTCTCTTCTATCTATCTATCTAACCTATCTATCCTCTCTCGATCTACATCTCCTCAAAAATCTACTTCTATCCCTTCTATCTACTAATAATCTATCTATCTAATAATCTATCTACTAATCTATCTAGACACCGTTGCCCTAGAGCACACAATAAACTACATACAGTGGGGGAAAAAAGTATTTGATCCCCTGCTGATTTTGTACCTTTGCCCACTGACAAAGAAATGATCAGTCTATAATTTAAATGCTAGGTTTATTTGAACAGTGAGAGACAGAATAACAACAAAACAATCCAGAAAAACGCATATAAAAAATGTTATGAATTTGATTTGCTCTCTGTGCTGCGAGCTCCATCTGGCCAATCACGGTCCATCTTGGCGAGAGCCAGTAGCGTCTTTCTAACTCTCGACCCACTGGCTTGAAAAGGAATTGGCTGAAATTCTAAACATTACTTGATGAATTGTCTTACATCGCCACGATAGTTTTTCAGTGTATTTTCGCGTAGCTCCGTAGGATGGCTCCCCAAGAGAAAATCCTTATATTCCAACAGAACAGTCTTGTGTGAACCGGAGCGGTCTCCGTCAGCCTCGGCCTCAGAGTCGATCTCGTCCATCCCTGGAAATTCGCTCTCGTCCATCCCTGGAAGTTCGCTCTCATCCATCCCTGGAAGTTCGCTCTCATCCATCCCTGGAAGTTCGCTCTCATCCATCCCTGGAAGTTCGCTCTCATCCTTCCCTGGAAGTTCGCTCTCATCCTTCCCTGGAAGTTCGCTCTCATCCATCCCTGGAAGTTCGCTCTCATCACCGGAGGATGGGGACCCTGCTGCGGCTGTATTCACTGACACCTCGGTAGACGAAGATGCCCGCATCTCTGTACATCTCGGGTGGCCGCCGAGAGCCAGTTTTAAGTTTGTGAACCGACCGTAGATGAAGATCCAGCCTCGTAAGTTTGCGTTTACCACAGATCATGCAGTCTCGAATCGGTCTGCCCACGGCAACAACTCGACAGGAACTGGCTGACTGAACCAGCCATTTAGCCTAACCCTTTTAGCTAACCCTTCCCCTAACCTTAACCCTTTAACCTAACTCCTAACCTCACTTCTGCATCTGCGGTGAAAGGTGACAGAGTTAGAGCGGTGTTCGTCAGACCTTGAGACAGCCGGAAAAATCGGTCTTCTTACAAAATCGTCTGTAGCGTCCGAATGGTTTGGCCAAACTATTATGAAACCTCTATGGAAAGATGAGACTCACACCATGGTGTTCTCCGTTTTGCTCTACGACCCCCCCACAAGCGTCTTGGGACTCGTCTGAAGTCGGTACTGCCGATCTACCAACTTCTGTATGTATGCTAGTTTGGGCTACACACTAATATGACCTCTGTGGAGAGGTGAGAATCTCTAGGACGTCCACAGGCCTCACAAGACTCGTCTGAAGGTCTCCCGGTACCAGTTGAACAAATTTATGGAAGTATACTATATATGTAGAATGTTTAATGCCAAAAATAAGGGGTTAAATACATGTCAAAAAGAAAAGTTTTTTTTTTCCCTGATCTTTCTTATATCGCTCAGATATAGGACAGACACTTCAGAAAAAAAATGTCTAGAATTAGAACAATATTCCACATTCTAAAAGTTGGCCCAACTCTAAATACATGGCTCTGGGTGTGACCATCTCTGGGTGTGACCATCTCTGGGTGTGACCATCTCTGGGTGTGACCATCTCTGGTTGTAACCATCTCTGGGTGTGACCATCTCTGGTTGTGACCATCTCTGGGTGTGACCATCTCTGGGTTTGACCATCTCTGGGTGTGACCATCTCTGGGTGTGACCATCTCTTTGTTTGAACTCTGTGACACAGTAGAGTATTTAACATCCATACCAGTCAAACATCCATACCAGGCAGCATCCCATGTATCCTTCGCCGGGGAGGCTATCCCATAACACCTTGCGGCGCATCGAAAATTCGAAACAATTCTGAATTAATGGCGCACACAAGTCCCCGCTTGGAATGTTCAACAAATTACTTCCCTATGTATTTTGAATTCAAAGGTTGAGTAACTGTTGTTTATCAGCTCGTTGCCAAGCTAGCTAGCTAACACGTCATAGGCAATAGCTAGCTAGCGTTAGGCGATCTCGTCCACAACCGCAGGCCAAGTGTAACAACGCCAGCCCAGGACCTCCACATTTGGCTTCTTCACCTGCGGAATCGTCTAAGACCAGCCACCCGGACAGCTGATGAAACTGGGTTTGCACAACCGAAGAATTTCTGCACAAACTGTCAGAAACCATCTCAGGGAAGCTCCTCTGCGTGCTCGTCATCCTCACCAGGGTCTTGACCTGACTGCAGTTTGGCGTCATAACCGACTTCACTAATGCTCACCTTCGACTTTCGCTCCAGAGACTAAGTCCACTGGCACGCTGGAGAAGTGTACTCTTCACGGATGAATCCCGGTTTTAACTGTACAGGGCAGATGGCAGACAGCGTGTATGGTGTTGTGTTGGCAAGCAGTTTACTGATGTCAACGTTGTGAACATAGTGCCCCATGGTGGGGTTATGGTATGGCAGGCATAAGCTACGGACAACAAACACAATTTAACTGCAGTCAGGTCAAGACCCTGGTGAGGACGACGAGCACGCAGATGAGCTTCCCTGATACGGTTTATGACAGCATATGCAGAAATTATTAGGTTTTGCTAACCCACAGTTTCATCAGCTGTCCCGGTGGCTGGTCTCAGACGATTCCGCAGATGAAGAAGCTGGATGTGGAAGTCCTGGGCTGGCGTGGTCACGCGTTTGCGGTTGTGAGGCCGGTTGGACGTACTGCAACATTATTTAAAACGACGTTGGAGATGGCTTATGGCAGAGAAATTAACATTAAATTATCTGGCAACAGCTATGGTGGACATTCCTGCAGTTAGCATGCCAATTGCATGCTCCCTCAAAGCATTGTGTTGTGTGACAAAACTGCACATTTTAGAGTTGCCATTTATTGTCCCCAGCACAAGGTGCATCTGTGTAATGATCATCCTGATTAATCAGCTTCTTGATATGTCACACCTGTCAAGTGGATGGATAATCTTGGCAAATGAGAAATGCTGACTAACAGGGATGTAAAAATAAGCTTTTTGTGCAGATGGAACATTTCGGGGATCTTTTATTTCAGCTCAAGAAACATGGGACCAAAACTTTAGATGTTGTGTTTATATTTTTGTTCAGTGTGTATATGCAATCAGTGGCTAGTTTGTTAGGTACACCGGGTTGGTGTACTGGGTCGGACCCCTTTGCCTCCAGAACAGCTTGAATTCTTCAGGGCATGGAAACGCTGCTCAATTAGGAATCAAGGGACTTAACGTGTGCCAGGAAAACATTCCCCACACCATTACACCACCGCCACCAGCCCGAACCGTTGACACCAGGCAGGATGGGGCCATGGACTCATGCTGCTTACGCCAGATCCTGACTCTGCCATCAGCATGACGCAACAGGAACCAGGATTCGTTGGACCAGGCAATATTTTAACGCTCCTCATTTGTCCAGTGTTGGTGATGGCGTGCCCAATGGAGCCGCTTCTTCTTGTTTTTAGCTGATAGGAGTGGAACCCAGTGTGGTCGTCTGCTGCAATAGCCCATCCATGACAAGGACCTCATCTGTGACAAGGACCGACAAATTGTGTGTTCCGAGATGCCGGAGAACAAGTATTTGATACACTGCCGATTTTGCAGGTTTTCCTACTTACAAAGCATGTAGAGGTCTGTAATTTTTATCATAGGTACACTTCAACTGTGAGAGACGGAATCTAAAAAAAAGTCCAGAAAATCACATTGTATGATTTTTAAGTAATTAATTTGCATTTTATTGCATGACATAAGTATTTGATACATCAGAAAAGTGGAACTTAATATTTGGTACAGAAACCTTTGTTTGCAATTACAGAGATCATACGTTTCCTGTAGGTCTTGACCAGGTTTGCATACACTGCAGCAGGAATTTTGGCCCACTCCTCCATACAGACCTTCTCCAGATCCTTCAGGTTTCGGGGCTGTCGCTGGGCAATACAGACTTTCAGCTCCCTCCAAAGATTTTCTATTGGGTTCAGGTCTGGAGACTGGCTAGGCCAGTCCAGGACCTTGAGATGCTTCTTACAGAGCCACTCCTTAGTTGCCCTGGCTGTGTGTTTCGGGTCGTTGTCATGCTGGAAGACCCAGCCACGACCCATCTTCAATGCTCTTACTGAGGGAAGGAGGTTGTTGGCCAAGATCTCGTGTTACATGGCCCCATCCATCCTCCCGTCAATACGGTGCAGTCGTCCTGTCCCCTTTGCAGAAAAGCATCCCCAAAGAATGATGTTTCCACCTCCATGCTTCACGGTTGGGATGATGTTCTTGGGGTTGTACTCATCCTTCTTCTTCCTCCAAACACGGCGAGTGGAGTTTAGACCAAAAAGCTATATTTTTGTCTCATCAGACCACATTACCTTCTCCCATTCCTCCTCTGGATCATCCAGATGGTCATTGGCAAACTTCAGACGGGCCTGGATATGCGCTGGCTTGAGCAGGGGGACCTTGCGTGCGCTGCAGGATTTTAATCCATGACGGCATAGTGTGTTACTAATGGTTTTCTTTGAGACTGTGGTCCCAGCTCTCTTCAGGTCATTTACCAGGTCCTGCCGTGTAGTTCTGGGCTGATCCCTCAACTTCCTCATGATCATTGATGCCCCACGTGGTGAGATCTTGCATGGAGCCCCAGACCGAGGGTGATTGACCGTCATCTTGAACTTCTTCCATTTTCTAATAATTGCGCCAACAGTTGTTGCCTTCTCACCAAGCTGCTTGCCTATTGTCCTGTAGCCCATCCCAGCCTTGTGCAGGTCTACAATTTTATCCCTGATGTCCTTACACAGCTCTCTGGTCTTGGCCATTGTGGAGAGGTTGGAGTCTGTTTGATTGAGTGTGTGGACAGTTGTCTTTTATACAGGTAACAAGTTCAAACAGGTGCAGTTAATACAGGTAATGAGTGGAGAACAGGAGGGCTTCTTAAAGAAAAACTAACAGGTCTGTGAGAGCCGGAATTCTTACTGGTTGGTAGGTGATCAAATACTTATGTCATGCAATAAAATGCAAATTAATTACTTAAAAATCATACAATGTGATCTTCTGGATTTTTGTTTTAGATTCCGTCTCTCACAGTTGAAGTGTACCTATGATAAAATTGCAGACCTCTACATGCTTTGTAAGTAGGAAAACCTGCAAAATTGGCAGTGTATCAAATACTTGTTCTCCCCACTATATATACAATTTAAAATATTACATGACATTATATTTCATAACACTTTACCAAATACATTTAGTGTGTTCCCTCAGGCCAATACTCCACTATCACATATTTACAATACAACATCCATGTGTACGTGTGTGTAGAGTGAGTGTCTATATGTACAGTGCCTTGTAAAGTATTCATCCCCCTTGGCATGTTTCCTATTTTGTTGCATTACAACCTGTAATTTAAATGGATTTTTATTTGGTTTCATTCAATGGACATACACAAAATAGTCCAAATTGGTGAAGTGAAATAAAAAAATTAACTTGTTTCTAAAAATTCAAATAAATAATAACGGAAAAGTGGTGCGTGCATATGTATTCACACCCTTTTGCTATGAAGCCCCTAAATGAGATCCAATTACCTTCAGATATCACATAATTAGTTAAATAAAGTCCACCTGTGTGCAATCTAAGTGTCACATGATCTGTCACATGATCTCAGTATATATACACCTGTTCTGAAAGGCCCCAGAGTCTGCAACACCACTAAGCAAGGGGCACCACCAAGCAAGCGGCACCATGAAGACCAAGGAGCTCTCCAAACAGGTCAGGGACAAAGTTGTGGAGAAGTACAGATCAGGGTTGGGTTATAAAAAAAAATCTGAAACTTTGAACATCCCACGGAGCACCAATAAATCCATTATTAAAAAATGGAAAGAATATGGCACCACAACAAACCTGCCAAGAGAGGGCCGCCCACCAAAACTCACGGACCAGGCAATGAGGGCATTAATCAGAGAGGCAACAAAGAGACCAAAGATAACCCTGAAGGAGCTGCAAAGCTCCACAGTGGAGATTGGAGTATTACATTTACATTTACGTCATTTAGCAGACGCTCTTATCCAGAGCGACTTACAAATTGGTGCATTCACCCTATAGCTTCTATATAGGGTAGAAGGATTACTTTATCCTATCCCAGGTATTCCTTAAAGAGGTGGGGTTTCAAATGTCTCCGGAAGGTGGTGAGTGACTCCGCTGTCCTGGCGTCGTGAGGGAGCTTGTTCCACCATTGGGGTGCCAGAGCAGCGAACAGTTTTGACTGGGCTGAGCGGGAACTATGCTTCCGCAGAGGAAGGAGAGCCAGCAGGCCAGAGGTGGATGAACGCAATGCCCTCGTTTGGGTGTAGGGACTGATCAGAGCCTGAAGGTACGGAGGTGCCGTTCCCCTCACAGCTCCATAGGCAAGCACCATGGTCTTGTAACAGATGCGAGCTTCAACTGGAAGCCAGTGGAGTGTGCGGAGGAGCGGGGTGACGTGAGAGAACTTGGGAAGGTTGAACACCAGACGGGCTGCGGCATTCTGGATGAGTTGTAGGGGTTTAATGGCACAGGCAGGGAGCCCAGCCAACAGCGAGTTGCAGTAATCCAGACGGGAGATGACAAGTGCCTGGATTAGGACCTGTGCCGCTTCCTGTGTAAGGCAGGGTCGTACTCTCCGAATGTTGTAGAGCATGAACCTGCAGGATCGGGTCACCGCCTTGATGTTAGCGGAGAACGACAGAGTGTTGTCCAGGGTCACGCCAAGGCTCTTCGCACTCTGGGAGGAGGACACAACGGAGTTGTCAACCGTGATGGCGAGATCATGGAACGGGCAGTCCTTCCCCGGGAGGAAGAGCAGCTCCGTCTTGCCAAGGTTCAGCTTGAGGTGGTGATCCGTCATCCATACTGATATGTCTGCCAGACATGCAGAGATGCGATTCGCCACCTGGTTATCAGAAGGGGGAAAGGAGAAGATTAGTTGTGTATCGTCAGCGTAGCAATGATAGGAGAGGCCATGTGAGGATATGACAGAGCCAAGTGACTTGGTGTATAGGGAGAATAGGAGAGGGCCTAGAACTGAGCCCTGGGGGACACCAGTGGTGAGAGCACGTGGTGCGGAGACAGCTTCTCGCCACGCCACTTGGTAGGAGCGACCGGTCAGGTAGGACGCAATCCAGGAGTGAGCCGCGCCGGAGATGCCCAGCTCGGAGAGGGTAGAGAGGAGGATCTGATGGTTCACAGTATCAAAGGCAGCAGACAGGTCTAGAAGGACAAGAGCAGAGGAGAGAGAGTTAGCTTTAGCAGTGCGAAGAGCCTCCGTGACACAGAGAAGAGCAGTCTCAGTTGAATGACCAGTCCTGAAACCTGACTGGTTTGGATCAAGAAGGTCATTCTGAGAGAGATAGCAAGAGAGTTGGCTAACGACGGCACGCTCAATAGTTTTGGAAACAAAAGAAAGAAGGGATACTGGTCTGTAGTTGTTGACATCAGTGGGATCGAGTGTTGGTTTTTTGAGAAGGGGTGCAACTCTCGCTCTCTTGAAAACGGAAGGGACATAGCCAGCGGTCAAGGATGAGTTGATGAGCGAGGTGAGGTAGGGGAGAAGGTCACCGGAGATGGTCTGGAGAAGAGAGGAGGGGATGGGGTCAAGCGGGCAGGTTGTTGGGCGGCCTGCAGTCACACGTCGCAAGATTTGATCTGGAGAGAGAGGGGAGAAAGAAGTCAAAGCATAGGGTAGGGCAGTGTGAGCAGGACCAGCAGTGTCATTAGACTTAACAAACGAGGATCGGATGTCGTCAACCTTCTTTTCAAAGTGGTTGACGAAGTCATCCACAGAGAGGGAGGGGGGGGGGGGGGGGGGGGATTCAGCAGGGAGGAGAATGTGGCAAAGAGCTTCCTAGGGTTAGAGGCAGATGCTTGGAATTTAGAGTGGTAGAAAGTGGCCTTAGCAGCAGAAACAGATGAAGAAAATGTAGAGAGGAGGGAGTGAAAAGATGCCAGGTCGGCAGGGAGTTTAGTTTTCTTCCATTTCCGCTCCGCTGCCCGGATCTCTGTTCTGTGAGCTCGCAATGAGTCATCAAGCCACGGAGCTGGAGGGGAGGACCGAGCCGGCCGGGAGGATAGGGGACACAGAGAGTCAAAGGATGCAGAAAGGGAGGAGAGGATGGTTGAGGAGGCAGAATCAGGAGATTGGAGGGAGAAGGATTGAGCAGAGGGAAGAGATGATAGGATGGAAGAGGAGAGAGTAGTGGGAGAGAGAGAGCGAAGGTTGCGGCGGCGCATTACCATCTGTGTAGGGGCAGAGTGAGTAGTGTTGGAGGAGAGCGAGAGAGAAAAGGATACAAAGTAGTGGTCGGAGACATGGAGGGGAGTTGCAGTGAGATTAGTAGAAGAGCAGCATCTAGTAAAGATGAGGTCAAGCGTATTGCCTGCCTTGTGAGTAGGGGGGGGACGGTGAGAGGGTGAGGTCAAAAGAGGAGAGGAGTGGAAAGAAGGAGGCAGAGAGAAATGAGTCAAATGTAGACGTAGGGAGGTTGAAATCCCCCAAAACTGTGAGGGGTGAGCCATCCTCAGGAAAGGAACTTATCAAGGCGTCAAGCTCATTGATGAACTCTCCAAGGGAACCTGGAGGGCGATAGATGACAAGGATATTAAGCTTAAATGGGCTAGTGACTGTGACAGCATGGAATTCAAATGAGGAGATAGACAGATGGGTTAGGGGAAAAATTGAGAATGTCCACTTGGGAGAGATGAGGATTCCTGTGCCACCACCCCTCTGACCAGATGCTCTCGGGGTATGCGAGAACACATGGTCAGACGAGGAGAGAGCAGTAGGAGTAGCAGTGTTTTCAGTGGTAATCCATGTTTCCGTCAGCGCCAGGAAGTCGAGGGACTGGAGGATAGCATAGGCTGGGATGAAGTCAGCCTTGTTGGCAGCAGAACGGCAGTTCCAGAGGCTGCCTGAGACCTGGAACTCCAGGTGTGTGGTGCGTGCAGGGACCACCAGGTTAGAGAGGCAGCAGCCACGCGGTGTGAGGCGTTTGTGTAGCCTGTGCGGAGAGGAGAGAACAGGGATAGGCAGAGGCATAGTTGACAGGCTGTAGCAAATGGCTACAATAATGCAGAGGAGATCGGAATGAAATGAACTAAACATCTGGGAAAGGAGAGAGCGGGCCTCCCTCACCACAACTCCCAAATATAACTCTCCCAACTTCCACCTCAGAAACTATAATTGTTTCACTGAAACACCCGAATAAAACTCTCCCAACTTCCACTTTAGAAATTAGAATTGTTGTAAACTACAGCGGTTCAATGTTTCAAGGAATAGACTCAACTTACTTTATTCAGCTAGCTAACTATGACGCCATAGCTAACTAGCATGCTAGCATCCAATAACACACGGTTTAGCACCAATACTTGGTTACAACAAACTACCAATAGTGTGTTAACACACTAAACAGATAATTCGTGTCCGTGTCTAGTTCCTTTCATAACGCAGCAATAATTAAGCGTTGGCTAGCTAGCACAAAGATATTGTATTTAGCTGCTACAGTACTGCTAGCTGGTGGTGTTGGCTAGCTAGCAATGGCTGCTGTGTTGACTTTGTTTGGAAAAACGGTGTCGCTGCGAACGAATGTAGCTGGCTAAAATTATATTGTATTTAGTTGCTATAGTACTGCTAGATGGTAGCGTTGGCTAGCTAGCAATGGCTGCGGTGATGACTTTGTTTGAAAAACGGCGTCGCTGCGAACGAATGTAGCTGGCTAAAATGATATTGTATTTAGTTGCTACAGTACTGCTACAGTACTGCTAGCTGGTAGCTGGTAGTGTTGGCTAGCTAGCAATGGCTGCGGTGTTGACTTTGTTTGAAAAACGGCGTCGCTGCGAGCGAGTGTAGCTGGCTAGCTAACCTCGATAGTTACTCTATACTACACCTTTATCTTTGATACAAATACAACTACAGTGGGGAAAAAAAGTATTTAGTCAGCCACCAATTGTGCAAGTTCTCCCACTTAAAAAGATGAGAGAGGCCTGTAATTTTCATCATAGATACACGTCAACTATGACAGACAAAATGAGAAAAAAATATCCAGAAAATCACATTGTAGGATTTTTTATGAATTTATTTGCAAATTATGGTGGAAAATAAGTATTTGGTCAATAACAAAAGTTTCTCAATACTTTGTTGTATACCATTTGTTGGCAATGACACAGGTCAAACGTTTTCTGTAAGTCTTCACAAGGTTTTCACACACTGTTGCTGGTAGTTTGGCCCATTCCTCCATGCAGATCTTCTCTAGAGCAGTGATGTTTTGGAGCTGTCGCTGGGCAACACAGACTTTCAACTCCCTCCAAAGATTTTCTATGGGGTTGAAATCTGGAGACTGGCTAGGCCACTCCAGGACCTTGAAATGCTTCTTACGAAGCCACTCCTTCGTTTCCCGGGCGGTGTGTTTGGGATCATTGTCATGCTGAAAGACCGAGCCACGTTTCATCTTCAATGCCCTTGCTGATGGAAGGAGGTTTTCACTCAAAATCTCACGATACATGGCCCCATTCATTCTTTCCTTTACACAGATCAGTCGTCCTGGTCCCTTTGCAGAAAAACAGCCCCAAAGCATGATGTTTCCACCCCCATGCTTCACAGTAGGTAT
Organism: Coregonus sp. 'balchen'; assembly: GCA_902810595.1. Taxonomy (NCBI): domain Eukaryota; kingdom Metazoa; phylum Chordata; class Actinopteri; order Salmoniformes; family Salmonidae; genus Coregonus; species Coregonus sp. 'balchen'. The sequence continues at coordinate 3,876,488 of LR778285.1, read as the reverse complement.
GGTGTTCTTTGGATGCAACTCAGCATTCTTTGTCCTCCAAACACGACGAGTTGAGTTTTTACCAAAAAGTTATATTTTGGTTTCATCTGACCATATGACATTCTCCCAATCCTCTTCTGGATCATCCAAATGCACTCTAGCAAACTTCAGACGGGCCTGGACATGTACTGGCTTAAGCAGGGGGACACGTCTGGCACTGCAGGATTTCAGTCCCTGGCGGCGTAGTGTGTTACTGATGGTAGGCTTTGTTACTTTGGTCCCAGCTCTCTGCAGGTCATTCACTAGGTCCCCCCGCGTGGTTCTGGGATTTTTGCTCACCATTCTTGTGATCATTTTGACCCCACGGGGTGAGATCTTGCGTGGAGCCCCAGATCGAGGGAGATTATCAGTGGTCTTGTATGTCTTCCATTTCCTAATAATTGCTCCCACAGTTGATTTCTTCAAACCAAGCTGCTTACCTATTGCAGATTCAGTCTTCCCAGCCTGGTGCAGGTTTTGTTTCTGGTGTCCTTTGACAGCTCTTTGGTCTTGGCCATAGTGGAGTTTGGAGTGTGACTGTTTGAGGTTGTGGACAGGTGTCTTTTATACTGATAACAAGTTCAAACAGGTGCCATTAATACAGGTAACGAGTGGAGGACAGAGGAGCCTCTTAAAAGAAGAAGTTACAGGTCTGTGAGAGCCAGAAATCTTGCTTGTTTGTAGGTGACCAAATACTTATTTTCCACCATAATTTGCAAATAAATTCATAAAAAATCCTACAATGTGATTTTCTGGATTTCTTTTTCTCAATTTGTCTGTCATAGTTGACGTGTACCTATGATGAAAATTACAGGCCTCTCTCATCTTTTTAAGTGGGAGAACTTGCACAATTGGTGGCTGACTAAATACTTTTTTTCCCCACTGTATGTAGCTAGCCAACATTACACTAATCAAATCGTTCCATTGTAATGTAATGTGTCATATTACCTGTGGAGCGAAGTACAGCATGACTACTCACCATGCCTTACCTTGCCCTTGCATCCGGAGTTCGGCTCATAACTGCAGTATCTGTCCATAGGACCACTTTTTAAGCCGTACACTCCACAGAGCTGGGCTTTACGGAATAGTGGCCAGAAAAAAGCCATTGCTTAAAGAAAAAAATAAGCAAACACGTTTGGTGTTCGCCAAAAGGGATGTGGGAGACTCCCCAAACATATGGAAGAAGGTACTCTGGTCAGATGAGACTAAAATTTAGCTTTTTGGCCTTCAAGGAAAACGTTATGTCTGGCGCAAACCCAACACCATGGTGGTGGCAGCATCATCCTGTGGGGATGTTTTTCATTGGCAGGGACTGGGAAACTGGTCAGAATTGAAGGAATGATGGATGGTGCTAAATACAGGGAAATTCTTGAGGGAAACCTGTTTCTGTCTTCCAGAGATTTGAGACTGGGACGGTGGTTCACCTTCCAGTAGGACAATGACCCTAAGCATACTGCTAAAGCAACACTTGAGTGGTTTAAGGGGAAACATTTAAATGTCTTTGAATGGCCTAGTCAAAGCCCAGACCTCAATCCAATTGAGAATCTGTGGTATGACTTAAAGATTGCTGTACACCAGCGGAACCCATCCAACTTGAAGGAGCTGGAGCAGTTTTGCCTTGAAGAATGGGCAAAAATCCCAGTGGCTAGATGTGCCAAGCTTATATAGACATACCCCAAGAGACTTGCAGCTGTAATTGCTGCAAAAGGTGGCTCTAAAAAGTATTGTCTTTGGGGGGGGGGGGTGAATAGTTATGCACGTTCAAGTTTTCTGTTTTTTTGTCTTATTTCTTGTTGTTTCACAATAAAATATATTTTGAATCTTCAAAGTGGTAGGCATGTTGTGTAAATCAAATGATACAAACCCCCAAAAAATCAAATTTAATTTCAGGTTGTAAGGCAACAAAATAGGGAAAATGCCAAGGGGGGTGAATACTTTAGCAAGCCACTGTATGTGTGTATGTACAGTCTCCGCTGTTCCACAAGGTGTATTTTTACCTGTTTTTAAAATCTATTATTTATCTATATTTCAAGCCACATTTCAAACCACCTTCGCAGGTGGTTTGAAGTCAGTTACAAATGTGATTCCTGGTCAAGTGACTTGTGTCTGAACGGTCAAATCTGATTTATAGTGTTTTTTTTATACTGTTATTTGGCATATCTTGTTGCTTGCTAGCTACTCTGTTGACATTTTGACAAGAACATGTGGTAGCTAACTAGCTTGTTAATTGTTTACAAACGAATGAGTGAATGTGCTAAACAGCTAGCTAGCTAGCTAGTTGACTGCTGTGGCTAGCTAGCTAGTTGACTGCTGTGGCTAGCCAAAAAGGACTTGTTTTGAAAGTTGGATCATCCTTTGAGGCTTTAAAAATTTTCTTACCCTATGATTTTGAACATTTCAAAGCAGCTGGGAAACGTCCATGGCAGGCATTGTATTGTGGTCACCTTAGCTTGCTACATAACTTCTGAGTGAAGCACGAGCACCACCACCAATCAGCCTACACCTCTCGTCACTATGACAGCTAGTGTAGCCTTGTCAGCAAATGACTGCTGTCCTCTGAACACACACAAATCCGATTTGGTCACTTGTATCTTGCTGTTTGGACAGTCAGCAGTCGAAAACGAATCTAAAAAACAAAACTGATTTTATCATTAAGGCCTGCAGTGGGAACAAGGCCCAGAAAGACTCACAGCTGGAATTGCTGCCAAAGGTACTTCTACAAAGTATTGACTCAGGAATGTGAATACTTATGTACATTTGATATTTCTGTATTTAATTTAATACATTTGCACAATTTTCTAAAAACATGTTTTTACTTTGTCATTATGGGTATTATTGTGTGTAGATGGGTGAGATTATTTTTTTTTTATATATATCCATTTTGAATTCAGGCTGTAACACAACCAAATGTGGAGTAATTTAAGGGGTATGAATACTTTCTGAAGGCACTGTATATATCAATCTTGAACAGGATGATCTATTTTGGATGCAATTTCAACGGAATTGATGGGGAGTGAGAAAGACTGCTCGCGTGCGCACTGATGTAAAGCAACGATGTTTGAGTGTTTTAAAACTGCAGCTGCAATAAAAAAAATCCTCTTTACAATAAAAAAGAAGGTGACCCCCGAGAGCCATATGGAGATGTGTAAATTAGATTCGCATTCAGTTGTTATATTACTGTAGCATAGGCTATGCTGCATTCAGTCTTTATATTACTGTAGCATAGGCTATGCTGCATTCAGTCTTTATATTACTGTAGCATAGGCTATGCTGCATTCAGTCGTTATATTACCGTAGCATAGGCTATGCTGCATTCAGTCTTTATATTACCGTAGCATAGGCTATGCTGCATTCAGTCATTATATTACTGTAGCATAGGCTATGCTGCATTCAGTCTTCATATTACTGTAGCATAGGCTATGCTGCATTCAGTCTTCATATTACTGTAGCATAGGCTATGCTGCATTCAGTCTTTATATTACCGTAGCATAGGCTATGCTGCATTCAGTCTTTATATTACCGTAGTATAGGCTATGCTGCATTCAGTCGTTATATTACCGTAGCATAGGCTATGCTGCATTCAGTCTTTATATTACCGTAGCATAGGCTATGCTGCATTCAGTCGTTATATTACCGTAGCATAGGCTATGCTGCATTCAGTCTTTATATTACCGTAGCATAGGCTATGCTGCATTCAGTCGTTATATTACCGTAGCATAGGCTATGCTGCATTCAGTCTTCATATTACCGTAGCATAGGCTATGCTGCATTCAGTCTTCATATTACTGTAGCATAGGCTATGCATCATTCAGTCTTTATATTACCGTAGCATAGGCTATGCTGCATTCAGTCGTTATATTACCGTAGCATAGGCTATGCTGCATTCAGTCTTCATATTACCGTAGCATAGGCTATGCTGCATTCAGTCTTTATATTACTGTAGCATAGTCTATGCTGCATTCAGTCTTTATATTACTGTAGCATAGGCTATGCTGCATTCAGTCTTTATATTACTGTAGCATAGGCTATGCTGCATTTGGTCTTCATATTACTGTGGCATAGGCTATGCTGCATTCAGTCTTCATATTACTGTAGCATAGGCTATGCTGCATTCAGTCTTTATATTACTGTAGCATAGGCTATGCTGCATTCAGTCTTTATATTACTGTAGCATAGGCTATGCTGCATTCAGTCTTTATATTACTGTAGCATATGCTCTGCTGCATTCAGTCTTTATATTACTGTAGCATAGGCTATGCTGCATTCGGTCTTCATATTACTGTGGCATAGGCTATGCTGCATTCGGTCTTTATATTACTGTAGCATAGACTATGCTGCATTCAGTCTTTATATTACTGTAGCATAGGCTATGCTGCATTCGGTCTTTATATTACTGTAGCATAGGCTATGCTGCATTCGGTCTTTATATTACTGTAGCATAGGCTATGCTGCATTCAGTCTTTATATTACTGTAGCATAGGCTATGCTGCATTCAGTCTTTATATTACTGTAGCATAGTCTATGCTGCATTCAGTCTTTATATTACTGTAGCATAGGCTATGCTGCATTCAGTCTTTATATTACTGTGCATAGCCTATGCTGCATTCAGTCGTTATATTACCGTAGCATAGGCTATGCTGCATTCAGTCTTTATATTACCGTAGCATAGGCTATGCTGCATTCAGTCGTTATATTACCGTAGCATAGGCTATGCTGCATTCAGTCTTCATATTACTGTAGCATAGGCTATGCTGCATTCAGTCTTCATATTACTGTAGCATAGGCTATGCTGCATTCAGTCTTTATATTACCGTAGCATAGGCTATGCTGCATTCAGTCTTATATTACCGTAGCATAGGATATGTGCATCAGTCTTTATATTTACCGTAGCATAGGCTATGCTGCATTCAGTCGTTATATTACCGTAGCATAGGCTATGCTGCATTCAGTCTTCATATTACCGTAGCATAGGCTATGCTGCATTCGGTCTTTATATTACTGTAGCATAGGCTATGCTGCATTCAGTCTTTATATTACTGTAGCATAGGCTATGCTGCATTCAGTCTTTATATTACTGTAGCATAGGCTATGCTGCATTCAGTCTTTATATTACTGTAACATAGGCTATGCTGCATTCAGTCTTATATTACTGTAGCATAGGCTATGCTGCATTCAGTCGTTATATTACTGTAGCATAGGCTATGCTGCATTCAGTCTTTATATTACTGTAGCATAGGCTATGCTGCATTCAGTCTTTATATTACTGTAGCATAGGCTATGCTGCATTCAGTCTTTATATTACTGTAGCATAGGCTATGCCGCATTCGGTCTTCATATTACCGTAGCATAGGCTATGCTGCATTCGGTCTTTATATTACTGTAGCATAGGCTATGCTGCATTCAGTCTTTATATTACTGTAGCATAGGCTATGCTGCATTCAGTCTTTATATTACTGTAGCATAGGCTATGCTGCATTCAGTCTTTATATTACTGTAACATAGGCTATGCTGCATTCAGTCTTTATATTACTGTAGCATAGGCTATGCTGCATTCAGTCGTTATATTACTGTAGCATAGGCTATGCTGCATTCAGTCTTTATATTACTGTAGCATAGGCTATGCTGCATTCAGTCTTTATATTACTGTAGCATAGGCTATGCTGCATTCAGTCTTTATATTACTGTAGCATAGGCTATGCCGCATTCGGTCTTTATATTACTGTGGCATAGGCTATGCTGCATTCAGTCTTTATATTACTGTAGCATAGGCTATGCTGCATTCAGTCTTTATATTACTGTAGCGTAGGCTATGCTGCATTCAGTCTTTATATTACTGTAGCATAGGATATGCTGCATTCAGTCTTTATATTACTGTAGCATAGGCTATGCTGCATTCAGTCTTCATATTACTGTAGCATAGGCTATGCTGCATTCAGCCTTTATATTACTGTAGCATAGGCTATGCTGCATTCGGTCTTTATATTACTGTGGCATAGGCTATGCTGCATTCGGTCTTTATATTACTGTAGCATAGGCTATGCTGCAGTCGGTCTTTATATTACTGTAGCATAGGCTATGCTGCATTCAGTCTTTATATTACTGTGGCATAGGCTATGCTGCATTCGGTCTTTATATTACTGTAGCATAGGCTATGCTGCAGTCGGTCTTTATATTACTGTAGCATAGGCTATGCTGCATTCAGTCTTTATTTTACTGTAGCATAGGCTATGCTGCATTCAGTCTTTATATTACTGTAGCATAGGCTATGCTGCGTTCAGTCTTTATATTACTGTAGCATAGGCTATGCTGCGTTCAGTCTTTATATTACTGTAGCATAGGATATGCTGCGTTCAGTCTTTATATTACTGTAGCATAGGCTATGCTGCGTTCAGTCTTTATATTACTGTAGCATAGGCTATGCTGCGTTCAGTCTTTATATTACTGTAGCATAGGCTATGCTGCGTTCAGTCTTCATATTACTGTAGCATAGGCTATGCTGCATTCAGTCTTCATATTACTGTAGCATAGGCTATGCTGCATTCAGTCCTTTTATTACCGTAGCATAGGCTATGCTGCATTCAGTCTTTATATTACCGTAGCATAGGCTATGCTGCATTCAGTCGTTATATTACCGTAGCATAGGCTATGCTGCATTCAGTCTTTATATTACCGTAGCATAGGCTATGCTGCATTCAGTCGTTATATTACCGTAGCAGCTATGCTGCATCAGTCTATGCTGCATTCAGTCTTTATATTACCGTAGCATAGGCTATGCTGCTTTCAGTCGTTATATTACCGTAGCATAGGCTATGCTGCATTCAGTCTTCATATTACCGTAGCATAGGCTATGCTGCATTCAGTCTTCATATTACTGTAGCATAGGCTATGCATCATTCAGTCTTTATATTACCGTAGCATAGGCTATGCTGCATTCAGTCGTTATATTACCGTAGCATAGGCTATGCTGCATTCAGTCTTCATATTACCGTAGCATAGGCTATGCTGCATTCAGTCTTTATATTACTGTAGCATAGTCTATGCTGCATTCAGTCTTTTATATTACTGTAGCATAGGCTATGCTGCATTCGGTCTTCATATTACTGTGGCATAGGCTATGCTGCATTCGGTCTTTATATTACTGTAGCATAGACTATGCTGCATTCAGTCTTTATATTACTGTAGCATAGGCTATGCTGCATTCGGTCTTTATATTACTGTAGCATAGGCTATGCTGCATTCGGTCTTTATATTACTGTAGCATAGGCTATGCTGCATTCAGTCTTTATATTACTGTAGCATAGGCTATGCTGCATTCAGTCTTTATATTACTGTAGCATAGTCTATGCTGCATTCAGTCTTTATATTACTGTAGCATAGGCTTTGCTGCATTCAGTCTTTATATTACTGTAGCATAGGCTATGCTGCATTCAGTCGTTATATTACCGTAGCATAGGCTATGCTGCATTCAGTCGTTATATTACCGTAGCATAGGCTATGCTGCATTCAGTCTTTATATTACTGTAGCATAGGCTATGCTGCGTTCAGTCTTTATATTACTGTAGCATAGGATATGCTGCGTTCAGTCTTTATATTACTGTAGCATAGGCTATGCTGCGTTCAGTCTTTATATTACTGTAGCATAGGCTATGCTGCGTTCAGTCTTTATATTACTGTAGCATAGGCTATGCTGCGTTCAGTCTTCATATTACTGTAGCATAGGCTATGCTGCATTCAGTCTTCATATTACTGTAGCATAGGCTATGCTGCATTCAGTCTTTATATTACTGTAGCATAGGCTATGCTGCATTCAGTCTTTATATTACTGTAGCATAGGCTATGCTGCATTCAGTCTTTATATTACTGTAGCATAGGCTATGCTGCATTCAGTCTTTATATTACTGTAGCATAGGCTATGCTGCATTCAGTCTTTATATTACTGTAGCATAGGCTATGCTGCATTCAGTCTTTATATTACTGTAGCATAGGCTATGCTGCATTCAGTCTTTATATTACTGTAGCATAGGCTATGCTGCATTCAGTCTTTATATTACGGTAGCATAGGCTATGCTGCATTCGGTCTTATATTACTGTAGCGTAGGCTATGCTGCATTCAGTCTTTATATTACTGTAGCATAGGCTATGCTGCATTCAGTCTTTATATTACTGTAGCATAGGCTATGCCGCATTCAGTCTTTATATTACTGTAGCATAGGCTATGCCGCATTCAGTCTTTATATTACTGTAGCATAGGCTATGCCGCATTCAGTCTTTATATTACTGTAGCATAGGCTATGCCGCATTCAGTCTTTATATTACTGTAGCATAGGCTATGCTGCATTCGGTCTTTATATTACTGTAGCATAGGCTATGCTGCATTCAGTCTTTATATTACTGTAGCATAGGCTATGCTGCATTCAGTCTTTATATTACTGTAACATAGGCTATGCTGCATTCAGTCTTTATATTACTGTAGCATAGGCTATGCTGCATTCAGTCTTCATATTACTGTAGCATAGGCTATGCTGCATTCAGTCTTTATATTACTGTAGCATAGGATATGCTGCATTCAGTCTTTATATTACTGTAGCATAGGCTATGCTGCATTCAGTCTTTATATTACTGTAGCATAGGCTATGCTGCATTCAGTCTTTATATTACTGTAGCATAGGCTATTGCTGAAGCAAATGTAGGCCGACCTGTCACAAGATATAAAGTTACCATGATGAGATGGTAACCCGTCTGGACTACTGCAACTCGCTGTTGGCTGGGCTCCCTGCCTGTGCCATTAAACCCCTACAACTCATCCAGAATGCCGCAGCCCGTCTGGTGTTCAACCTTCCCAAGTTCTCTCACGTCACCCCCCTCCTCCGCACACTCCACTGGCTTCCAATTGAAGCTCGCATCCGCTACAAGACCATGGTGCTTGCCTTTGGAGCAGTGAGGGGAACGGCACCCCTGTACCTTCAGGCTCTGATCAGTCCCTACACCCAAACGAGGACATTGCGTTCATCCACCTCTGGCCTGCTGGCTCCCCTTCCTCTGCGGAAGCACAGCTCCCCCTCAGCCCAGTCAAAACTGTTCGCTGCTCTGGCACCCCAATGGTGGAACAAGCTCCCTCACGACGCCAGGACAGCGGAGTCACTCACCACCTTCCGGAGACATTTGAAACCCCACCTCTTTAAGGAATACCTGGGATAGGCTAAAGTATTCCTTCTAACCCCCCCCCCCCCCCCCCCCCCCCCCAAATTGTAAAGTGGTTATCCCACTGGCTATAGGGTGAACGCACCAATTTGTGAGTCGCTCTGGCTAAGAGCGTCTGCTAAATGACGTTAATGTGCCCTTGAGCAAGGCACTTAACCCTAATTGCTCCTGTAAGTCGCTCTGGTTAAGAGCGTCTGCTAAATGACTAAAATGTAATGTAAATGTAATGATACATGCATTGTGAACTGCGCTCCATACTGAGGTGGACTGTCTGTCTCCACCCTGAGCATTGATGATTGATTGTGCAGATAGTAGAGATAAGGCCTTAGAGAAGCCAGATTTAGACATCGCATAAAATTTTACATTTTCATGTCACGTCAGTAATTTATTACAATTTACCAGTTTCTCTCGGTTATTTATTCCCGGGAAAAGGGAGTGGATTTGTGCAAGTAATCCGGTTCCCGCTATTCAACCCAAAATTCAACCATATCAGGGAACCCATGATGTAATTCCGTTACCATAATTCCGTTACTCGATGTGAAATCCACTTCACCTACTGTAGTTCAATAACCAAGTATTCTTTTTTTTCTACTCAAGGTGTCGTCATAGCTGACACCCCATTCTGTCTGCGGACATCTCTGAATCTTAATTCAGAGCAGATATTTAAGAGTTTGGGGAAAATGTGGTCGCATCAAAAATGTAGGGAGATTTTACTATAATTCTGTTACCAAACTTTCCATCTGCACAGTTCTTCCAGTAAATGTGTTTTTGTGAAGTTTTCTGTGTAAATTGTTCAAAGTAGTCCTTGTGCATAGAGTTGTATGGTTTGTTAAACTTTTGAAATCAATGTTTTTTGTTTGGAATACAATACATTTTTAAAAGTCTAATTCCGTTACGGTAGAATGGCCGTTATACTCCTCAATATGGCCCTTCCATCTCCGTGTTCCAGAACCTTCGTTTCAACCTGTCTCATTAGTGATTGGCTGGTCCCACGTGGGGGGTTCTGGAGTGAGAGGGGTCAAGGCCCTTATTTGCATAATGAATGCAGCGAGAGCCAATTAGCAGACAGCTCTGTCAGCACGTCAGTAAACGTTTTTGATCTATCTCACATCTTTCTTTTTTTTTTTTTATCATGAAATAAATTATTATAATCTTTCAATTTCTAAGAGATACTTAGTTATTACGATCATCATTATTATTCATCATATGATTTGTTTGTTGAATGAGGCCTTCACTTCAGGGATGCCCCACATGAGTTTGAATTTACATTGACTTTCAATTCAATGTTTGTATGTTCTGTTTTCTTTGCGATCCGGGTCAAGCCTTGTTTAGCTGTAAAGTCTTCATTCTTAGTAAAGTCTTCTTTGGCCACCAGCCTCCCTCCACAATGAGATTACAGATATGATGAAAACAAGAGCCCAAACGTAACACATGGTCTGTGTCCCAAATGGTACCCTATTGCCTATGGTGCACTACTTTTGACCAGAGTCCTATGGGAACCAAGAGCCACTTGGTCACTTCAGTGTTCAACACATTAACCCCAAAAGACACACTTCAGAATGTCAGTGTCCCAAATGGTACCCTATTCCCTATTGTAGTGGGCACTCAATTACTGTTGAGACTTCAATGAAGTATTTTATATCCCCTTCTAACTCAAAAGTCTACTCCACGTTATGTTTTCTCTATTAGCTCAGGCATGCACACGCACACACGCGCGCTTTGACAACTCCTACTTTAATTAACATCAACAACAGATAGGGCTTTAATTAACATCAACAACAGATAGGGCTTTAATTAACATCAACAACAGATAGGGCTTTAATTAACATCAATAACAGATAGGGCTTTAATTAACATCAACAATAGATAGGGCTTTAATTAACATCAACAATAGATAGGGCTTTAATTAACATCAACAATAGATAGGGCTTTAATTAACATCAACAATAGATAGGGCTTTAATTATTATTATTTTTTAAAATTATTATTATTTTAAAAAAAAAATTGGGGGGGGGGGGGGGGGTAGATCAGCTTAATATTGCAGATAGATTTTAAATTCCATCAATGTAATTGTCTGCATCACTTCCAATCCCCCATGTTTTTATATATACACATACAGTGGGGAGAACAAGTATTTGATACACTGCCGATTTTGCAGGTTTTCCTACTTACAAAGCATGTAGAGGTCTGTAATTTTTATCATAGGTACATTTCAACTGTGAGTGATGGAATCATTTTATCCCTGATGTCCTTACACAGCTCTCTGGTCTTGGCCATTGTGGAGAGGTTGGAGTCTGTTTGATTGAGTGTGTGGACAGATGTCTTTTATACAGATAACGAGTTCAAACAGGTTCAGTTAATACAGGTAATGAGTGGAGAACAGGAGGGCTTCTTCAAGAAAAACTAACAGGTCTGTGAGAGACGGAATTCTTACTGGTTGGTAGGTGATCAAATACTTATGTCATGCAATAAAATGCCAATTAATTACTTAAAAATCATACAATGTGATTTTCTGGATTTTTGTTTTAGATTCTGTCTCTCACAGTTGAAGTGTACCTATGATACAAATTACAGACCTCTACATGCTTTGTAAGTAGGAAAACCTGCAAAATCGGCAGTGTATCAAATACTCGTTCTCCCCACTGCACATACAGTGGGGGAAAAAAGTATTTAGTCAGCCACCAATTGTGCAAGTTCTCCCACTTTAAAAGATGAGAGAGGCCTGTAATTTTCATCATAGGTACACGTAAACTATGACAGACAAATTGAGGGAAAAAAATCCAGAAAATCACATCGTAGGATTTGTAATGAATTTATTTGCAAATTATGGTGGAAAATAAGTATTTGGTCACCTACAAACATGCAAGATTTCTCGCTCTCACAGACCTGTAACTTCTTCTTTAAGAGGCTCCTCTGTCCTCCACTCGTTACCTGTATTAATGGCACCTGTTTGAACTTGTTATCAGTATAAAAGACACCTGTCCACAACCTCAAACAGTCACACTCCAAACTCCACTATGGCCAAGACCAAAGAGCTGTCAAAGGACACCAGAAACAAAATTGTAGACCTGCACCAGGCTGGGAAGACTGAATCTGCAATAGGTAAGCAGCTTGGTTTGAAGAAATCAACTGTGGGAGCAATTATTAGGAAATGGTAGACATACAAGACCACTGATAATCTCCCTCGATCTGGGGCTCCACGCAAGATCTCACCCCGTGGGGTCAAAATGATCACAAGAACGGTGAGCAAAAATCCCAGAACCACACGGGGGGACCTAGTGAATGACCTGCAGAGAGCTGGGACCAAAGTAACAAAGCCTACCATCAGTAACACACTACGCCGCCAGGGACTCAAATCCTGCAGTGCCAGACGTGTCCCCCTGCTTAAGCCAGTACATGTCCAGGCCCGTCTGAAGTTTGCTAGAGTGCATTTGGATGATCCAGAAGAGGATTGGGAGAATGTCATATGGTAAGATGAAACCAAAATAGAACTTTTTGGTAAAAACTCAACTTGTCGTGTTTGGAGTACAAAGAATGCTGAGTTGCATCCAAAGAACACCATACCTACTGTGAAGCATGGGGGTGGAAACAGCATGCTTTGGGGCTGTTTTTCTGCAAAGGGACCAGGACGACTGATCCGTGTAAAAGAAAGAATGAATGGGGCCATGTATCGTGAGACATCAGCAAGGGCATTGAAGATTAAATTTGGCTGGGTCTTTCAGCATGACAATGATCCCAAACACACCGCCCGGGCAATGAAGGAGTGGCTTCGTAAGAAGCATTTCAAGGTCCTGGAGTGGCCTAGCCAGTCTCCAGATCTCAACCCCATAGAAAATCTTTGGAGGGAGTTGAAAGTCTGTGTTGCTCAGCGACAGCCCCAAAACATCACTGCTCTAGAGGAGATCTGCATGGAGGAATGGGCCAAAATACCAGCAACAGTGTGTGAAAACCTTGTGAAGACTTACAGAAAACGTTTGACCTGTGTCATTGCCAACAAAGGGTATATAACAAAGTATTGAGAAACTTTTGTTATTGACCAAATACTTATTTTCCACCATAATTTGCAAATAAATTCATTAAAAATCCTACAATGTGATTTTCTGGAAAAAAAATTCTCATTTTGTCTGTCATAGTTGACGTGTACCTATGATGAAAATTACAGGCCTCTCTCATCTTTTTAAGTGGGAGAACTTGCACAATTGGTGGCTGACTAAATACTTTTTTCCCCCACTGTATATGGGACGGCTGTCAATCCTTTGGTCCTTAAATGAAACTGGTATACTTTTTTTATTTATCACAGTTTTCTTTAACCAATTATGTTCTTTAATGCAAGGCCGACAGACAAGTTCCTTACTTTCTCCCCCTTCCACTTTCCTCTTCCATTTTTGCGGTAAGGCTGCAATTATTTGGTTGTAATTTTGGGTAGAGCAGACATTTCCATATGTTTTTGTTAGCTGCATGTGTGACATAACTCCACCAGTCCTACTGATGATATAATTTACAAAGATTATACCTTTTTTAAACATTTAGTAAAAAAAATAGGTTTTTTGTCAATTAGTATATTTCAGTTTAACCACAATATTTTTGCATTATTTGTTCTGGAGTTTCTGGAGGATTAAATTGAAATTGCAACCAACTTTCTATGGCTTGTTTTAGAAATAGTGATATTTGGGAGATTATTTCCTTTTCAAATAACTGAAAGTGAGAGGTTGTAATCTGAATAAAGGGAAAAAGGCCATTCTTGAACATTGGGTGAGACAATCTTACTAATTTGCTAGAGAACCAGTTCGGATTTAAGTATAACTTTTGTATGACTGAAGCTTTTAGTGATAGGTCTAATGCTTTAATATTTAATCATTTCTGTCCTCCGAATTCAAATTCATTATATAAATAGGCCCGTTTAATTTGGTCTGGCTTGCCGTTCCAAATAATTTTTTTTTTTTTTTTTTCTCATATAATTTAAAAAACTGTTCGCTACGCGTAGGCAAGACCATAAGCAAATAGGTAAACTGGGATAATACTTAAGAGTTAATCAGGGTGATTTTTCCACAAATTGACAGGTATTTACCTTTCCATGGTAGCAAGATCTTATCTATTTTTGCTAACTTTCTATAAATAATAATAATAATATGCCATTTAGCAGACGCTTTTATACAAAGCGACTTACAGTCATGCGTGCATACATTTTTGTGTATGGGTGGTCCCGGGGATCGAACCCACTACCTTGGCGTTACAAGCGCCGTGCTCTACCAGCTGAGCTACAGAGGACCACATAAAAATGTATTGATTTCCTTTGGGATATGTATTCCGAGTATATCCACATCACCATCAGACCATTTTATTGGTAAACTACATGGTAATGTAAAAATTGTATTTTTTTGTGATCCAATATGTAATATAGTACATTTGTCATAATTTGGTTGTAATCCAGAGAGGTTAGAAAATGTATCTAGATCCTCTATGAGGCTGTGGAGGGATTCTAGTTGTGGATTTAAAAGAAAACAACATGAATCATCAGCGTACAATGACGCCTTTGTTTTTAAGCCCTGGATTTCTAATCCCTTGATATTATTGTTGGATCTGATTTTAATAGCTAACATCTCGATGGCCATAATAAATAGATATGCCGATAGTGGACAACCTTGTTTCACTCCTCTTGACAGTTTAAAACTTTCAGAGAAATAGCCATTATTTACTATTTTACACCTAGGGTTACTATACATGATTTTGACCCATTTTATAAGAGATTCTCCAAAATTGAAATGCTCCAGGCATTTATATATAAACCCTAGTCATACTTTATCAAATGCCTTTTCGAAGTCTGCTATGAATAGCAGGCTGTGATACTCTGGCTCCATGGACTTTGATTATTTGAGCCAGGGTTGTTCATTTTCATTGTTTGGGTGTATTTCTATGTTGGGGATTCTAGTTGTTCATTTCTATGTTGGGTGATTGTTCTTGATTAGTCATATGACTCCCAATCGGAGGTAACGAGTGTCAGCTGTCGGCTCGTTATCTCTGATTGGGAGCCATATTTAAACTGTGTGGTTTCTCCTTGGTTTGTGGGTTTTTGTTCCATGTTCCTGTACAGTATTTGTAACTGTGGACTTCACTAGTCGTCTTGGTTTATTGTTTTTGTCGTTCGTGTACTTTTCTCTAATAAAGTCATGTTCGTTCAACGCGCTGCGTTTTGGTCTCCTTCGCTCATTGACGACCGTGACACAGGCCTGGTTTCCCAGATTTTCCATGGTGTTCTATTGTTTCCAGTACTTGCCTTATATTATTTCTAATGTATCTTCCATGTAAAAAACCTGTCTGATTAGAATGAATAATGTCAGACAATACCTTTAATTCTATGCACTGTACATTTTGCTAGAATTTTTGCATCACAACACTGCAGTGTAAGGGGCCTCCAATTTTTTTAATTGACTGGATCTTTATATTTTCCACTTGTATCCTGTTTCAGTAATAATTAAATCAGACCTTCTTCTTGAGTGTCTGATAATCTACCATTTACATAGGAGTGGTTAAAACATGATAATAACGGTCCTCTTAGTATATAAAAAAAGGTTTGGTATACCTCGACTGGTATGCCATCCAACCATGAAGTCTTCCCGGACTTAAAGTCTTTAATTGCATCCAGAAGTTCCTCCTCTGTAATTTCACCTTCACATGAGTCTTTCTGTATGGCTGTTAATTTTACATTATCAATAGAAAAAAATCTCTACAATTAGCTTCAGTTAGAGGAGATGGAGGCGACTGAAATGAAAACATATGCTTAATGTTTTGTTTCCTCCTTCAAAATATAATTTGGTGAATCATGGGTGACTCCGTCAATTGTAACCAGTTTCATTAAATTATTTTTGGTAGCATTCCTATGTTGAAGATTAAAAAATCATTTGGTGCATTTTTCCCCATATTCCATCCAGTTTGCTTTATTTTTTACAATATATTACACTTGATCTTTCTTGAATAAGTTTCTCCATTTCTTTTTGTTTTTCCTCTAATTTATTCTGAGCCTCTATGTTACAGTTTTTATTGCCATCTATCTGTTCTGTTAGACTTTCTATTTCCGTTGTTAGTATAAACTATTTTGACCTAAATTGCTTTTGTTTTCGAGATGAGTACTGAATTGCATGGCCTCTAAAGGCACATTTAAAGGTGTCCCATACCATTTACCATTTTACCATTTATGTCATTTAGCAGACGCTCTTATCCAGAGCGACTTACAGTTAGTGAATACATATTTTTTTATACTGGCCCCCCGTTTATACTGGCCCCCCATACAATAAGGGGATTTGCTGTACCTATGTTATGTCGGAAAAAATCAGTTATAAATTCCTTTGTCTTAGTTAAAAATAAATTATCATCCAATAGGCTTTGATTAAATTTCCAATATATATATATATATATATATATATATCCTCGCCCACGTGGAAATTCAGTAAGAGTAATGTATATGCCAATTATGTGATGGTCCGATCGCATTCTGTCCCCTATCAACACTTTTTAAACTTTTGGTGCCAACGAGAATGACATAAGAAAGAAGTCAAGACGACTAGCTTGATTGAGTCTCCGCCATGTATATCTCACTAGATCAGGATATTTAAGCCTCCATATATCTACTAGTTCTAATGTATCCATGACATTCACGATTTCCTTAAGAGCATGAGGGTGATTGTTTGTAGTGTGATTTCCTTTACGGTCCATTGAGCTATTTAAAACAGTATTATAATCCCCCACCATAATAATATTGTCTTGAATTGCTTGCAGGGTTGATAATTTATTATATATATTGTCAAAGAAGTGTGGATCATCATTATTTGGTCCGTAAAGGTTAATGAGCCATATCTGTTTATGGTCCAATAACATATTTAAAATAATCCATCTACCTTGCGTATCTATTTGGACAATTTGCACATTACTATTACTATTAATTAATATCATCACCCCTTTTGAGTTTCTTTGCCCATGGGAGAAGTATATCCCCCCCCCCCCCCATTCCTCCTTCCTCGCAACTTCATCTAGAACTGTTGAATGAGTTTCCTGTAAACAATAGATATTATATTCCTTCTCTTTGAGCCATGTAAATATTGTTCATCTTTTGTTATTATCTGCTAAACCATTACAATTATAGCTGGCTATACTTATTTCACCACTTACCATAATGAGATACAAGTTTCAAGTCTATTTATCATTATATATGTTTGTAAATTTACCAATAAAAAATACTGTAATGATTGAGTGTCCATATAGCTGTACCATGATATTTGCATTGATACTAAGTAACCCTCCAATTGTTCTCCACTAATTCCCCCGCTAAAGCCCCTCTCCGTCCCAAGTTGAGCCGTCATCCCAGTGATCAGCATCCCACCCCCATCCCTCCGGATCCCTAAGGCCCCGAGAGGCCAGGACCCATCCATCGAAAACAGCACACAGTGCCACCCAGAAAACAGAAGCAGATTAACCGCCAAAAGCATTTCCAATGCTGTCACCTCAATATACATATATAACTATTTAAAAATGTATATCTATTCAAATATCTTGCATATCTTATTTTCCATCATTATCAATTAATATGCGTAATAATATTGGCAGTTCATGCGTAGGATTTTAACATATAACCCGGATTGCCATTGTATTACATTTCATTTTTGACAAGCACTTATTATTTTAGCAAACAATTATTGTGGTTCATCCTATATTCTCCCTAACATCCTTAACCCCTTGCAACAGATGTGGGATAAACACACACGCACATACTCTAACACACTCAACCCCTTTCCTCCACAATCAACCATAAAATCAGATGCTCAAAGGTTGTTACATCCCAGAGCCCAACTCACGAAAGGACCTGATTTACGAATGCATATACAGTTACAGCTGAGTGAGAAAGCATGCAAGATTGAGCAGAAATTGAAAACCATGTGAGATTTGATGAATCTATTTAATCTATGTCAAGTCCTAGGTGATGGAGATCAGATCCACCCTCTTCACCTGAGACACAAACACTCTGCTCCCCCGTTGTAACCATTTTTCCCAAGCATCTCTGTGCAGTCAGACCTTTGATTATTTTGTGCCACCTGGGCCACAATGATAAGCCCCCTCTCTGATTGTACGAGTGTGACCCCCTCCCCATGGGTTACTGCAGCCAGTGTTGCCAGCAGTGCCACTACCTGGGTGGGGGCACTCCACCGGAATCCCCACCGGCTAGGTACAAGGTCGTCAAGGTTCTCATTAGCAGCTTTGAGAATTTCCTTGTATATCATGCTCTCCCACCCAGGGGCTTTGGCTTAGTTGGACCAACCCTGCCAGGCAGGCTCAGAATCTTGAGGGGGCGGTGCTGCTCAAGTAGGTCTCTGACCGCATTTATCTTCCTGTTTTGACTGCATATAGTCAACTTACAGCAGGTCCATAAAACAGATGGGGACTTCTCTTTTGGTGTATGGGTCGCTCAGGTGGGTGTCCAGGATATAGAGTTGGGGATTGTTCCATCATGATAGGACAATAAAATATATATTAGATGTATACTATATTTTAAAATGTATATCCCTCATCTGCACAAAACTGAAAGCTCTCTCTCTCACTACCCCTGCTCACAGACACACGTTGGTTCTGGGATATGCAACCATTTCCTTTCTCACTCACTTAACGCCACACTTATTCAAACACAACAACGCACACCACACCTTCCATCACAATTCATCCACACATTCCCACATACTGTGCCTTCTGTGTCTTCTGTTCCCTATGTTTTTATCTCCACTATGTTGATTGAGTACTTGTGTTCTAATTTAGTTGTATTTGAATATGTATTATTTAGCTTGTTATCTTTTCTTGTAATACTGTCTTTTCCCTTTATAAAATACTGTACCTACTATAAATATGTTTTATTATTACAATCCCTACCATGGCTAGTATCGGGTGTTCCATTCCAATCCCTACCATGGCTAGTATCGGGTGTTCCATTCCAATCCCTACCATGGCTAGTATCGGGTGTTCCATTCCAATCCCTACCATGGCTAGTATTGGGTGTTCCATTATTCGACTCCTCTATTAGAACTTTCAGAATAGCCATGGAGTAGTCTTTGTGTCGCGGAACATTTGGCTGTCAATATACAGTTTATCAACAACGAGAGCAACACGCTTCCCTTTTGGGAAGATTGGGTACAGAACTTTGCGCCGTTCTGCAATCTCCCTCGGGAACCTATCATTCATGCCTATTTTCGTGCCAGCAAGTCTTTTTCCTAGGCTTTTAACCATTACTTTGTCCTTAAATAAGGCAAATTCGGCAACGATTGGACGCTCAT
Source organism: Coregonus sp. 'balchen' (assembly GCA_902810595.1). Taxonomy (NCBI): domain Eukaryota; kingdom Metazoa; phylum Chordata; class Actinopteri; order Salmoniformes; family Salmonidae; genus Coregonus; species Coregonus sp. 'balchen'. The sequence goes on along the minus strand of LR778285.1, from coordinate 3,856,959 downwards.
ATCTCTGTCCTCTAGGGCTTTCATTAACATCAACAACAGAAAGGGCTTTAATTAACATCAACAACAGATAGGGCTTTAATTAACATCAACAACAGATAGCGCTTTAATTAACATCAACAACAGATAGGGCTTTAATTAACATCAACAACAGATAGGGCTTTCATTAACATCAACAACAGAAAGGGCTTTAATTAACATCAACAACAGATAGGGCTTTAATTAACATCAACAACAGATAGCGCTTTAATTAACATCAACAACAGATAGGGCTTTAATTAACATCAACAACAGATAGCGCTTTAATTAACATCAACAACAGATAGGGCTTTAATTAACATCAACAACATATATCGCTTTAATTAACATCAACAACAGATAGGGCTTTAATTAACATCAACAACAGATAGGGCTTTAATTAACATCAACAACAGATGGGCTTTAATTAACATCACAACAGAAAGGGCTTTAATTAACATCAACAACATATAGGGCTTTAATTAACATCAACACATATCGCTTTAATTAAACATCAACAACAGATAGGGCTTTAATTAACATCAACATACAGATAGGGCTTTAATTACATCAACAACAGATAGGGCTTTAATTAACATCACAACAGAATAGGGCTTTAATTAACATCACAACAGATAGGGCTTTAATTAACATCAAACAACAGATAGCCTCCTTCACTCATGCTGCAAACATGCCCTCGTAAAACTGACTATCCTACCGATCCCTGACTCGGCGATGTCATTTACAAATAAGCCTCCAACACTCTACTCAGCAAATTGGATGTAGTCTATCACAGTGCCATCCGTTTGTCTCCAAGCCCCATACACTACCCACCTACTGGACCTGTACGCTCTTGTTGGCTGGTCCTCACTACATGTTCGTCGTCAAACCCACTGGCTCCGGCCATCTATAAATCACTGCTAGGCAAATCCCCCGCCTTATCTTAGCTCATTGGTCACCATAGCAGCACCCACCCGTAGTCTGCGCTCCAGCAGGTATATCTCTCTGGTCATTCCCAAAGCCAACACCTCCTTTGGCCGCCATTCCTTCCAGTTCTCTGCTGCCAATGACTGGAACGAATTGCAAAAATCTCTGAAGCTGGAGACTCTTATCTCCCTCAATAACTTTAAGCATCAGTTGTCAGAGCACCTTACCGATCACTGCACCTGTACACAGCCCCATCTGAAATTAGCCCACCCAACTACCTCATCCCTATATTGTTATTTATTTTGCTCTTTTGCACCCCAGTATCTCTATTTGCACATAATCTCTTGCACATCTAGCATTCCAGTGTTAATACTATTGTAATTATTCTGCACTATAGCCTATTTATTGCCTTACCTCCATAACTTGCTACATTTGCACACACTGTATATATATTTTCTGTTGTATTTCTGAATTTATGTTTTATTTTTACCCCATATGTAACTCTGTGTTGTTTTTATTGCACTACTTTGCTTTATCTTGGCCAGGTCGCAGTTGTAAATGAGAACCTGTTCTCAACTGGCTTACCTGGTTAAATAAAGGTGAAATAAAAAAAAATATATAAAAAAAATAGCGCTTTAATTAACATCAACAACAGAAAGGGCTTTAATTAACATCAACAACAAATAGCGCTTTAATTAACATCAACAACAGAAAGGGCTTTAATTAACATCAACAACAGATAGGGCTTTAATTAACATCAACAACAGATAGGGCTTTAATTAACATCAACATCAGAAAGGGCTTTAATTAACATCAACAACAGATAGCGCTTTAATTAACATCAACAACATATAGCGCTTTAATTAACATCAACAACAGATAGGGCTTTAATTAACATCAACAACAGATAGGGCTTTAATTAACATCAACAACAGATAGGGCTTTAATTAACATCAACAACAGATAGGGCTTTAATTAACATCAACAACAGATAGCGCTTTAATTAACACAACAACATATAGCGCTTTAATTAACATCAACAACAGATAGGGCTTTAATTAACATCAACAACAATAGGGCTTTAAATTTAAACATAAACAACAGATGGGCTTTAAATTTAAACCAAACAGAAGGGCTTTAATAACTCAAAAACAGAAGGGCTTTTTTTAAACTCAACAACAGATACGTTTCATTAACAAAACAACAGATGGCTTCATTAACATCAAAAACAATAGGGCTTTTTTAACATCAAAAACAATAGGGCTTTAATTAACTCAAAAAACAATAGGGTTTTTAAATTTAACATCAAAACAGTAGGGCCTTTAAATTTAACATAACAAAAAATGGGTTTAATTTACATCAACAACAGATAGGGCTTTTTTAACATCAACAAAGAACTGTTTTTGAAAAAAAGTCAGTTATTGGAAGAATTGGTAAAAGGTGATTTTATTTAAAAGCAACACCATAAAAAGGCATGCAGCAGCACAAACACACCTCCACACAAACTAAACAAAACTAAAAAGTCCCTCGGGGCAATTTTGGGTTCAGGGCGCTAAAGTGTTTCGTCCCCGGGAAACGTTATTCCATTTTAGACTTAGATTATCTTTTATTTAAAATAATGACTAACCACACACCCCAAAATACAGTAAAAGATGCCAAGTTTGAACCCAGCCTTTTGCCCCAAAAAATATTTTTGGTTTGGTTTAAAACGAAAAAAGGGTTTTCCTCCTTCGGGGGGCTTTAGCTTCGCGTGTGTGCGTACCACTGTATGGTGGGTGGTTTCCGGTTTTTCTGGGGCTTTGAAACTAGGCGGTGGCCCTTCCATTTTTTAGTTTAAGTCAGCCTTATCAAAAGGCCCCCCGCAGGACGATTTAGGAGATAAAAGCAGAAAAAAGAAAGAGAAGATTTAGGGGAAAAATTTCCAGAAAGAAGGGAAAAAGAAGATTGAGGGGGAAAAATAGCCCCCAAAAAAGGAAAAGAAGATTGAGGGGAAACTAGCCAGAAAGAAAGGGAAAGAGAGGATTGAGGAAATAATAGCCGAAAAAAGGAAAGAGAGAGATTTAGGGGATAATACCGAAAAAAAGGGAAAAAGAAGATTGAGGGGATAAAAGCCCGAAGAAGGGAAAAAAAGAGATAGGAGAAAATAGCCAAAAAGAAGGAAAAAGAGAGTTGAGGAGATAATAGCCAAAAGAAGGAAAAAAGAGTTGAGGAGATAATCCAAAAGAAGGAAGAGAAGATTGGGAGAAACATAGCCAAAAAAAGGAAGAAAAATTTAGGGGATATGGGCCCAAAAAAAAGGGAAAAGGGGAGATTTAGGAAAAGCCAAAAAGAAAGGGAAAAAGAGATTGAGGGAAAAATGCCAGAAAAGAAGGGGAAAAGAGAATTGAAGATAAGCCAAAAAAAGGAAAGGAAAGATTGAGGGGTATTTGCCAAAAAGGAAAGAGAAGATTTAGGGGGATATTACCAGAAAGAAGGAAGAGAGAGATTGAGGAGATTTTGCCAGAAAGAAGGAAAAGAGAGATATTTAGGGGAATTTTGCCAGAAAAGAAAAAGGAATTGAGGAATATTAGCCAAAAGAAGAAAAGAAGATTGGGGGGAGATAAAAGCCCGAAAAAGGAAAAAGAGAATTGAGGAGATAATACCAGAAAAGGAAAAGAAAAAAAAAGGGGGATTAGCCAGAAAAAGGAAAGAGAGATTTAGGAATAAAGGAAAGAAGGGAAAAAGAAGATTAGGGAAAAATACCAAAAGAAAGGAAAAGAAAAAAGGAGGAGATAATAGCCGAAAAGAAGGAAAAAAAAGAATTTAGGGGATATTTGCCAAAAGAGGAAAGAGGAGATTGAGGGGATAATAGCCAAAAAAGGAAAGAGAGAGAGAGGGATATAGCCAAAGAAAGGAAAGAGAGAATTGGGAATATTGCCAGAAAAAAGGAAAGAGAGAGATTGGGGATAAAAGCCAGAAAAAAGGAAATAGAGAGATTGAAGATAATAGCCAGAAGAAGAAAAAGAGAGATTTAGGGGATAATAGCCAAAAGAAGGGAAAAAAGAGATTGAAATAATGCCAGAAAGAGGAAAGAGAGATTGAGGAGATAAAGCCAAAAGAAAGGGAAACAGAGATTTAGGAATAATGTGAAAGAAAAAAAAAGAGAGATTGGGGAAAATTAGCCAAAAGAAGGGGAAAGAAATTTAGAGATAAAATCAAAGAAGGAAAAAAGGAATTGAGGAGTAAAGTCGAAAAAATAAAGAGGAAAATTGAGGAAAATAGCAGAAGAAGGAAAAAAGAAGTGAGGAGAAAAAAGTCGAAAAGAAGGAAAAAGAGAATTTAGGAGATAAAATCAAAAAAAAAGGAAAGGGGAGATTAGGAGATATATCAGAAAAAAGGAAAGGAGAGATTGAGGATATTACCAGAAAGAAGGAAGAAGAGATTGGGATTACCAAAAAAGGAAAAAGGGGTTGAGGAGTAATAGCCAAAAGAAAGGAAAGAGAGAGATTGAGAATAATAGTCAGAAAAAGGAAAAGAAGTTGAGGAGATAATATCAGAAAGAAGTAAGAAGACGAGATTGAGGAGAGTTCAATCAATCAATCAATCAATTTTATTTTATATAGCCCTTCTTACATCAGCTAATATCTCGAAGTGCTGTACAGAAACCCAGCCTAAAACCCCAAACAGCTAGTATGCAGGTGTAGAAGCACGGTGGCTAGGAAAAACTCCCTAGAAAGGCAAAACCTAGGAAGAAACCTAGAGAGGAACCAGGCTATGAGGGGTGGCCAGTCCTCTTCTGGCTGTGCCGGGTGGAGATTATAACAGAACCATGCCAAGATGGTTCAAAAATGTTCATAAGTGACAAGCATGGTCAAATAATAATCAGGAATAAATCTCAGTTGGCTTTTCATAGCCGATCATTAGAGTTTTAAAAACAGCAGGTCTGGGACAGGTAGGGGTTTCCATAACCGCAGGCAGAAACAGTTTAAACTGGAATAGCAGCAAGGCAGGCAGACTGGGGATAGCAAGGAGTCAACCACGGCCGGTAGTCCCGACGTATGGTCCTAGGGCTCAGGTCTCTCAGTTGGCTTTTCATAGCCGATCATTTAGAGTTGAAAACAGCAGGTCTGGGACAGGTAGGGGTTTCGTAGCCGCAGGCAGAACAGTTGAAACTGGAATAGCAGCAAGGCCAGGCGGACTGGGGGCAGCAGGGTGTCATCATGCCCGGTAGTCCTGACGTATGGTCCTAGGGCTCAGGTTCTCAGAGAGAAAGAGAGAACGAGAGAATTAGAGAGAGCATACTTAAATTCCACACAGGACACTGGATAAGACAGGAGAAGTACTCCAGGTATAACCAACTAACCCCAGCCCCCCGACACATAAACTACTGCAGCATAAATACTGGAGGCTGAGACAGGAGCGGTCCGGAGACACTGTGGCCCCATCCGAAGAAACCCCCGGACAGGGCCAAACAGGAAGGATATAACCCCACCCACTCCGCCAAAGCACAGCCCCCGCACCACTAGAGGGATATCCCCAACCACCAACTTACAATCCTGAGACAAGGCCGAGTATAGCCCACAGAGGTCTCCACCACAGCACAAACCAAGGGGGGGGGGGGGGCGCCAACCCAGACAGGAAGATCACGTCAGTAACTCAACCCACTCAAGTGACGCACCCCTCCCAGGGACGGCATGAAAGAGCACCAGCAGGCCAGTGACTCAGCCCCTGCAACAGGGTTAGAGGCAGAGAACCCCAGTGGAGAGGGGAACCGGCCTGGCAGAGACAGCAATAGAGATATTAGCCAGAAAGAAGGAAAGAGAGATTGAGGAGATAATAGCCAGAAAGAAGGAAAGAGAGAGATTGAGGAGATAATAGTCAGAAAGAAGGAAAGAGAGAGATTGAGGAGATAATAGCCAGAAAGAAGGAAAGAGAGAGATTGAGGAGATATTAGCCAGAAAGAAGGAAAGAGAGAGATTGAGGAGATAATAGTCAGAAAGAAGTAAAGAGAGAGATTGAGGAGATATTAGCCAGAAAGAAGTTAAGAGAGATTGAGGAGATAATAGCCAGAAAGAAGGAAAGAGAGAGATTGAGGAGATAATAGCCAGAAAGAAGGAAAGAGAGAGATTGAGGAGATATTAGCCAGAAAGAAGGAAAGAGAGAGATTGAGTAGATAATAGTCAGAAAGAAGAAAAGAGAGAGATTGAGGAGATAATAGCCAGAAAGAAGGAAAGAGAGAGATTGAGGAGATATAGTCAGAAAGAAGTAAAGAGAGAGATTGAGGAGATAATAGTCAGAAAGAAGGAAAGAGAGAGATTGAGGAGATAATAGTCAGAAAGAAGGAAAGAGAGAGATTGAGGAGATAATAGTCAGAAAGAAGGAAAGAGAGAGATTGAGGAGATAATAGTCAGAAAGAAGGAAAGAGAGAGATTGAGGAGATATTAGCCAGAAAGAAGGAAAGAGAGAGATTGAGGAGATATTAGCCAGAAAGAAGGAAAGAGAGATTGAGGAGATAATAGCCAGAAAGAAGGAAAGAGAGAGATTGAGGAGATAATAGTCAGAAAGAAGTAAAGAGAGAGATTGAGGAGATATTAGCCAGAAAGAAGGAAAGAGGGATTGAGGAGATAATATCCAGAAAGAAGGAAAGAGAGAGATTGAGGAGATAATAGCCAGAAAGAAGGAAAGAGAGAGATTGAGGAGATAATAGTCAGAAAGAAGGAAAGAGAGAGATTGAGGAGATAATAGCCAGAAAGAAGGAAAGAGAGAGATTGAGGAGATAATAGTCAGAAAGAAGAAAAGAGAGAGATTGAGGAGATAATAGCCAGAAAGAAGGAAAGAGAGAGATTGAGGAGATATTAGCCAGAAAGAAGGAAAGAGAGAGATTGAGTAGATAATAGTCAGAAAGAAGGAAAGAGAGAGATTGTGGAGATAATAGCCAGAAAGAAGGAAAGAGAGAGATTGAGGAGATAATAGTCAGAAAGAATGAAAGAGAGATTCAGGAGATAATAGTCAGAAAGAAGGAAAGAGAGAGATTGAGGAGATAATAGTCAGAAAGAAGGAAAGAGAGATTGAGGAGATAATAGCCAGAAAGAAGGAAAGAGAGAGATTGAGGAGATATTAGCCAGAAAGAAGGAAAGAGAGATTGAGGAGATAATAGCCAGAAAGAAGGAAAGAGAGAGATTGAGATAGATAGAGATTGAGGAGAAAATAGCCAGAAAGAAGGAAAGAGAGAGATTGAGGAGATAATAGCCAGAAAGAAGGAAAGAGAGAGATTGAGGAGATATTAGCCAGAAAGAAGGAAAGAGAGAGATTGAGGAGATCTGTGGTGCGGTGACTAACAGAGTCTAACAAATACAACAACTAGCGAGCTGTGAAGTTGTCTACGTATCACTGTTGTGGAGTGTGTGTGTCCGTGTGTCTGTGTGTGTCTGTGTGTGTGTGTATGTGTGTGTGTGTGTGTATCCCTGTGTGAAGGAGATTAGCATGATTGGTTATGAACAGAATGTTTTGGTTTCTCCAGATGGTTCAGCATCCCAAGATAGGAACAACTGATTGTTTTATTTATCAACATATTTATGATATGGAAACCATATTAACACTAACTCAGTTTACAGAAGGATTCATTTACAGTACAATGCTTCCTCAAACTGTCAATCATATCACAATTCTAAGGGGATAATGCAATACTGTAACCCTATCATAAGAGGCGGGCCTTGTGTCTTCACATGCTGGCAGACATTCTCTGATAGCAGGCTGTTGTGTGTCACTTATGTAGGTGTTACATCTGTGTCCCAAAAAAGGCACCCTATTCCCTACATAGTGCACTACTTTTGACCTGTCCTATGGGGCCCTGGTTAAAAGTAGTGATCTATATAGGGAATAGGGGTCAGCAGCCTCTGTCGTCATGTCAGCAGCCTCTGTCGTCCTGTCAGCAGCCTCTGTCGCCATGTCAGCAGCCTCTGTCGCCGTGTCAGCAGCCTCTGTCGCCGTGTCAGCAGCCTCTGTCGCCGTGTCAGCAGCCTCTGTCGCCGTGTCAGCAGCCTCTGTCGTCCTGTCAGCAGCCTCTGTCGCCGTGTCAGCAGCCTCTGTCGCCGTGTCAGCAGCCTCTGTCGCCGTGTCAGCAGCCTCTGTCCGTGTCCAGCCTGTCGCATGTCAGCAGCCTCTGTCGCCATGTCAGCAGCCTCTGTCGCCATGTCAGCAGCCTCTGTCGCCGTGTCAGCAGCCTCTGTCGCCATGTCAGCAGCCTCTGTCGCCGTGTCAGCAGCCTCTGTCGCCATGTCAGCAGCCTCTGTCGCCGTGTCAGCAGCCTCTGTCGTCATGTCAGCTAGTCACAGTTAAATGTTATCTTGACACTCTTCTCTGTTTATTTTGGCTCATATTTGAGAGACAGACAGACACAGCCAAGGTGTCTGGTGATGTCATTTACTTGCCCCCTCCCCCTATGGTGGGATTGTTACTAGATAATGGCGACAGTTGCCTAGCAACCTCCACTGGTACCTTGACGCCTTATCTGCATCCCCTTGTTGTGGTGTGTTGTTAGGAGAGGGGCTTGCAGCTGACATGGAGAAAGGGTGAATGAAAGCCTCTTAAATAGTCAACCTTTCAGGTGCTGGCTGGGCCTCTCGAATGTTGTGTACTGCAGCTCCTCTCTCTCTCTCTCTCTCTCTCTCTCTCTCTCTCTCTCTCTCTCTCTCTCTCTCTCTCTCTCTTTCTCAAAGGGAGAGAGAGAGAGGGATATGGAAATGAACAAGCAGGTAGAGAGAGAGTGAGTCATAGAGGAGGAGAGGTACAAGCAGGTAGAGAGAGAGAGTGAGTCATAGAGGGAGGACTCCATTTACACTTCTCCCTCAAGCCAGAATCTGGAAAGTAGTTATCTCCCTCCCTCCCTCCCTCCCTCCCTCCCTCCCTTCCTCCCTCCCTCCCTCCCTCCCTCCCTCCCTCCCTCCCTCCCTCCCTCCCCATCTCTTCATCCCCCACCACTCCATGCTCTACTTTCTGTCAAGGTGCTGTCCTAGATTTCCTAGGTCTACAACAGACGGGTTTACGTAGAAAATGAAATCCATAGTATATTGTTTCATTCAATCCTCATGCAGTTGCAGTCATTCAGATGGATGTTGTTTTGTTGAATACCAGCTGGGACCATGTCAGTGTGTTAAACCACCTGAGGAAACAACGCCCTACTTCTCTGTCTCTGTCTATCTGTATTTCTCTCTGTTTATCTGTATTTCGCTATCTCTCTGGTTCCATCTCTATCTCTATGTTTTTCTCTCTGTATCTGTCAAAATCAATTTTTTCTAGTGCTAGCTCTATCCATAAAAAAGGCTGTCCCTCTTAACCTGACTGGCCTTCAGACCTGTCAGTCACGTATCTCAATTCCAACCAATCAGAGCGCTTGGATGCGCTGCAGGACACAGCCTCCCCAACACCTTTAGTTAGTGCGCAGCATCTTCCGTCTTGAGAAGAAGCAAGTGTTGCGTTGCTGACGGACTTTTGACATGCTGTTTCTAACTGAAGTGTGTGCTTCCAGCGAATGTGTAAGTGTTGGGAAGTGTGATGTGGAACGCCTGTCCTGTGCAGAACTAGGCCTACTTGTCAGGTTTAATATACGTTTCCAGTATTGTTTGCTAGCTTCCAGCTACTTCTAGCACTGTTTGTGCGCACCCCCTTGTGCATGCTACCTTGTTTATCTAAGTAGTGTGTGTGTGTAGAGTGACACCAGAATAAATAAAATAAACTACACATGCTTCGGAGGGGCAGGTAGCCATTCATTGCTACGTGTGTTATAGTTCCCTTCCTTCCTGGTGGGATCAGAGTTCCCTTCCTTCCTGGTGGGATCAGAGTTCCCTTCCTTCCTGGTGGGATCAGAGTTCCCTTCCTTCCTGGTGGGATCAGAGTTCCCTTCCTTCCTGGTGGGATCAGAGTTCCCTTGCTTCCTGGTGGGATCAGAGTTCCCTTGCTTCCTGGTGGGATCAGAGTTCCCTTGCTTCCTGGTGGGATCAGAGTTCCCTTGCTTCCTGGTGGGATCAGAGTTCCCTTCCTTCCTGGTGGGATCAGAGTTCCCTTCCTTCCTGGTGGGATCAGAGTTTCCCTTGCTTCCTGGTGGGATCAGAGTTCCCTTGCTTCCTGGTGGGATCAGAGTTCCCTTGCTTCCTGGTGGGATCAGAGTTCCCTTCCTTCCTGGTGGGATCAGAGTTCCCTTCCTTCTGCCCACTATAGTGTTGTCATGTCAGAACTTGATGTTGAGGCCCATTACTATACACTTTGATGGCACCAGCGGGGAGCTCAGCCAACAGCGAGTTGCAGTAGTTCAGAAGGGGAGATGACAAGTGGCTGGATTAGGACCTGCGCCGCTTCCTGTGTGAGTTAGGGTCGTACTCTACGGATGTTGTAGAGCAGGGTTCTCCAACCCTGTTCCTGGAGAGCTACCCTTTTGCTATTATTAATTGGACGGCAGATAGCCTGGCAGGCAGGAGCGTTGGGCCAGTAACCGAGCTGACAAGGTAAAAATCTGTCGTTCTGCCCCTGAGCAAGACTGTTAACCCACTGTTCCCCGGGTGCAGTGGATGTCGATTAAGGAAGTTGGGTTAAATGCAGCACAACTGACTAGGTATCACCCTTTCCCTTTTAATTCCCAGGCAGTGGTAAAAGGCACACCCATGCTCCACCAAGGTGTTCCAGCACACAGCACCCATGCTCCACCAAGGTTTTCCAGCACACAGCTTTGACCTACTACAGTAGCTATGTTGGTCTATTGTACTTCCAACTATGTGTAGGCAGGTTGTTTAGGATTCAGACCTTCTCAAACAGCCTAATTCAAACGCTTAGGTGCTCCCACAATAATGTGATTTCTACTGCATACAAGTTAAATTATTGGATGCTTCACCACACCACACTAAAAAGCTTTTTTTTTATTATATGAAAGCAAGGGTTATATTTGGGACAAATCGTGCACTAAACCCTAAACCTCAACTAAATCTTGTAATGAATAATGTGGAAACTGAGCAAGTTGAGGAGACTAAACTGCTTGGAGTAACCCTGGATTGTAAACTTATGGTCAAAACATATTGATCCAGGCCTCCCGAGTGGCGCAGCGGTCTAATGCACTGCATCGCAGTGTTAGAGGCATCACTACAGACCCAGGTTCGATCCCGGGCTGTGTCGTAGCCGGCCGCGACCAGGATAGTGGAGGGTTTGGCCGGCCGGGATGTCCTTGTCCCATCGCACCCTAGAGACTCCTGTGGCGGACTGGGCGCATGCACGCTGACTTTGGTCACCAGCTGTACTGCGTTTCCTCCGACACATTGGTGCGGCTTCCGGGTTAAACAAGCACTGTGTCAAGAAGCAGTGCGGCTTGGCGGGGTCGTGTTTTGGAGGACGCATGACCTTCGCCTCTCCTGAGTCTGTACGGAGTTGCAGCGATGGGACAAGACTGTAAATACCAATTGGATATCACGAACTTCCACATAGCTGTGAACTATCTGAGAGACAAGGCTAACCAATAAGGATCTGTCTAAAAATACTTGAATCAGTTATAGAACCCATTGCCCTTTATGATTGTGAGGTCTGGGGTCCATTCACCAACCAAAAATTCACAAAATGGGATAAACACCAAATTGAGACTCTGCATGCAGAATTCTGCAAAAATATCCTCAACGTAAAACACCAAATAATGCATGCAGAGCAGAATTAGGCTGATACCCACTAATTATCAAAATCTAGAAAAGAGCCGTTAAATTCTACAACCACTTAAAAGGAAGCGATTCCCAAACCTTCCATAACAAAGCCATCACCTACAGAGAGATGAACCTGGAGAAGAGTCCCCTAAGCACGCTGGTCTTGTGGGCTCTGTTCAAAAACAGACCCCACAGAGCCCAAAGACAGCAACAAAATTAGACACAACCAAATCATGAGAAATCAAAAAGATTATTACTTGACACATTGTAAAGAAGTAACAAAAAAACAGAGTAAACTAGAATGCTATTTGGCCCTAAACAGAGAGTACACAGTGGCAGAATACCTGACCACTGTGACTGACCCAAAATTAAGGAAAGCTTTGACTATGTACAGACTTAGTGAGCATAGCCTTGCTATTGAGAAAGGTCACCGTGGGCAGACCTGGCTCTCAAGAGAAGACAGGCTATGTGCACACTGCCCACAAAACTACCTTATCTACTGGGTGAAAAACCACAGTGTGCCTTCACAGCAGCAAGATTTGTGACCTGTTGCCACAAGAAAAGGGCAACCAGTGAAGAACAAACACCATTGTAAATACAACCCACAATTTATGTTATTTATTTTAGAGAGAGAGAGAGAGAGAGAGGAGAGAGAGAGAGAGAGAGAGAGAGGAGCGAGAGAGAGAGAGGGCGAGAGAGAGAGAGAGAGAGAGAGAGAGAGATATAGAGAGAGATATAGAGAGGATAGATATAGAGAGATGATCTCTCTCTCTCTCTCTCTCTCTCTCTCTCTCTCTCTCTCTCTCTTCTCTCTCTCTCTCTCTATCTCATCCTCTCTCTCTCTCTCTCTCTCGCTCTCTCTCTCTTGCTCTCTCTCTTTACAAAATTCCCATAGCTGGAGTCGTCTGTGTTCTCCTCCCAAACAGCTGTTCTGTAACAGATGGCTCCGCCTGCATGGAGCTCTCCAATGCTACAGGACAGCATGCTGGAACCCTCCACTGTAATCTCTCTCTCTCTCCATCCACCAAGTTCCACCTTAGTTCAGATTGAGAGAGAAAGAGTTCGGAAAGATCAGCAGAAAATTGCAATTTAATGCTAACTTTTTGTAGTATGAATTTAATTTTCTATCTTTTTGTCAGTTAGTCGGCTGGCTCATGACTAATTTACTTTTAGATTTGATATGTTGGTATAGGTTGAGATGATATTTGCTGGTTACTGTGTGGGGTTGGCAGGTTTGAGTCCTGTGGACAGTCTACAGAGCACGTCCATCCAGTTCCCGGTGCTCCTCTCTGCAGGGTTCTGTCCGGTGTACAGGTGCCACTGAGGGATATGTTGACACTGTGTACCCAGATTCCCCCCACAACCCCTATTCACTCCCCACTGTGTACCCAGATTCCCCCCACAGCCCACATTCACTGCCTACTGTGTACCCCCCAGCTTCCACCCACAAAACCCGTGATTCACTCCCCAGGTTTCCCCAGCTCCCTCACACAACCCCATCCACTCCACACTGTGTACCGTCCCCCACGCCCACATTCACCTCCCCACTGTGTACCCAGCTTCCCCCCACAACCGCCATTCACTCCAAACTGTGTACCCCATCTTCCCCCCACAACCCCCTTCACTCCCCAACTGTGTACCCCAGCTTCCCCCACACCTCCATTCACTCCCACTGTTGTACCCAGCTTCCCCCACACAACCCCCATTCACTCCAAACTGTGTACCCAGCTTCCCCCCACAACCCCTAATCACTCCCCACTGTGTACCCAGCTTCCCCCCACAACCCCCATTCACTCCCCACTGTGTACCCAGCTTCCCCCCACAACCCCATTCACTCCCCACTGTGTACCCAGCTTCCCCCCACAACCCCTATTCACTCCCCACTGTGTACCCAGCTTCCCTCCACAACCCCCATTCACTCCCCACTGTGTACCCAGCTTCCCCCCACAACCCCCTATTCACTCCCCACTGTGTACCCAGCTTCCCCCACAACCCCCATTCACTCCCCACTGTGTACCCAGCTTCCCCCCCCACACAACCCCCATTCACTCCCCACTGTGTACCCAGCTTCCCCCCACAACCCCCATTCACTTCACACATACTGTCTACTCAATCCCCACTCCTACAGTATCCACAGCCTACAGTATCTGTCTAGGGCAGGGGTCGCAATCTTTATAACTGGAAGAGCCCTTCTTTCCACACACAAAAAAAAAAGTGTTGAGGGAGCCGCACAATACATATTTGCCCTTTTCAAGTGCAATAGCGGGTAATATTGGATATTTAGCACCACGGATAGCAGTCGGATCAAATTACCACAAAATCTGACGTTGAGGTTTACAGAGCAGTGGAATACAGCGTCTGTCTGGTGAAGCTGCGGTGAGAATCGAATCTCGTGAACGTACAATAAATGCTACAGGAGTGATGTTACTTTCTGATTTAAAAAAACCTACCGAGGGAAGAAAACATGGTTCTCCAGTGATTCATTGAAATAGCCACATCAAGCCCTGTAATAAAACACTCATACAGAAACTATTAGAAGGCAACAGATGGTTTGATTTGTAATCAGCATGTGTTCAACTGCTTTAACCAAAAAACAACGTGTTGTGTGCTTCTTTGCTCCTCATCACCTTGGCTGCTGTGGCTTCATTCACCAATAGGGGACCTAACACTCTACAAACACATCGTCAAAATAAATACTGTATTATTACTATCTTTATTGACTATAGTATTCAGTGTAGTGTTTTTGCGGACATGACTGTAGTATACTATAGAATTCACTGCAGTGTTTATTTATACGTATAGTTTTTTTTTTACTTTTACCCCTTTTTCTCCCCAATTGGTAGTTACAGTCTTGTCCCATCGCTGCAACTCTCCTACGGACTCCGGAGAGGCGAATGTCGAGAGCAATGCGTCCTCCGAAACACGACCCTGCCAAGCTGCACTGCTTCTTTAAAAAAAATTTTTTTATTTATTTTGCCGACGCTCTTATCCAGAGCGACTTACAGGAGCAATTAGGGTTAAGTGTCTTGCTCAAGGGCACATCGACAGATTTTTCACCTAGTCGGCTCGGGGATTAGAACCAGCAACCTTTACGGTTACTGGCACAACGCTCTTAACCACTAAGCTACCTGCCGCCCCGACACACTGCCCCGACACACTGCTCTCTTGACCCGGAAGCCAGCCGCACCAATGTGTCGGAGGAAACACTGTCGAAACTGGTGACCGAAGTCAGCTTGCAGGCGCCCGGCCCACCACAAGGAGTCGCTAGAGCACGATGGGACAAGGGAATCCCGGTCGACTAAACCCCCCCCCCCCCCCCAACCCGGACGACGCTGGGTCAATTGTGCGCCGCCTCATGGGTCTCATACGGACAAGAAATGACAATAAGAAGCACTTTAGATCTCTGTTTACAAAGAAAAACTAAGAATTCTGCATTAGGGCGAGCCCTAAGTCAAACTTGCTAGTTATCTAAGTAGGTGCCTGAATTAATAAGGTCACATTGTGTTAGGTTTCTGCCGTGTTTGAGAAGTCAAAGCTCTTTGGATGAGTTATCTGTACGGCTGCCACTGCAGCTTGATTCCCTTGCATTTCTTCTCCTCTCTGTTCTGGCTCCTCCCCTGTCTTCTCTGAGCAGAGCAGGCAGGCCCGTTGCCTTAGTGACTCCCAGAATCCACACAGACAAATTGGCATGTCCCAATCCCAAGGTACCTTAAAATACTCCCTTCTAAGATGCCTTCATTCGGGCAATTTTGAAGGCAGCATCCCATGTATCCTTCGCCGGGGAGGCTATCCCATAACATCTTGCGGCGCATCGAAAATTCGAAACAATTCTGAATTAATGGCGCACACATGTCCCCGCTTGGAATGTTCAACAAAGTACTTCCCTATGTATTTTGAATTCAAAGGTTGAGTAACTGTTGTTTATCAGCTCGTTGCCAAGCTAGCTAGCTAACACGTCATAGGCGATAGCTAGCTAGCGTTTGGCGATCTCGTCCACAACCGCAGGCCAAGTGTAACAACGCCAGCCCAGGACCTCCACATTTGGCTTCTTCACCTGCGGAATCGTCTAAGACAAGCCACCCGGACAGCTGATGAAACTGGGTTTGCACAACCAAAGAATTTCTGCACAAACTGTCAGAAACCATCTCAGGGAAGCTATTCTGCGTGCTCGTCGTCCTCACCAGGGTCTTGACCTGACTGCAATTTGGCGTCGTATCCGACTTCAGTGGGAAAACGCTCACCTTCGATGGCCACTGGCACGCTGGAGAAGTGTGCTTTTCCTGGATGAATCTTGGTTTCAACTGTACCGAGCAGATGGCAAACAGCGTATATGGCGTCTTGTGGGCGAGCGGTTTGCTGATGTCAAAGTTGTGAGCAGAGTGCCCCATGGTGGCGGTAGGGTTATGATATGGGCAGGCATAAGCTACGGACAACAAATACAATTGGAATTTATCAATGGCGATTTGAATGTACAGAGATACCGTGACAAGATCCTGAGGCCCATTGTTGTGCCGTTCATCTGCTGCCATCACCTTATGTTTCAGCATGATACTGCACGGCCCCATGTCGCAAGGATCTGTACACAATTCCTGGAAGCTGAACATTTCCCAGTTCTTCCATGGCATGCTTACTCACCAGACATGTCACCCATTGAGCATGTTTGGGATGCTCTGGATCGATGTGTACAACACCGTTTTCCAGTTCCCGCCAATATCCAACAACTTTGTACAGCTATTGAAGAGGAGTGGGACAACATTCTATAGGCCACAATCAACAGCCTGATCAACTCTATGCGAAGGAGATGTGTCACGCTGCATGAGGCAATTGATGGTCACACCAGATACTGACTGGTTTTCTGATCCACACCCCTACCTTTTTCTTTAAGGTACAGTATCTGTGACCAACAGATGCATATCTGTATTCCCAGTCATGTGAAATCCATAGATTATGGCCTAATGAATTTATTTCAATTGGCTGATTTTCTCTAATGAACTGTAACTCAGTAAAATCGTTGCATGTTGTGTTTATATTTCTGTTCAGTGTAGATACATGGTATTGTTGCTATATTTACATTGGTTGATCTTTTGCTTTGATCGTTTTCACTTGACCTGTAATCAGAGCCAAACATGGACGTTTTCACTTGACCTGTAATTAGAGCCAAACATGGACCTTCATCAAACGAATTTCCCTGGGCATGACTTCTGACATTTTGTTCAATCATCAACTAGACTTTTGACATTTCCTCCAAACACAAAAAACAAGGCTTTTGATACTGTATTTCCACCAATCACAAATGTGACTTTTCACATTTCACCCATTCACAAATGAAATGTTTAACCATTTGTCCAATCACATCCCATTAATTGTACACCCGTTGTGTTTTCTGTCCAATCAGAGCTGCCAGAGAACTGGACGGACACCAAGGAGACCCTATTGGAAGGGATGGTCTTCCAGGTCAAGTACCTGGGGATGACCCTGGTGGGGCAGCCTAAAGGAGAGGACATGGCTGCTGCCGCTATACACAGGATAGTCTCTACGGTGAGTTAGGGTGGGTGTGGACGTGTTTAACGTTTTGTTAGTCCCCACGAGGTCAAATGCTATTTCTAGGGGGTTTAGGGTTAAGGTTAGAAATAGCGTTAGGGTTAGAATTACGTTTAGGGTTAGGGTTAGGGTTAAGGTTAGGGTTAGGTGCTAGGGTTAGGGTTAGGGTTAAGGTTAGGTGCTAGGGTTAGGGTTAGGGTTAGGTGCTAGGGTTAGGGTTAGGGTTAGGGTTAGGTGCTAGGGTTAGGGTTAGGATTAGGCTTAGGGTTAGGGTTAGGTGCTAGGGTTAGGGTTAAGGTTAAGGTTAGGGTTAGGGTTAGGTTTTTGGGTTAGGGTTAGGTGCTAGGGTTAGGGTTAAGGTTAAGGTTAAGGTTAGGGTTAGGATTAGGGGTTAGGGTTAGGGTTAGAAATAGTGTTAGGGTTAGAATTACGTTAAGGGTTAGGTTTAGGGTTAGGTGCTAGGGTTAGGGTTAAGGTTAAGGTTAGGGTTAGGTTTTTGGGTTAGGTGCTAGGGTTAGGGTTAGGGTTAAGGTTAGGGTTAGGTTTGTGGGTTAGGGTTAGGGTTAGGGTTAAGGTTAGGGTAAGGTGCTAGGGTTAGGGTTAAGGGTTAGGGTTAGGGTAAGAGTACGGGTTAGGGTTAAGGGTTAGGGTTAGGGTTAGGTTTTTGGGTTAAGGTTAGGGTAAGGGTAAGGGTAAGAGTATGGGTTAGGGTTAGGGTTAGGTTATCTGTCAGCAGCCCAATGTGCTCCAGTCACAACATTGATATCATGTTAACCCTACAACACAACTACATGACAAGACACGACATGACACACACACACACACACAAACACACAAACACACAAAACACACACCAACTTAACAACACAACAGCAGCCCTGCAACTCACAGGAGGTTTCAAGGGTGGGCTGGCTGTCTGTCTGGTTGTCTGTCTGTCTGGTTGTCTGTCTGTCTGGTTGTCTGTCTGTCTGGTTGTCTGTCTGTCTGTCTGTCTGTCTGTCTGTCTAGTTGCCTGTCTGTCGGCATCCATTTTACACTAGGCTGTTTTACTTTTGTTTTTAAATGTTTTCTAAAACTGTAATCAAACTGTTATTTCTATAACCACCTACTGGGACAAAGACACACTCTCTCTCTCTCTCTCTCTCTCTCTCTCTCTCTCTCTCTCTCTCTCTCTCTCTTCTCTCTCTCTCTCTCTCTCTCTCTCTCTCTCTCTTCTCTCTCTCTCTCTCTCTTCTCTCTCTCTCTTTTCTCTTTTCTCTCTCTCTTTCTCTCTCTCTCAATTTCAATTTCAATTTAAGGGCTTTATTGTCATGGGAAACGTATGTTAACATTGCCAAAGCAAGTGAAGTAGATGGTAAACAAAAGTGAAATAAACAAATATTAACAGTAAACATTACACTCAGAAGTTCCAAAAGAATAAAGACATTTCAAATGTCATATTATGTCTATATACAGTGTTGTAACAATGTGCAAATAGTTAAAGTACAAATGGGAAAATAAATAAACATAAATATGGGTTGTATTTACAATGGTGTTTGTTCTTCACTGGTTGCCCTTTTCTTGTGGCAACAGGTCACAAATCTTGCTGCTGTGAGTTTATCAAAATTGGGTTTGTTTTCGAATTCTTTGTGGATCTCTGTAATCTGAGGGAAATATGTGTCTCTAATTTGGTCATACATTTGGCAGGAGGTTAGGAAGTGCAGCTCAGTTTCCACCTCATTTTGTGGGCATTGTGCACATAGCCTGTCTTCTCTTGAGAGCCAGGTCTGTCTACAGCGGCCTTTCTCAATAGCAAGGCTATGCTCACTGAGTCTGTACATAGTCAAAGCTTTCCTTAAGTTTGGGTCAGTCAAGGTGGTCAGATATTCTGTCACTGTGTACTCTCTGTTTAGGGCCAAATAGCATTCTAGTTTGCTCTGTTTTTTTAAATAATTCTTTCCAATGTGTCAAGTAATTCTCTTTTTGTTTTCTCATGATTTGGTTGGGTCTAATTGTGTTGTTGTTCTGGGGTTCTGTGGGGTCTGTTTGTGTTTGTGAACAGAGCCCCAGGACCAGCTTACTTAGGGGACTCTTCTCCAGGTTCATCTCTCTGTAGGGGATGGCTTTGTTATGGAAGGTTTGGGAATAGCTTCCTTTTAAGTGGTTATACAATTTAACGGCTCTTTTCTGGATTTTGATCATTAGCGGGTATCGGCCTAATTCTGCTCTGCATGCATTATTTGGTGTTTTTCGTTGTACACAGAGGATATTTTTGCATTTGCAGAATCTCAATTTGGTGTTTGTCCCATTTTGTGAATTATTGGTTGGTGAGCGGACCCCAGACCTCACAACCATAAAGATCAATGGGTTCTATAACTGATTCAAGTATTTTTAGCCAGATCCTAATTGGTATGTCGACTCTTATGTTCCTTTTGATGGTGTAGAAGGCCCTTCTTGCCTTGTCTGTCAGATCGTTCACAGCTTTGTGGAAGTTACCTGTGGTGCTGATGTTTAGGCCGAGGTATGTATAGTTTTTTGTGTGCTCTAGGGCAACGGTGTCTAGATGGAATTTGTATTTGTGGTCCTGGCAACTGGACCTTTTTTGGAACACCATTATTTTTGTCTTACTGAGATTTACTGTCAGGGCCCAGGTCTGACAGAATCTGTGCAGAAGATCTAGGTGCTGCTGTAGGCCCTCCTTGGTTGGTGACAGAAGCACCAGATCATCAGCAAACAGTAGACATTTGACTTCAGATTCTAGTAGGGTGAGGCCGGGTGCTGCAGACTGTTCTAGTGCCCTCGCCAATTCATTGATATACAGCTGTGGAAAAAAATTAAGGGACCACTGCACATTTTTCTTAAATCAGCATCTCTACATGTATGACAGCCATTCCATTCCAGTGTCTGTTGAATTCCAACACATGCACACCTCATTCTACTGAATTAGGTACTGATTAGGTGATCACATGAACCAAATCTTATTTAACGAGGAAAAGAATAAAAACCACTGCTGTGGTCATCACTATCCTCTTGCTGGATGGCAAAAACAGTGCTAATAGTACCTCAAAAGTAATATTAATCAAAAAATATCTATTGACCATGCCAAAAGAGTTTAAAAGGAACGTTTTGAGTGAGGAAAAGAAGGGTTCAATTCTGGCTTTACTGGCAGAGGGATACAGTGAGCGTCAGGTTGCTTCCATCCTTAAAATTTAAAAGACGGCGGTTCATAAGAACAAGGTCAAGCAGCAGACATTGGGGACAACAAAGCTACAGACTGGCAGAGGGCGAAAACGACTCTCTACTGACCGGGATGACCGCCAACTCATTCAAATGTTACTAAACAACTGTAGGATGACATCAAGTGACCTACAAAAAGAATGGCAAACGGCAGCTGGGGTGAAGTGCACGGCGAGGACGGTTCAAAACAGGCTCCTAGGGGCAGGGCTGAAGTCGTGCAAAGCTAGAAAAAAGCCCTTCATCAATGAGAAGCAAAGAAGAGCCAGGCTGAGGTTTGCAAAAGACCATAAGAATTGGACCGTGGAGGACTGGAGTAAGGTCATCTTCTCTGATGAGTTCAGTTTTCAGCTTTGCCCAACACCTGGTCGTCTAATGGTTAGACGGAGACCTGGAGAGGCCTACAAGCCACAGTGTCTCGCACCCACTGTGACATTTGGTGGAGGATCGGTAATGATCTGGGGGTGCTTCAGCAAGGCTGAAATCGGGCAGATTTGTCTTTGTGAAGGACGCATGAATCAAGCCACGTACAAGGTTGTCCTGGAAGAAAACTTGCTTCCTTTTGCTCTGACATTGTTCCCCAACTCGGAGGATTGGTTTTTCCAGCAGGACAATGTGCCATGCCACACAGCCAGGTCAATCAAGGTGTGGATGGAGGACCACCAGATCAAGACCCTGTCATGGCCAGCCCAATCTCCAGACCTGAACCCTATTGAAAACTTCTGGAATGTGATCAAGAGGAAGATGGATGGTCACAAGCCATCAAACAAAGCCGAGCTGCTTGAATTTTTGCGCCAGGAGTGGCATAAAGTCACCCAACATCATTGTGAAAGACGCATGAAAGCTGTGATTGAAAATCAGGGTTATTCCACCAAATATTGATTTCTGAACTCTTCCTAAGTTAAAACATTACTATTGTGTTGTTTAAAAATGAACATTAACTTATTTTCTTAGCATTATTCGAGGTCTGACAGCACTGCATTTGTAAAAAAAAGTTTGACCAGTTGTCATTTTCTGCAAATAAATGCTCTAAATGACAATATTCTTATTTGGAATTTGGGAGAAATGTCGTCAGTAGTTTATTGAATAAAACAAAAATTTTATTTTTACCCAAACACATACCTATAAATAGTAAAACCAGAGAAACTGATAATTTTGCAGTGGTCTCTTAATTTTTTCTGCATCCATGTCTCACCCCACGGCCCTGTGGAAAGAAATGTGTGTGTTTTTTGCCAATTTTAACCGCACACTTGTTGTTTGTGTCCATGGATTTTATAATGTCGTATGTTTTTCCCCCAACCCCACTTTACATCAACTTGTATAGCAGACCCTCATGCCAAATTGAGTCAAAAGCTTTTTTGAAATCAATAACTCTCTCTCTCTCTCTCTCTTTCTCTCTCTTTCTCTCTTTCTCTCTCTACCATTCATTACTCACCACTCATGAATACACAATAAACACACAACTCAATTAGACCCCCAGCCAGACCAGCCAACTGGATTAAGATTAAATTGATTTACTGTAGAAGGAGAAATAACACCAAAGTCAATTGTCTCCCAGTTCCCTTGGAAACCAAGCATCCTGAACAGGATTATTATGGGAATTGTTTGTCAGTCAGTTTCCATCAGCCCAGTTACCTCTAAACCCAGGGACTGAACCTGGTAGACAACAATGGAACTTGCCAATAATAAAAAAGGGAAGATTGGTTTTTGCCTCTTGGCGTAATACTCTAATAATGATAGTAAAGAAACCCCCACAGTTTAGAACAACATCCTCACTTCTCATTATAACACTATCGTCTCCATCTCTGATTTTACATGTGCTTTGTTAGAAATACTGGTAGCTCCAGTGGGATGTAGGAGGCCTGTTAGCTCAATGTTACTGTTAGTGTCTCCAGGGGATGGAGGAGGCCTGTTAGCTCCATGTTACTGTTAGTGTCTCCAGGGGGATGGAGGCCTGTTAGCTCCATGTTACTGTTAGTGTCTCCAGGGGATGGAGGCCTGTTAGCTCCATGTTACTGTTAGTGTCTCCAGGGGATGGAGGCCTGTTAGCTCCATGTTACTGTTAGTGTCTCCAGGGGATGGAGGACTGTTAGCTCCATGTTACTGTTAGTGTCTCCAGGGGATGGAGGCCTGTTAGCTCCATGTTACTGTTAGTGTCTCCAGTGGGATGGAGGAGGCCTGTTAGCTCCATGTTACTGTTAGTGTCTCCAGGGGATGGAGGCCTGTTAGCTCCATGTTACTGTTAGTGTCTCCAGGGGATGGAGGAGGCCTGTTAGCTCCATGTTACTGTTAGTGTCTCCAGGGGGATGGAGGCCTGTTAGCTCCATGTTACTGTTAGTGTCTCCAGGGGGATGGAGGCCTGTTAGCTCCATGTTACTGTTAGTGTCTCCAGGGGATGGAGGCCTGTTAGCTCCATGTTACTGTTAGTGTCTCCAGGGGGATGGAGGCCTGTTAGCTCCATGTTACTGTTAGTGTCTCCAGGGGATGGAGGAGGCCTGTTAGCTCCATGTTACTGTTGGTGTCTCCAGGGGATGGAGGCCTGTTAGCTCCATGTTACTGTTAGTGTCTCCAGGGGGATGGAGGCCTGTTAGCTCCATGTTACTGTTAGTGTCTCCAGGGGATGGAGGCCTGTTAGCTCCATGTTACTGTTAGTGTCTCCAGGGGGATGGAGGCCTGTTAGCTCCATGTTACTGTTAGTGTCTCCAGGGGATGGAGGAGGCCTGTTAGCTCCATGTTACTGTTAGTGTCTCCAGGGGATGGAGGAGGCCTGTTAGCTCCATGTTACTGTTAGTGTCTCCAGGGGGATGGAGGCCTGTTAGCTCCATGTTACTGTTAGTGTCTCCAGGGGATGGAGGCCTGTTGGCTCCATGTTACTGTTAGTGTCTCCAGGGGGATGGAGGCCTGTTAGCTCCATGTTACTGTTAGTGTCTCCAGGGGGATGGAGGCCTGTTAGCTCCATGTTACTGTTAGTGTCTCCAGGGGGATGGAGGAGGCCTGTTAGCTCCATGTTACTGTTAGTGTCTCCAGGGGATGGAGGCCTGTTAGCTCCATGTTACTGTTAGTGTCTCCAGGGGGATGGAGGCCTGTTAGCTCCATGTTACTGTTAGTGTCTCCAGGGGGATGGAGGCCTGTTAGCTCCATGTTACTGTTAGTGTCTCCAGGGGGATGGAGGCCTGTTAGCTCCATGTTACTGTTAGTGTCTCCAGGGGGATGGAGGAGGCCTGTTAGCTCCATGTTACTGTTAGTGTCTCCAGGGGGATGGAGGCCTGTTAGCTCCATGTTACTGTTAGTGTCTCCAGGGGATGGAGGAGGCCTGTTAGCTCCATGTTACTGTTAGTGTATCCAGGGGGATGGAGGAGGCCTGTTAGCTCCATGTTACTGTTAGTGTCTCCAGGGGGATGGAGGAGGCCTGTTAGCTCCATGTTACTGTTAGTGTCTCCAGGGGGATGGAGGCCTGTTAGCTCCATGTTACTGTTAGTGTCTCCAGGGGATGGAGGAGGCCTGTTAGCTCCATGTTACTGTTAGTGTCTCCAGGGGATGGAGGAGGCCTGTTAGCTCCATGTTACTGTTAGTGTCTCCAGGGGGATGGAGGCCTGTTAGCTCCATGTTACTGTTAGTGTCTCCAGGGGATGGAGGCCTGTTGGCTCCATGTTACTGTTAGTGTCTCCAGGGGGATGGAGGCCTGTTAGCTCCATGTTACTGTTAGTGTCTCCAGGGGGATGGAGGCCTGTTAGCTCCATGTTACTGTTAGTGTCTCCAGGGGGATGGAGGAGGCCTGTTAGCTCCATGTTACTGTTAGTGTCTCCAGGGGATGGAGGCCTGTTAGCTCCATGTTACTGTTAGTGTCTCCAGGGGGATGGAGGCCTGTTAGCTCCATGTTACTGTTAGTGTCTCCAGGGGGATGGAGGCCTGTTAGCTCCATGTTACTGTTAGTGTCTCCAGGGGGATGGAGGCCTGTTAGCTCCATGTTACTGTTAGTGTCTCCAGGGGGATGGAGGAGGCCTGTTAGCTCCATGTTACTGTTAGTGTCTCCAGGGGGATGGAGGCCTGTTAGCTCCATGTTACTGTTAGTGTCTCCAGGGGATGGAGGAGGCCTGTTAGCTCCATGTTACTGTTAGTGTATCCAGGGGGATGGAGGAGGCCTGTTAGCTCCATGTTACTGTTAGTGTCTCCAGGGGGATGGAGGAGGCCTGTTAGCTCCATGTTACTGTTAGTGTCTCCAGGGGGATGGAGGCCTGTTAGCTCCATGTTACTGTTAGTGTCTCCAGAAGATGGAGGAGGCCTGTTAGCTCCATGTTACTGTTAGTGTCTCCAGGGGGATGGAGGCCTGTTAGCTCCATGTTACTGTTAGTGTCTCCAGGGGGATGGAGGCCTGTTAGCTCCATGTTACTGTTAGTGTCTCCAGGGGATGGAGGAGGCCTGTTAGCTCCATGTTACTGTTAGTGTCTCCAGGGGGATGGAGGCCTGTTAGCTCCATGTTACTGTTAGTGTCTCCAGGGGGATGGAGGCCTGTTAGCTCCATGTTACTGTTAGTGTCTCCAGGGGATGGAGGAGGCCTGTTAGCTCCATGTTACTGTTAGTGTCTCCAGGGGGATGGAGGCCTGTTAGCTCCATGTTACTGTTAGTGTCTCCAGGGGATGGAGGCCTGTTGGCTCCATGTTACTGTTAGTGTCTCCAGGGGGATGGAGGCCTGTTAGCTCCATGTTACTGTTAGTGTCTCCAGGGGGATGGAGGCCTGTTAGCTCCATGTTACTGTTAGTGTCTCCAGGGGGATGGAGGAGGCCTGTTAGCTCCATGTTACTGTTAGTGTCTCCAGGGGATGGAGGCCTGTTAGCTCCATGTTACTGTTAGTGTCTCCAGGGGGATGGAGGCCTGTTAGCTCCATGTTACTGTTAGTGTCTCCAGGGGGATGGAGGCCTGTTAGCTCCATGTTACTGTTAGTGTCTCCAGGGGGATGGAGGCCTGTTAGCTCCATGTTACTGTTAGTGTCTCCAGGGGGATGGAGGAGGCCTGTTAGCTCCATGTTACTGTTAGTGTCTCCAGGGGGATGGAGGCCTGTTAGCTCCATGTTACTGTTAGTGTCTCCAGGGGATGGAGGAGGCCTGTTAGCTCCATGTTACTGTTAGTGTATCCAGGGGGATGGAGGAGGCCTGTTAGCTCCATGTTACTGTTAGTGTCTCCAGGGGGATGGAGGAGGCCTGTTAGCTCCATGTTACTGTTAGTGTCTCCAGGGGGATGGAGGCCTGTTAGCTCCATGTTACTGTTAGTGTCTCCAGGGGATGGAGGAGGCCTGTTAGCTCCATGTTACTGTTAGTGTCTCCAGGGGGATGGAGGCCTGTTAGCTCCATGTTACTGTTAGTGTCTCCAGGGGGATGGAGGCCTGTTAGCTCCATGTTACTGTTAGTGTCTCCACGGGATGGAGGAGGCCTGTTAGCTCCATGTTACTGTTAGTGTCTCCAGGGGGATGGAGGCCTGTTAGCTCCATGTTACTGTTAGTGTCTCCAGGGGGATGGAGGCCTGTTAGCTCCATGTTACTGTTAGTGTCTCCAGGGGATGGAGGAGGCCTGTTAGCTCCATGTTACTGTTAGTGTCTCTAGGGGATGGAGGAGGCCTGTTAGCTCCATGTTACTGTTAGTGTCTCCAGGGGATGGAGGAGGCCTGTTAGCTCCATGTTACTGTTAGTGTCTCCAGGGGGATGGAGGCCTGTTAGCTCCATGTTACTGTTAGTGTCTCCAGGGGGATGGAGGCCTGTTAGCTCCATGTTACTGTTAGTGTCTCCAGGGGATGGAGGCCTGTTAGCTCCATGTTACTGTTAGTGTCTCCAGGGGGATGGAGGCCTGTTAGCTCCATGTTACTGTTAGTGTCTCCAGGGGATGGAGGCCTGTTAGCTCCATGTTACTGTTAGTGTCTCCAGGGGGATGGAGGAGGCCTGTTAGCTCCATGTTACTGTTAGTGTCTCCAGGGGGATGGAGGCCTGTTAGCTCCATGTTACTGTTAGTGTCTCCAGGGGGATGGAGGAGGCCTGTTAGCTCCATGTTACTGTTAGTGTCTCCAGGGGATGGAGGCCTGTTAGCTCCATGTTACTGTTAGTGTCTCCAGGGGGATGGAGGCCTGTTAGCTCCATGTTACTGTTAGTGTCTCCAGGGGGATGGAGGAGGCCTGTTAGCTCCATGTTACTGTTAGTGTCTCCAGGGGATGGAGGAGGCCTGTTAGCTCCATGTTACTGTTAGTGTCTCCAGGGGGATGGAGGAGGCCTGTTAGCTCCATGTTACTGTTAGTGTCTCCAGGGGATGGAGGAGGCCTGTTAGCTCCATGTTACTGTTAGTGTCTCCAGGGGATGGAGGCCTGTTAGCTCCATGTTACTGTTAGTGTCTCCAGGGGATGGAGGAGGCCTGTTAGCTCCATGTTACTGTTAGTGTCTCCAGGGGATGGAGGCCTGTTAGCTCCATGTTACTGTTAGTGTCTCCAGGGGATGGAGGCCTGTTAGCTCCATGTTACTGTTAGTGTCTCCAGGGGGATGGAGGCCTGTTAGCTCCATGTTACTGTTAGTGTCTCCAAGGGATGGAGGCCTGTTGGCTCCATGTTACTGTTAGTGTCTCCAGGGGGATGAAGGAGGCCTGTTAGCTCCATGTTACTGTTAGTGTCTCCAGGGGATGGAGGCCTGTTAGCTCCATGTTACTGTTAGTGTCTCCAGGGGGATGGAGGAGGCCTGTTAGCTCCATGTTACTGTTAGTGTCTCCAGGGGGATGGAGGAGGCCTGTTAGCTCCATGTTACTGTTAGTGTCTCCAGGGGATGGAGGCCTGTTAGCTCCATGTTACTGTTAGTGTCTCCAGGGGATGGAGGCCTGTTAGCTCCATGTTACTGTTAGTGTCTCCAGGGGATGGAGGCCTGTTAGCTCCATGTTACTGTTAGTGTCTCCAGGGGATGGAGGCCTGTTAGCTCCATGTTACTGTTAGTGTCTCCAGGGGATGGAGGCCTGTTGGCTCCATGTTACTGTTAGTGTCTCCAGGGGATGGAGGCCTGTTGGCTCCATGTTACTGTTAGTGTCTCCAGGGGGATGGAGGCCTGTTAGCTCCATGTTACTGTTAGTGTCTCCAGGGGATGGAGGCCTGTTAGCTCCATGTTACTGTTAGTGTCTCCAGGGGATGGAGGCCTGTTAGCTCCATGTTACTGTTAGTGTCTCCAGGGGGATGGAGGCCTGTTAGCTCCATGTTACTGTTAGTGTCTCCAGGGGATGGAGGCCTGTTAGCTCCATGTTACTGTTAGTGTCTCCAGGGGGATGGAGGCCTGTTAGCTCCATGTTACTGTTAGTGTCTCCAGGGGATGGAGGCCTGTTAGCTCCATGTTACTGTTAGTGTCTCCAGGGGGATGGAGCCACACCAGAAGAGGAAGACAAGAGATGGCACCATTCACATCGTCCTTGACAAGTCCTACCCCCATCCTCCTCTCCTCTCTTCCTCTCCTTCCATGTTGGCCTCTTTTCTCTCCTCCATCAAACACACTTCAGAATGGAGGAGTACTCACACACAGAAGTGCAGCCTTATTCAATCAAAATGGTAGCTACTCCTTATATAGTGCACTACTTTCGATGCCCAAATGTTTAGTGAACTATATGGAATAGGATGTGATTGTGGACACAGTCAGATTATAATTCCCTCTTGTGTGTGTTTGCATCACCCTATCCCCAGGCCCGGGCCTGTGCTAAGAAGTTCCGCAAGGTGACCCTGACCATCTCTCCTAAAGGAATCATCATTACAGACACAGAGACACTGGACCTCATAGAGAACGTCTCCATATACAGGTAAACAATAATGACATCATGATGACATTATAGAGAACGTCTCCATATACAGGTAAACGATAATGACATCATGATGACATCATAGAGAATGTCTCCATATACAGGTAAACGATAATGACATCATTATGACATCATAGAGAATGTCTCCATATACAGGTAAACAATACGACATCGTGCACATCGACAATAATGACATTATACAGGTAAACAATGTCATCATACAGGTAAATGGTGATTCCATCATACAAGGTAAACAATAATAACATCATACAGGTAAACAATATGACATCATGGTAAACAATGACCTCATAGAGAATGTCGGATAAATGAAGGACTTCGTTGAAAATGTCTCAGTTATGCGTAGCTACTTCATCAGAAGCGTCTTACTAACTTGAACGATGTGAGATCCCTACAGCCAGCTCACAACTAAAGGTGTCTATGATTTCTCATGGTGAACTATAATATCTTATCTTGACTACTGTATTACACATATCCTCTACTCTCTCTGTCGGTGTCTGTTAGTGTGTCGCGTGATTAACCCTTAGGCTGGGGGTTACCCGAAGCAACTTTCAAGCAATTTTTGTTGCAGTTGCAGGATGCAAGTGACAATCATCTCAAGCAACTTTGCTGTTACATGAAGCAACTCAAACGCGATTAAAATTCAATGCAACAGCCAATCAAATTGAAGCTGCTTGTTTGTCAATTCAAAACTCACCCCATGTCATCTGCTGCATTACGTCATATCAACTTTTTGGTTATTGCAACAGCAAGGATATAGAAGAAATGCAGCCTGTACAAAATGACATTGCAAACACCAGCACAATGAGCTAACCAAGCTAGCAACAAACTAAGCTAGCTAGCACAGTTCATGGTGGACAATTTCAGTTGAAACTGGTTAGGGGGAGGTTTGGGTTCACTTCGAGATTACATTTATTGACTGCTAAACCATCTACAATAATTTGTATACATTTCCAGTTGTGCTAGTCTCTGTTTTGTCAACCCTGAACGCGGGTTGTGCCGCGCAGCACTGACAGCAGTGTTGACATGACAACTGGGTCGAAATGGATCATGTGATAAAATTGTTTGTTTTGATTGGCTGTTGTTTGCACAGCTAGTTGCACAATGTTGAAACGTTTCAACTGGATGCAACCAAGTTGCAGATGAGTTGCTTATTAGTTGCTGGGGGTGTTTCACGAAGCAATTGCTCTGCTCAGCCACAGCGGGTCTCAGCCACAGCGGGTCTCAGCTCAGTAGGGTCTCAGCCACAGTGCGTCTCAGCTCAGTAGGGTCTCAGCTCAGTAGGGTCTCAGCTCAGTAGGGTCTCAGCTCAGTAGGGTCTCAGCCACAGCGGGTCTCAGCCACAGCGGGTCTCAGCCACAGCGGGTCTCAGCCACAGCGGGTCTCATCTCAGTAGGGTCTCAGCCACAGCGGGTCTCATCTCAGTAGGGTCTCATCTCAGTAGGGTCTCAGCCACAGCGGGTCTCAGCTCAGTAGGGTTTTAGCCACAGCGGGTCTCAGCCACAGCGGGTCTCAGCTCAGTAGGGTCTCAGCCACAGCGGGTCTCAGCCACAGCGGGTCTCAGCACAGTAGGGTCTCAGCTCAGTAGGGTCTCAGCTCAGTAGGGTCTCAGCCACAGCGGGTCTCAGCTCAGTAGGGTCTCAGCCACAGCGGGTCTCATCTCAGTAGGGTCTCAGCTCAGTAGGGTCTCAGCTCAGTAGGGTTTTAGCCACAGCGGGTCTCAGCCACAGCGGGTCTCAGCTCAGTAGGGTCTCAGCCACAGCGGGTCTCAGCCACAGCGGGTCTCAGCTCAGTAGGGTCTCAGCTCAGTAGGGTCTCAGCTCAGTAGGGTCTCAGCTCAGTAGGGTCTCAGCTCAGTAGGGTCTCAGCTCAGTAGGGTTTTAGCCACAGCGGGTCTCAGCCACAGCGGGTCTCAGCTCAGTAGGGTCTCAGCCACAGCGGGTCTCAGCCACAGCGGGTCTCAGCTCAGTAGGGTCTCAGCTCAGTAGGGTCTCAGCTCAGTAGGGTCTCAGCCACAGCGGGTCTTAGCTCAGTAGGGTTTTAGCCACAGCGGGTCTCAGCCACAGCGGGTCTCAGCTCAGTAGGGTCTCAGCCACAGCGGGTCTCAGCACAGTAGGGTCTCAGCTCAGTAGGGTCTCAGCTCAGTAGGGTCTCAGCTCAGTAGGGTCTCAGCCACAGCGGATCTCAGCCACAGCGGGTCTCAGCCACAGCGGGTCTCATCTCAGTAGGGTCTCAGCCACAGCGGGTCTCATCTCAGTAGGGTCTCAGCTCAGTAGGGTCTCAGCTCAGTAGGGTCTCAGCTCAGTAGGGTCTCAGCCACAGCGGGTCTCAGCCACAGCGGGTCTCAGCCACAGCGGGTCTCATCTCAGTAGGGTCTCAGCCACAGCGGGTCTCATCTCAGTAGGGTTTTAGCCACAGTGGGTCTCAGCCACAGCAGGTCTCAGCTCAGTAGGGTCTCAGCTCAGTAGGGTCTCAGCTCAGTAGGGTCTCAGCCACAGTGGGTCTCAGCTCAGTAGGGTCTCAGCTCAGTAGGGTCTCAGCTCAGTAGGGTCTCAGCCACAGCGGGTCTCAGCCACAGCGGGTCTCAGCTCAGTAGGGTCTCAGCTCAGTAGGGTTTTAGCCACAGCGGGTCTCAGCTCAGTAGGGTCTCAGCTCAGTAGGGTCTCAGCTCAGTAGGGTCTCAGCCACAGCGGGTCTCAGCCACAGTGGGTCTCAGCTCAGTAGGGTCTCAGCCACAGTGGGTCTCAGCTCAGTAGGGTCTCAGCTCAGTAGGGTCTCAGCCACAGCGGGTCTCAGCCACAGCGGGTCTCAGCTCAGTAGGGTCTCAGCCACAGCGGGTCTCAGCCACAGCGGGTCTCAGCTCAGTAGGGTCTCAGCTCAGTAGGGTTTTAGCCACAGCGGGTCTCAGCTCAGTAGGGTCTCAGCTCAGTAGGGTCTCAGCCACAGCGGGTCTCAGCCACAGTGGGTCTCAGCTCAGTAGGGTCTCAGCCACAGTGGGTCTCAGCTCAGTAGGGTCTCAGCTCAGTAGGGTCTCAGCCACAGCGGGTCTCAGCTCAGTAGGGTCTCAGCCACAGCGGGTCTCAGCCACAGCGGGTCTCAGCTCAGTAGGGTCTCAGCCACAGCGGGTCTCAGCCACAGCGGGTCTCAGCCCAGTAGGGTCTCAGCTCAGTAGGGTCTCAGCTCAGTAGGGTCTCAGCTCAGTAGGGTCTCAGCCACAGTGGGTCTCAGCCACAGCGGGTCTCAGCCACAGTGGGTCTCAGCTCAGCTCAGTAGGGTCTCAGCTCAGTAGGGTTTTAGCCACAGCGGGTCTCAGCCACAGCGGGTCTCAGCTCAGTAGGGTCTCAGCTCAGTAGGGTCTCAGCTCAGTAGGGTCTCAGCCACAGCGGGTCTCAGCTCAGTAGGGTCTCAGCTCAGTAGGGTCTCAGCCACAGCGGGTCTCAGCCACAGCGGGTCTCAGCTCAGTAGGGTCTCAGCTCAGTAGGGTCTCAGCTCAGTAGGGTCTCAGCTCAGTAGCAACAAGCAGAGGGATCCCTCCAGTAGTTTGACTATTCTGTGTTCCAAATGGCACCCTATTCAAATCAAATGCATGTGCGTTATCTGACCACTTCTTTATTGACCGACTCACTGGTGCTTCCTGCTTTAGTTTTTGCTTGTAAGCAGGAATCAGGAGGATAGAATTATGGTCAGATTTGCCAAATGGAGGGCGAGGGAGAGCTTTGTATGCGTCTCTGTGTTTGGAGTAAAGGTGGTCTAGAGTTTTTTTCCCTCTGGTTGCACATGTGACATGCTGGTAGAAATTAGGTCAAACTGATGTAAGTTTCCCTGCATTAAAGTCCCCGGCCACTAGGAGCGCCACCTCTGGATGAGCGTTTTCCTGTTTGCTTATGGCCTTATACAGCTCATTGAGTGCGGTCTTAGTGCCACCATCGGTTTGTGGTGGTAAATAGACAGCTACAAAAAATATAGATGAAAATAGTGTGGTCTACAGCTTATCATTTGATACTCTACCTCAGGCGAGCAAAACTTCCTTAATATTAGATTTTGTGCACCAGCTGTTGTTTACAAATAAACACAGACCGCCATCCCTTGTCTTAACGGAGGCCGCTGTTCTATCTTGCCGATGCTGCGTAAACCCCGCCAGCTGTATGTTATCCATGTCGTCGTTCAGCCACGACTCGGTGAAACATAAGATATTACAGTTTTTAATGTCCCGGTGGATATCCGTGATCGTAGCTCGTCTATTTTGTTATCCAATGATTGTACGTTGGCTAATAGGATTGATGGAAGAGGCAGTTTACTCGCTCGCCGTCGGATCCTTACAAGGCACCCCGACCTACGTCCACGATATCTCCGTCTCGTCCTCATGCGAATGACAGGGATTTGGGCCTTGTCGGTGTCTGTAGGATATTCTTCGCGGCCGCCTCGTTGAAGAAAAAATCCTCGTCCAATACGAGGTGAGTAATCGCTGTCCTGATATCCAGAAGCTCTTTTTGGTTATAAGAGACGATGGCAGAAACATTATGTACAAAATAAATTACAAATAACGCGGAAAAACACACATAATAGTACAATTGGTTAGAGGGCTGTAAAACGACAGCCATCTTCTCCGGCGCCGAGGGATTTTCTCAGATTTATGGACGTCTACAAAAAAACATCTGAGGTCTTGGCTGATTTCTTTTGATTTTCCCATGATGTCAAGCAAAGAGGCACTGAGTTTGAAGGTAGGCCTTGAAATACATCCACAGGTACACCTCCAATTGACTCAAATGATGTCAATTAGCCTATCAGAAGCTTCTAAAGCCATGACATAATTTTCTGGATTTTTCCAAGCTGTTTAAAGGCACAGTCAACTTAGTGTACGTAAACCTCTGACCCACTGGAATTGTGATACAGTGAATTATAAGTGAAATAATCTGTCTGTAAATAATTGTTGGAAAAATGACTACGTTGGCTGATAGGACTGATGGTAGAGGCAGACTACCCACTCGCCGTCGGATCCTTACAAGGCACCCCGACCCCTACGGATTTGGGCCTTGTCGGGTGTCTGAAGTAAATCCTTTGCGTCCGACTTGTTAAATAAAACATCTTTGTCCAGTACGAGGTGAGTAATCATAAGAGACGGTGGCAGAAACATTATGTACAAAATAAGTTACAAACATCGCGAAAAAACACACGCAATAACACAATTGGTTAGGAGCCCGTAAAACGGCAGCCATCACCTCCAGCGCCATTTAATCTTTTAACAAAAGCCCACACGATAGGCCTGTTCGAAAGTAGTGTACTATATAGGGAATAGGGTGCTATTTGGGATGCTGACTATTTATTTTGTTATACACTGAATGGTTCCATGCTACACACCAATCCATCCTGTAGATCTCAGTGTATACAATGAATTCGGAAAGTATTCAGACCCCTTGATTTTTTCCACATTTTGTTACGATACAGCCTTATTCTAAAATGGATTAACTAGTTTTTTCCCCTAATTAATCTACACACAATACCCCATAATGACAAAGCAAAAACTGTTTTTTATAAATTTGTGCTAATTTATAAAAACAAATTAAATAGCCATTTACATAAATATTCAGACCCTTTACTCAGTACTTTGTTGAAGCACCTTTGGCAGCGATTACAGCTTTGTGTGTTCTTGGGTATGACGCTACAAGCTTGGCACACCTGTATTTGGGGGAGTTTCTCCCATTCTTCTCTGCAGATCATCTCAAACTCTGTCAGGTTGGATGGGAAGCGTCGCTGCACAGCTATTTTCAGGTCTCTCCAGAGATGTTCGATCGGGATCAAGTCCGGGCTCTGGCTGGGCCACTCAAGGACATTCAGAGACTCGTCCCGAAGCCACTCCTGTGTTGTCTTGGCTGTGTGCTTAGGATCGTTGTCCTGTTGGAAGGTGAACCTTCGCCCCCAGTCTGAGGTCCTGAGCGCTCTGGAGCAGGTTTTCATCAAGGATCTCTCTGTACTTTGCTCCGTTCATCTTTCCCTCGATCCTGACTAGTCTCCCAGTCCCTGCCGCTGAAAAACATCCCCACAGCATGATGCTGCCATGCTTCACCGTAGGGATGGTGCCAGGTTTCCTCCAGATGTGACACTTGGCATTCAGGTCAAAGAGTTCAATCTTGGTTTCATCAGACCAGAGAATCTTGTTTCTCATGGTCTGAGAGTATTTTAGGTGCCTTTTGGCAAACTCCAAGCGGGCTGTCATGTGCCTTTTACTGAGGAGTGGCTTCCGTCTGGCCACTCTACCATAAAGGCCTAATTGGTGGAGTGCTGCAGAGATGCAGAGATGGTTGTCCTTCTGGAAGGTTCTCCCATCTCCACAGAGGAACTCTGGAACACTGTCAGAGTGACCATTGGGTTCTTGGTCACCTCCCTGACCAAGGCCCTTCTCCCCTGATTGCTCAGTTTGGCCGGGCGGCCAGCTCTAGGAAGAGTCTTGGTGGTTCCAAACTTCTTCCATTTAAGAATGATGGAGGCCACTGTGTTCTTGGGGACCTTCAATGCTGCAGAAATGTTTTGGTACCCTTCCCCAGATCTGTGCTTCGACACAATTCTGTCTCAGAACTCTACGGACAATTTCTTCGACCTCATGGCTTGGTTTTTGCTCTGACATGCACTGTCAACTGTGGGACCTTATATAGACAGGTGTGTGCCTTTCCAAATCATGTCCAATCAATAGATTTTACCACAGGTGGACTCCAATCAAGTTGTAGAAACATCTCAAGGATGATCAATGGAATCAGGATGCACCTGAGCTATGTAAAGGTATTTCTGTTTTTAATTTTTACTAAATTTGCAAAAAATGTCTAAACCCGTTTTTGCTTCGGTATTGTGTGTAGATTGCTGAGGATTATTTATTTTGTTGCATTTTTTTTTTTAATAAGGCTGTAACGTAACAAAATGTGGAAAAAGTCAAGGGGTCTGAATACTTTGTGAAGGCACACCCTGGACAGAACACTAGTCTACCGCAAGACAAGTGAAAAGGTGGCTAATGCATTCTGTTGAACCTTTTCCTCCATCCATTCCTGGCTTGATTGATTCATCTACTGAATTGGCTTGTCATGTATGGTAATGTCCTGGCTTCAGCAACCACGTCTTACTGTTGGCTCTGTTCAGAGGCTAGAGAGAGGGAGAGCTGGAATGTCTTGAAGGAGAGGCCTTCAGGGCCCCAGACCCCTCTCTCTCCCCCTGTCTCTCTACCGCTCTTCTACTCTCTCTCACTCTTCTCCCCCCCTCTCACTCTCTTTCTCTGGGACCCTCCCAGTGTTCCCGGCCCTGGCCTCGCCAGGGGAGAGCAGACAGAGAGTGCAGGAAGAGGGCTGATAGCCCGCCAGGCTGCTCCTCCGCAGAAGGAGCCTTATCTCTGGACTGCACACATCACATCCTCTTCCTGGGGCTCTGTGGAGGAGCTGGTCGTTGGCTATAGGCGTTGTCATCCAACCCTCCTCCTCAGACCCTCTTGTATGCTCTTCTGTATCCAACATTTATTCATGAACACACATGTGAAAGAGTTTTCAATTGCAAGTAAACTATTGCAAGCTAGTGTCTGTTAGTGTCGCTGGCTAGGGTCGCTGGCTAGTGTCGCTGGCTAGTGTCGCTGGTTAGTGTCGCTGTCTAGTGACGCTGGGCCAATTGTGCGCCGCCCATGAGTCTCCCGGTCGCGGCCGGCTGCGACAGAGCTCATCACTGTCAAACGCTCCCTAAAACACTTCAGCGAGCAGGCCTTTCTAATTGACCTGGCCTGGGTATCCTGGATGGATATTGACCTCATTCCATCAGTAGAGGATGCCTGGATGTTCTTTAAAAGTGTTTTTCTCTCCATCTTAAATAATACATTCAGAACTAAGAACAGATATAGCCCCTGGTTCACCCCAGACTTGACTGCCCTTGACCAGCACAAAAACATCCTGTGGCGTACTGCATTAGCATCGAACAGCCCCCGCGATATGCAACTTGTCAGGGAAGTCAGGAACCAATATACACAATCAGTTAGGAAAGCAACCCCCCGCTTCTCCTTCACCCAAATTCAGATAGCTGATGTCCTGAAAGAGCTGCAAAATCTGGACCCCTAAAAATCAGCTGGGCTAGACAATCTGGACCCTTTCTTTCTAAAATTAGCAACCCCTATTGCTAGCCTGTTCAACCTCTCTTTCATATAATCTGAGATCCCCAGAGATTGGAAAGCTGCCGCGGTCATCCCCCTCTTCAAAGGGGGTGACACTCTAGATCCGAACTGTTACAGACCTATATCCATCCTGCCCTGCCTTTCGAAAGTATTTGAAAGCCAGGTTAACAAACAGATCACCGTCCATTTCGAATCCCACCGTATCTTCTCCACTATGCAATCTGGTTTCCGAGCTGGTCATGGGTGCACCTCAGCCACGCTAAAGGTCCTAAACGATATTATAGCCGCGATCGATAAAAGACAGTACTGTGCAGCCGTCTTCATCGACCTGGCCAAGGCTTTCGACTCTGTCAATCACTGCATTCTAATTGGCGGACTAAATAGCCTTGGTTTCTCAAATGACTGCCTCGCCTGGTTCACCAACTACTTCTCAGATAGAGTTCAATGTGTCAAATCGGAGGGCCTGTTGTCTGGACCTATAGCAGTCTATGGGGGTGCCACAGGGTTCAATTCTCGGGCCGACTCTATTCTCTGTGTATATCAATGATGTCGCTCTTGCTGCTGGTGACTTTCAGATCCACCTCTACGCAGACAACACCATTTTGTATACATCTGGCTCTTCATTGGACACTGTGTTAACAAACCTCCAAACGAGCTTCAATGCCATACAACACTCCTTCCGTAGCCTCCAACTGCTCTTAAACACTAGTAAAACTAAATGCATGCTCTTCAATCGAACGCTGCTTGCAGCCGCCTGCCCAACTAGAATCACTACTCTCGGCGGCTCTGACTTAGAATATGTGGACAACTACAAATACCTAGGTGTCTGGTTAGACCGTAAACTCTCCTTCCAGACTCACATTAAGCATCTCCAATCCAAAGTTAAATCTAGAATCGGCTTCCTATTTCGCAACAAGCCTCCTTCACACATGCTGCCAAACATGCCCTCGTAAAACTGACTATCCTACCGATCCTTGACTTTGGCTATGTCATTTACAAAATAGCCTCCAACACTCTACTCATCAAATTGGATGTAGTCTATCACAGTGCCATCCGTTTTTTGTCACCAAAGCCCCATATACTACCCACCATTGTGACCTGTACGCTCTCGTTGGCTGGCCCTCACTACATATTTGTCGCCAAACCCACTGGCTCCAGGTCATCTATAAATCATTGCTAGGCAAATCCCTGCCTTATCTTAGCTCATTGGTCACCATATCAAACACCCACCCTTAGTATGCGCTCCAGCAGGTACAGTGAGGGAAAAAAGTATTTGATCCCCTGCTGATTTTGTACTGACAAAGAAATTATCAATCTATAATTTTAATGGTAGGTTCATTTGAACAGTGAGAGACAGAACAACAACAACAAAATCCAGAAAAAGACATGTCAATAATGTTATAAATTGATTTGCATTTTAATGAGGGAAATAAGTATTTGACCCCCTCTCAATCAGAAAGATTTCTGGCTCCCAGGTGTCTTTTTTTACAGGTAACGAGCTGAGATTAGGAGCACACTCTTAAAGGGAGTGCTCCTAATCTCAGCTTGTTACCTGTATAAAAGACACCTGTCCACAGAAACAATCAATCAATCAGATTCCAAACTCTTCACCATGGCCAAGACCAAAGAGCTCTCCAAGGATGTCAGGGACAAGATTGTAGACCTACACAAGGCTGGAATGGGCTACAAGACCATCGCCAAGCAGCTTGGTGAGAAGGTGACAACAGTTGGTGTGATTATTCGCAAATGTAAGAAACACAAAAGAACTGTCAATCTCCCTCTGCCTGGGGCTCCATGCAAGATCTCACCTCGTGGAGTTGCAATGATCATGAGAACGGTGAGGAATCAGCCCAGAACTACACGGGAGGATCTTGTCAATGATCTCAAGGCAGCTGGGACCATGGTTACCAAGAAAACAATTGGTAAGACACTACGCCGTGAAGGACTGAAATCCTGCAGCGCCCGCAAGTTTTCCCTGCTCAAGAAAGTACATATACAGGGCCGTCTGAAGTTTGCCAATGAACATCTGAATGATTCAGAGGAGAACTGGGTGAAAGTGTTGTGGTCAGATGAGACCAAAATGGAGCTATTTGGCATCAACTCAACTCGCCGTGTTTGGAGGAGGAGGAATGCTGCCTATGACCCCAAGAACACCATCCCCACCGTCAAACATGGAGGTGGAATCATTATGCTTTGGGGGTGTTTTTCTGCTAAGAGGACAGGACAACTTCACCGCATCAAAGGGACGATGGACGGGGCCATGTACCGTCAAATCTTGGGTGAGAACCTCCTTCCCTCAGCCAGGGCATTGAACATGGGTCGTGGATGGGTATTCCAGTATGACAATGACCCAAAACACACGGCCAAGGCAACAAAGGAGTGGCTCAAGAATAAGCACATTAAGGTCCTGGAGTGGCCTAGCCAGTCTCCAGACCTTAATCCCAGAAAATATGTGGAGGGAGCTGAAGGTTCGAGTTGCCAAACGTCAGCCTCGAAACCTTAATGACTTGGAGAAGATCTGCAAAGAGGAGTGGGACAAAATCCCTCCTGAGATGTGTGCAAACCTGGTGGCCAACTACAAGAAACGTTTGACCTAAGTGATTGCCAACAAGGGTTTTGCCACCAAGTACTAATTCATGTTTTGCAGAGGGGTCAAATACTTATTTCCCTCATTAAAATGCAAATCAATTTATAACATTTTTACATGCGTTTTTCTGGATTTTGTTGTTGTTATTCTGTCTCTCACTGTTCAAATAAACCTACCATTAAAATTATAGACTGATCATTTCTTTGTCAGTGGGCAAACGTACAAAATCAGCAGGGGATACTTTTTTCCCTCACTGTATATCTCACTGGTCATCCCCAAAGCCAACACCTCCTTTGGTCGCCATTCCTTCCAGTTCTCTGCTGCTAATGACTGGAACGAACTGCAAAAATCTCTGAAGCTGGAGACTCTCATCTCCCTCACTAACTTTAAGCATCAGTTGTCAGAGCAGCTTACCGATCACTGCACCTGTACACAGCCCATCTGTAATTAGCCCACCCAACTACCTCATCCCTATATTGTTACAGGCGGCAGGGTAGCTTAGTGGTTAAGAGCGTTGTGCCAGTAACCGAAAGGTCGCTGGTTCTAATCCCAGAGCCGACTAGATGAAAAAGCACGAAGCTAGCTAACCCATTACCTGGACTAGCTAGCTAGCTAGCTGGTAACTATTAGCAACTGTGGATATTTGTTTCACGCCTGAGAGTACCTGTAATTACGCCAGCTAGCTGCCTACAATAATTACATACAATAATGCCTATCAGCTGTTTTTTCTAACCACATTGTCTGAAGAGTGAGCTGCGCCGGAGATGCCCAACTCGGAGAGGGTGGAGAGGAGGATCTGATGGTTCACAGTATCAAAGGCAGCAGACAGGTCTGGAAGGACAAGAGCAG
This sequence comes from Coregonus sp. 'balchen', assembly GCA_902810595.1. NCBI lineage: Eukaryota > Metazoa > Chordata > Actinopteri > Salmoniformes > Salmonidae > Coregonus > Coregonus sp. 'balchen'. The sequence goes on along the minus strand of LR778285.1, from coordinate 3,817,221 downwards.
AGGAGAGAGAGTTAGCTTTAGCAGTGCGGAGCGCCTCCGTGACACAGCAGGGAGGAGAAGGTGGCAAAGAGCTTCCTAGGGTTAAATGCAGATGCTTGGCATTTAGAGTGGTAGAAAGTGGCTTTAGCAGCAGACACAGATGAAGAAAATGTAGAGAGGAGGGAGTGAAAAGATGCCAGGTCCGCAGGGAGTCTAGTTTTCCTCCATTTCCGCTCGGCTGCCCGGAGCCCTGTTCTGTGAGCTCGCAATGAGTCGTCAAGCCACGGAGCAGGAGGGGAGGACCGAGCCGGCCGATAGGGGACATAGAGAGTCAAAGGATGAGTGACTCCACTGTCCTGGCGTCTTGAGGGAGCTTGTTCCACCATTGGGGTGCCAGAGCAGCAAACAGTTTTGACTGGGACTGAGCGGGAACTGTGCTTCCGCAGAGGTAGTGGGGGCCAGCAGCCCGGTGGATGAAAGTGTCCCCCCGTTTGGGGGTGGGGGGGCCAAAAGGGGGGTCCCCTAACAGTCCATTAAGATCGGGGGGAAAGCAAGAAAACCCAAGGTTTGGGTGGCTGGGTCTTTTTTTTTTTGGGGGGCCCTTCCCTTTTAAACCCATGGGGCTCGGCCCAGGGGAAAAGACCGGGAAAAAAAGTCTAGGGTGGGAAGGGACAAAAACCATTTTTTGGGGGCCCCCCGGGTTGGGGTCGTGGGCGGGGGTGTTTGCCTCCTCACCACCCTCAAATAAGGTCCCCTTGCGAGGGGGGTTTTCCCGGGGTCCGCTTATGATAGCTTTGGGGGGACTATGATTTAACGCTGAGCGAAGTCAATGAAAAGCTTCCAAAAGGTGTTCCCTTTAGGTGGGTGAGGGAGGTGGGGAAAATTTGAGATGGCGTCAGTAGGGGTTGTTGGGGGGGATGGAATTGGAGGGGTTAGAGTGTCTGGGATGAGGGAGTTTGTACCCATAATCACCCTTTCAAAAAACTTATGATTACGAAGTGAGTGTCAGGGCGGTAGTAATTGTGGCATGAGCCTTAGATTTTTGGGGGGAAAGGAAGATGGTGGTCTTTTTTAAGCGGGGGAAACAGACTGGGAAAAGGGAAAGAGGTTAAAAATTTCCCCTGAATATCCCCTGCCGTTTTGGGTCTGGGGTGGTGTGTGTGTGTGCAAAAGGGTTTTGAAAAAAGTTCAATGAAAAGGGGCATTTAGTTTTTTTTTTAAACCAAAATCAAGACATGCTGAATGTTTTTTTTGATTTCACATGAATTTACATTGTTGACAACTAACAAAATGGGAAAACAAAACTAGGTGAACAGCGTCTGTGCCGTGGGAGTGTGTGTTGGGGGGGGGGGGTTTTTTGTGTTAGCAATTTGTCTTTCCCCCGGTGTGTGTGTGTGGTGTGTCTTGTTAAGAAGGCTACACAAACCCTGTGATCCCTTTCAGTACAAGGAAACCCCGGAAGGGGAAATCCTTCCCTTTCCTTTTTTTCCTTTTCCCAAATTTCCCCCCCCCACCCCCCTTCCTCTCCCCTCCTCCCCCCCCTCCCGTCCCAGGAGACTCCCTTTTCTCTCTCTCAAATTTAATCAAAGGCTTTATTGGATGGGAAACAAAAATTTAATTGCCCAAAAACAAGGAAATAAAACCCCCCCCTTTTCAATGATTTACGTAACTTACATCACAAAAGTCCAAAAAGAGTAAAAGAAATTTTTAAATGTCAAATTTATGTTAAATAAGGTTGTAACAAATTCAAATGTTACTACAAAAAGGGAAAATAAAAAAAAAATAGGGGTTTTTTTCAAAATGGGTTTTGTGCCTTCCCCTCTTTCTTTTCCCCCCCCCTTTCCCCGTCCGCTCAGGCTCTCTATCTCTGTCTCTCTCTAGGTGATCTCCTCTCTCTCTATCGGTAGAGACTCTCGATCTCGGCTCTCTCTCTCTCTCTCTCTCTCTCTCTCTCTCTCTTCTCTCTCTCTCTCTCTATCACGCACACAACCAGCTCTCTCCATAGCCAAGTAATAATTGTCCTCTCCTGTACCCATACTAGGGACGTAAACGGAGGAGTGGGGGGGGGATGCTGTGTATGGAGGGGAACGGGTTGCTGTGTGTGGGGGGGAGGGCGAGGGGGGGGGGGGTGTTTGTGTGTGTGTGTGTTCTTAATGAGTGTGTGCATTGAGAATTGCCTCAGGCCAGGACTGAATGAATGCAAAACAAACACTGAGGCTGTGGAAAGAAAATAAAAGCTGACAACTGAAGTCTAGAGGAGAAGGGAGGGGGGAGGAGGGGGAGGAGGGGGGGGTCGTGAGGAGGGGGGGGAGAGGAGGAGGGAGGGGGGAGGAGGGAGAGGAGGGGGGGGATGTGAGGAGGGGGGGGGGGGGTCTGAGGAGAGGAGGAGGGAGGGGGGGAGGAGGGAGAGGAGGGGGGATGGAGGGGAGGGGGGGGGGTCTGAGGAGGGGGAGGAGAGGAGGAGAGGAGGAAGAGGGGGGGGTGAAAGGGAACATCCTCAGCTTTAACTATATACATCGTGGTTGATATTCTCCTCTCCTGTTCTATCCTTTCTCCTACACCATAGCTGTACATGTTGAGTAATGGTGAAATGTGACAGTCAGTCTCCTGTTATTGAGGCTGGGTGTGAACACAATTACCTGATTGTTTTTTTGTCAGTTCAGGCAAAAACAAATCTAAAAGACAAAAAGCTTTCCTTCTCAGATATTCATTATCAGGTCTGTCTGACCCCAGGCTGGAATAACAGCAGTAGATGATCGATATCAGCCAACACAGGTTTTTTAATGGATTGTTGTCTTTCAGTGATCTAATCGAGTGTTTTCCAATCCTGGTCTTTGGCACCAAGGAGCAACATTTAGCCCTAGCAGGAACAGACGGGACAGTCGCAGCAGCGCAGCAAACGGGGCAGCGCAGCAACGCAGCAGCGCATCAGCGCACCAACGAGCAGCGCACCAACGCAGCAAGCAAACGCAGCAGCGCAGCAACGCAGCAACGCGGCAGCCAGCAACGCAGCAAACGCGGCAACGCAGCAAGCAGCAACGCAGCAGCGCAGCAGCGGCAGCAACGCAGCAACGCAGCAGCGCAGCAAGGCAGCAACGCAGCAAGCAGAGCGCAGCAACGCAGCAAGCAGCAAGGCAGCAGCGCAGCAACGCAGCAAAGCAGCAGCGCAGCAACGCAGCACAGCGCGCAGCAACGAGCAACGCAGGCAAGTCGCAGAAGCGCAGCAACGCAGCAACGCAGCATCAGACGGCAGCGCAGCAACGCACAACGCAGCACGCAGCAAACGCAGCACGCAGCAACGCAGCATCGCAGCAGCCAGCAAGCCAGCAATCTCATCAACGAATCACGCACGCAGCTCAAACTATCAAGCTCACGTCATCAACGCAGCAACGCATCAGCATAACGTCATCAACTCATCATCAACTCATCAACTCATCAACTCATCATCTCATCAACTCGTCCAACTCGTCACTCATCATCTCATCATCTCGTCAACTCGTCACTCGTCAACTCATCATCTCATCAACTCATCATCTCATAATCTCATCAACTCATCAACTCATCAACTCATCTCATCAACTCAACATATCATCAACTCATCATCTCATCATATCATCATATCAACTCATCAACTCATCATCTCATCAACTCATCATCTCATCAACTCATCATCAAGTCTTTAGTTGAATCAATTGGGTCTGCGATAAGGCAAAAACAAAACTCTGCACCCCTTTGAGTCACAAGGACCAGGAAATACTGATCAAATGTACTGCATTTCTGCAAAGTTGAAGCAGCATTGCTTTGTTCTAGGGATGTGCATCTTTCCCTTTCAAGACGATTCGATACGTATCTACACTGAACAAAAATATAAACACAACATGTAAAGTGTTGGTCCCATGTTTCATGAGCTAAAATAAAAGATCCCAGAAATGTTCCATACGCACAAAAAGCTTATTTCTCTCAAATGTTGTGCACAAATTTGTTTACATCCCTGTTAGTGAGCATTTCTCATTTGCCAAGATAATCCATCCACATGACAGGTGTGGCATATCAAGAAGCTGATTAAACAGCATGATCATTACACAGGTGCACCTTGTGCTGGGAACAATAAAAGGCCACTCTAAAATGTGCAGTTTTGTCACACAATACAATGCCACAGTTTTGAGGGAGCGTGCAATTGGCATGCTGACTGCAGGAATGTCCACCAGAGCTGTTGCCAGAGAATGTAATGTTAATTTCTCTACCATAAGCCGCCTCCAACTTCGTTTTATAAAATATGGCAGTACGTCCAACCGGCCTCACAACCGCAGACCACGTGTAACCACGCCAGCCCAGAACCTCCACATCCAGCTTCTTCACCAGCGGGATCGTCTGAGACCAGCCACCCAGACAGCTGATGAAACTGTGGGTTTGCACAACCGAAGGATTTCTGCACAAACTGTCAGAAACCGTCTCAGGGAAGCTCATCTGCATGCTCATCGTCCTCACCAGGGTCTTGACCTGACTGCAGTTCGGCGTCGTAACTGACATCAGTCGGCAAATGCTCACCTTCGATGGCCACTGGCACGCTGGAGAAGTGTGCTCTTCACGGATGAATCCTGGTTTCAACTGTACCAGGCAGATGGCAAACAGCATGTATGGTGTCCCAGTTCTTCCATGGCCTGCATACTCACCAGACATGTCACCCATTGAGCATGTTTGGGATGCTCTGGATTGACGTGTACAACAGCGTGTTTCAGTTCCTACCAATATCCAGCAACTTCGCACAGCCATTGAAGAGGAGTGGGACAACATTCCACAGGCCACAATCAACAGCCGATCAAATGTATACGAAGGAGATGTGTCGCGCTGCAGGAATCTGTGACCAACATATGCATATCTGTATTCCCAGTCATGTGAAATCAATAGATTAGGGCCTAATTAATGTATTTCAATTGACTGATTTCCTTATATGAACTGTAACTCAATAAAATCGTTGAAATTGTTACATGTTGTGTTTATATTTTTGTTCAGTGTAGATGCATGGGCTCCGATACGATACAGGAACGATACCTTTTAGTTTGAAACGATTCGGTGTGATTCGGTTTGATTAGAGGAACAAATGATTCAATGTAACTAACATTAGTTGCATAAACACATTCATTTTCCATTCTAAATTAAAATCTGATGATGATGGAGCTCATGAGCTGGGCCTCTCTGAGCTGGATCTGTCTGAGCTGACAAAACTACCCAAACTATTGCTCATGGTGAACCTGAACAATCTAAATCAAATCTAACGTAAGCCCCGATCAGCATGTAGCCCACCTATAGCCAGATGACAGTTCTGTCGATCAGCATGTAGCCCACCTATGGCCAGATGACAGTTCTGTCGATCAGCATGTAGCCCACCTATAGCCAGATGACAGTTCTGTCGATCAGCATGTAGCCCACCTATGGCCAGATGACAGTTCTGTCGATCAGCATGTAGCCCACCTATAGCCAGATGACAGTTCTGTCGATCAGCATGTAGCCCACCTATAGCCAGATGACAGTTCTGTCTCAGGTGATAGCTTTGCCTACTTTTATTCCGGGAAAAAAACAAAAATGTTCAACAGCGCATTTGATAAAAAGAACATAGCAACATTGGTTGTCACTCAACTAATAAAGCCTAATAATTTCACAAGCCACTTTACAAACATTTGAATGCTGAAGGTGACATGCAGATGTGCCAGATCAGGAATTGGCCTCTCTTATTGGTCAATGCATGAAGCTGTGCACAGTGCACAGTTTGACTAGGCTCCTAATATTGGGGCGGCAGGTAGCTTAGTGGTTAAGAGCGTTGTGCCAGTAACCGAAAGGTCGCTGGTTCTAATCTCCGAGCCGACTAGGTGAAAAATCTGTTGATGTGCTCTTGAGCAAGGTACTTAACCCTAATTGCTCTGGATAAGAGCGTCTGCTAAATGACTAAAATGTAAAATGTAAATGTAATTGCCTGGGTTTGTTCGGCATTCCTAATGACTGTCAACATAATTACATGTTTAGTTTTGACACTGAAGGAGAGGAAGCAGTCGTCACAAAAGATAAGAGGTATTTTCGGAAGGTAGAAAGAAAGTCATTTCAGCAAATAAAATAGTGATTCTTAATGTTTTAAACTATTTTCGGACCACATTTGAACCGGGGGACCAATGCGTATCGGTCCCTACTTTGTTCCCATCAAGAGAATACTGTAAACTTGGAAAAAGGCATCATGATTTTATTTGATTTTTTAGGATCTCCATTAGCCGACGCCAATGGCGACAGCTAGGCTTACTGGGGTCTGACACATAACGAAAAACACTTTAGAATTTACATGCATTTAAAAACATTAACATGTAGTGTGTGTGTGTGTGTGTGTGTGTGTGTACACAAAACAAGTAGGTCACACACAAGGTGCATGAACACACACTCGCATACGTCTAGTTCTGATTTGGTTGAGTTGTCAACGAATGTGAATTCAATGTCAAAAAAAATAAATAAAACATTTCACCTGGTTATTGGATTCAGGTTAAAAGTTGGGTGAAAAAAAATACTAAATGCCCTTACATTGATGACTTTTTGCAAATCCAATTATTTTTTCCATGTTGATTCAACGTCAACACATACTGTAGATCTTTTGGGTTGAAATGACGTGGAAACGGCGTTGATTCAACCAGTTTTTGCCCAGTGGATATGGGATGGCCCAGAGACAGAAAAACTGACATTTTGTCCCATCAAGCGTTTCTCGGTGGATTTTGATTGTCTATCCCCTACTCTAGCAATTAAGCTTTTGGGCCACCCTGGATTTTGCTTCAAATCCAATATGGCAGTCAGAATCCAATATGGCTGCTATAATACCATTGAATTGAGGTTTAGGCACTTATAAATGTAAAACAATATATGATAGAAGGCCATTTTCAGAGTTATATCTATGCCCATTTAGACTATTCTGGTGTAATTTTACGTCACTGTGAATCCAAAATGGCCGCCATAATTGGCTTTTATGGCTAGGCACCACACCCCAATAGGGTATCTTTTTGCCCTTTACCAGTTGAATATTTACACAAATATGACTGTTTAGAATTATACTTTTTCGGAAATATCGAATTAAAATATGCAAATAAGGAAACATGTCTCATGAAATATGCGCATATTTGCATATACTGCAAATCCATTTCTCTGAACACTGAATGAAGTCAGTCTTAAAATGTGGATTTCATTTTGTTAAGACACTCCAGGATATGCATAGTGCATATTGTGGATAAACACTTTTTTCATCTTTGAATGCACATTTTCTTATGGAGAAAATGTTTTCTAGAACACATATTTGACAACATATCAACAATTCCCTCGATACAAGTCTGGAGAATATATCTAAGGATAACATTTGGTGAATGTAAATGCTTCTGAAGCTGAGAGAAATTAATTGGTGTGTGGGAGGAGTCTGACTTTGGGAAAATGGCAGTTAAAGAGAAGTACACTGAATTTAGCCTTCCAATCGCCAACTCCTATTCAGGCCCAATCACCATATCTTCAAAGTAAGTAACTTCATATAGACTAATTTGTAAATGATATAGTCCGGCCAAAGGCAAAGACACACACACACACACACAGACACACACACACACACACACACATTCACACACACACACACAGACACACACACACACACACACAGACACACACACACACACACAGACACACACCACACACACATTCACACACACACACACACAGACACACACACACAGACACACACAGACACACACACACACACACACACACACACACACCACACACACACATTCCACAACACACAGACACACACACACACACATTCACACACACACACACAGACACACACACACAGACACAGACACACACACACACACACACAGACACACACACAGACACACAGACACACACACACACACACACACACACACACACACACACACAGACAGACACACACACACACACACACACAGACACACAGACACAGAGAGACAGAGAGAAGGCATCAGGGCATGACAGACAGAGAGAAGGCATCAGGGCATGGCAGACAGAGAGAAGGCATCAGGGCATGACAGACAGAGAGAAGGCATCAGGGCATGCCAGACAGAGAGAAGGCATCAGGACATGACAGCATGGCAGACAGAGAGAAGGCATCAGGGCATGACAGCATGACAGACAGAGAGAAGGCATCAGGGCATGGCAGACAGAGAGAAGGCATCAGGACATGACAGCATGGCAGACAGAGAGAAGGCATCAGGGCATGACAGCATGACAGACAGAGAGAAGGCATCAGGGCATGGCAGACAGAGGGAAGGCATCAGGGCATGACAGCATGACAGACAGAGAGAAGGCATCAGGGCATGGCAGACAGAGAGAAGGCATCAGGGCATGACAGCATGACAGGACAGAGAGAAGGCATCAGGGCATGACCAGCATGGCAGACAGAGAGAAGGCATCAGGGCATGACAGCATGACAGACAGAGAGAAGGCATCAGGCATGACAGCATGGCAGACAGAGAGAAGGCATCAGGGCATGGCAGACAGAGAGAAGGCATCAGGGCATGACAGACAGAGAGAAAGCATCAGGGCATGGACAGACCGAGAGAAGGCCATCAGGGCATGACAGACAGAGGAGAAGGCATCAGGGCATGACAGACAGAGAGAAGGCCATCAGGGCATGACAGACAGAGAGAAGGCATCCAGGGCATGACAGCATGACAGACAGAGAGAAGGCATCAGGGCATGACAGACAGAGAGAAGGCATCAGGGCATGACAGACAGAGAGAAGGCATCAGGGCATGACAGACAGAGAGAAGGCATCAGGGCATGGCAGACAGAGAGAAGGCATCAGGGCATGACAGACCGAGAGAAGGCATCAGGGCATGACAGACAGAGAGAAGGCATCAGGACATGACAGCATGGCAGACAGAGAGAAGGCATCAGGGCATGACAGCATGACAGACAGAGAGAAGGCATCAGGGCATGGCAGACAGAGGGAAGGCATCAGGGCATGACAGCATGACAGACAGAGAGAAGGCATCAGGGCATGGCAGACAGAGAGAAGGCATCAGGGCATGACAGCATGACAGACAGAGAGAAGGCATCAGGGCATGACAGCATGGCAGACAGAGAGAAGGCATCAGGGCATGACAGCATGACAGACAGAGAGAAGGCATCAGGGCATGACAGCATGGCAGACAGAGAGAAGGCATCAGGGCATGGCAGACAGAGAGAAGGCATCAGGGCATGACAGACAGAGAGAAAGCATCAGGGCATGACAGACCGAGAGAAGGCATCAGGGCATGACAGACAGAGAGAAGGCATCAGGGCATGACAGACAGAGAGAAGGCATCAGGGCATGACAGACAGAGAGAAGGCATCAGGGCATGACAGCATGACAGACAGAGAGAAGGCATCAGGGCATGACAGACAGAGAGAAGGCATCAGGGCATGACAGACAGAGAGAAGGCATCAGGGCATGACAGACAGAGAGAAGGCATCAGGGCATGGCAGACAGAGAGAAGGCATCAGGGCATGACAGACCGAGAGAAGGCATCAGGGCATGACAGACAGAGAGAAGGCATAATACATGCAGACGTGTGTGTGTCCTCTCCACAAGGATCAGCGCTCTAAAATGTATTCACTCCAATGGGTGGCCACAAAAAAAAAAAATGATTCTGATTATTTCACATTGTTGCTTCATTATAACAAACTCCTTTCCAGCTGACCTGGATTATATTGTATTGTAATCTGAATAGATTCGTGTATATGCACTGCAGGGACGGCCTGTTCAATAGGGCGATATGGGCGACGCACTGCCAAACGGGAAAAGGAAGGGATTTTTTTTCTAATCAATTATATCACGGCAACAGTAGTTATCAGTGTTGTAATCTATACGTCTGATCTGCCACAGTGCCACACTGCCACTAAATGTCGAATCAGGCTAAAGTCGTGCTTCAAATGGCTCCACCCCCTTTTGGGGCGATTTCAGTCAGATTGAAAATCGCCCAGAACTTCTGTCATAGACTCCCATGTAAAATCTATTTTTTTCAAATTTCAGAGCCTTCAATACAATCTCAATGGGTGTCTGTGGGCTTGCACTTACGCGCTTTCGTCACATGAACGTAACTAAGAAAAGAGAGGGTAGCAGCGTCAATCAATTCACTACTACTATCAACATGGCTAGGCTTCAGTGCAACTCGGTTGTGTCTTTGAAAGAATTTCCTTTTTGTCGGCGAACAAATGAAGATAAATTGGCAACGAAACAATTAGGACCTCCCAGACCAAATTTAATAATTCAACAGGTTTCTACTAAAGGCGGAAAGTCCTACACCCGAGGATTTTCCAAAAATTGGTACGAACGAAAAAAGACTGCCACTCACTCAACTGGATGACGAGGGATACAGGCTAGCTGTCCGCCGCCACAACGATGAGGTTAGTGTTGATAATCACAAGTTTACTGGATGTGGATATGGTGTAATAAAGGCAGTTTATTCAGAGGTAAATATATCTGGAATCGCGTTCACGGACCCGTTCGTCAAACTCTTAAAAATGAACTTGGGCTGGGAATTGCCAGGAACCTCACGATAAGATATATGCATCAGCATTGCGAGTCTCATGATTCTATACGTATTGCGATTCGATACTGTGATTTTATTGCGCACCATATGTCTGTTGCAGAGGGATCAGAAAGCCATGAGAACGAGTTTTGATCAGTCATGGAAATAAAAGTGCTGAAAACAAATTGGCTCCCAATGTGAAAAGATTGAGAACAAGCTATGAAGGAACAATAATGGTGTTTTGGTGCAGGTACAGCCAACTAGCGCTAAAATATTGCGATATTGTCAATACAGTATATCGTAAAGTATCACTATGTAACTCGATTTCTTTCACCCCAATCCCTCAAATTAACGGTAAATAACTGAATTGTTTGCCCCACATTTAGCTAAGATGATTAGCTAGCCAGCTAAAATGTTTTTAGTTAGTTAGCAGTCGCATCTACAATAGTTTACTGTCAATAACATGTCTCCAAAAATGACGTGGTGTCTCCAATTGTGTTGACATTTTACAATTGCAATGCGCATCCATGAGTATCCACTTTCTGTAGCTCAGCTGGTAGAGCATGGTGCTTGTAACGCCAAGGTAGTGGGTTCGATCCCCGGGACCACCCATACACAAAAATGTATGCACGCATGACTGTAAGTCGCTTTGGATAAAAGCGTCTGCTAAATGGCATATTATTATTATTATTATTATTATTATTATTATTATCTGAAGAGAGCCCCGAAACATTGTGTGCAGACATTTTATGCAATAAATGAAGTAGGTTCAATCTAGTAGTTCTGATCTTCTGATTGGTCCTGATGAGTTGGGCGAGGTCCCCTGCAGGCTACTGTCACTGTTGCATTGGCTCTGAGTCGGGTTCTCTGTCTTCAAATGTTCAGCCTAAGAGAGGGGATTTTTGTGTGTGTGTGTGTGTGTGTGTGTGTTTAACAGTGATGATGTGTGTGTGTGTGTTTAACAGTGATGATGTGTGTGTGTGTGTGTGTTTGTGTGTGTGTGTGTCCTCAGAGCAAGAACTCGTGAGTTGGAAGAACTGAGAGGCCTATGGCGTGGGTGTTGTCCTTGGCCACCTGCTGACAAGGCTGACAAGATAGGACCCTTTTGTCCATTGTTATTGGATAGGAACAGAACTTATAACCAGCTCCTGACCTAAATAGATCTTAGCACAACATTTTACTCAACATATCATATTCCATATTCACTATAACAAATATATTTACTACGACATTAGCAAGAACCGCCACATCCTCAGCCGGCTAATCCAGTGTGTGAAGTTTTGCGGAGTGTTTGAGTTAGCTTTGCGAGGCAAAGATGAAACTGAGGGCTCCACCAACCCTGGTAAGCCAACACTTTTGAGATCAGTCAATAAATGCTTCTGGTATTGACTTATATGCTGCCCCTGTCTTCATGTTGTTGCTGGACATATCTTTTTTTAAATGTGTGTAGGTCACCTAAATCATCAGAAAAATTGCCCCTCCTGAGAATTTTTTCAGGAGCCGCCACTGATGCACTGTATCTTGTCTACATAGTGTCTGTCAATGTTTGGCAATGATTTATATTCTGATGTAATATTAGGCTATTATTACTATTAACCTTCCCTGCGTGAATTAATTTGTCTGCATGTCTATTCCGTATCTTTTTATTTTTCACAATGCAATGCGTCACTCAAGTCGCTTTGAGAAAAATAGCCTTCAAATTAGCCTTCTTACGAAATCCTATAGCTGACAGACCATTCATAACATAACATTTACATTCGATATTGTTTAGGTAATCAAATAGTTTAGGTCTTTATTAAAACTTAAGTAAACCATTCCCAGAATCGGCTGCAAAAACAGGCAACAGTCTAATGAACGAAAGCCTGAATTAATGTAGGCTAATAATTAACTGATAATTAACCAAATTATCGAAAAAAAAACAAATAGGCCTACCTGCTTGCACTTTGTGCAGGCTGTGTATCCATCTACAGCGGTTGTTGTCCTTCCAAACTGGGGATTTTAACTTGCGCAGCACCTGTTTCCACCACGGTGTTGTAGCCTATTACCTTATCATAACCTTTCTGTTTATTTCTCCGGTTAGGCGTTAACGTTAGACGTTTTTCGCGTGAGCTCTCCTTGGAAAGTAAACTTGGCAACGTGTCTAACACGGGGAGGGAACATAAACTGTGCGCGTGGACAAATTAGAGAACGTTTTAGAACCACACAAATAAGGGACAGTTCCCGGCTTTACTCTCTCTCAATGCGTGGCCGGTCGCTACCTGTCTGCGTTGCCGGTCACAGAATGGAATCCAGGGTTTTTAAAAAGTATATTATCTTGATTTAAAATGTTTTCCGACTGTCAATATAATTGTTCTGAACCGTGAGCCAACCCACGGGTTGAAATAATGTTGTACTTATTTTGCGGCTCAACGGCGGGGAAACTTGAGTATCCGACCAGATGCAGGACTCTGAACGCACACACACACACACACACACACACACACACACACACACACACACACACACACACACACACACACACACACACTCTTCATATGTGAAACGTGTTATAGGCCTAGCTAGTAACTCAAATACAGTTGATCCCGCTTCTTGATTATATCCCAACTTGTTCCAGCAGCATACATTTCATTTAGGCCATAGCTTCCAACTTCTCCTCACGTTCCACAATCAGGCCTTAAATATAAGCAATAATCTGAACCGATACTGCATAGAGGGATATTATATTATATAGTTGGGTGTCTTGGGTATTGCTATTTGGGTCAAGCTGTGCGTCAGAGATACAGCGAGCAACACTCACCCATCTGAGAGAGATCCGACTGAGGGTTATTACATGCTTGTTGTTTGATAGAGGAGTTGACTTGGCTTGTTAGAACGGGTCCTTTTGAAGTGGAGACGCACACACAGACACACACGCATGTACACGCACGCACACACACACACACACACAAAAACACACACACACACACACACACACACACAGGGAGTCTCTCTCTCTCTCTCTCTCTCTCTCTCTCTCTCTCTCTCAATTCAATTTCAATTCAATTTAAGGGCTTTATTGGCATGGGAAACGTATGTTAACATTACCAAAGCAAGTGAAGTAGATAGTAAACAAAAGTGAAATAAACAATAAATATTAACAGTAAACATTACACTCAGAAGTTTCAAAAGAATTAAAACATTTCAAATATTCATCTCTCTCTCTCTATGCATCGATCGCTCAACATATGCGAAGTTCGGCTAGCTAGTATAGCTATATCTCTAGCGCTCTCCTCGCGCTCTCTCTCTCTCCTCTCTCTCTCTCCTCGGAAGGTTAATAGATTAGAAACCAAACACATAATTGGAAACAGGTCCTTTGATGTGTGAGTTAAAAGCAGTGGTGAATCCTTTTATAATTTTACAGCTTATGTTATGATGTGGTTTGAGCAACAAAGGTATACACCACAAAACAAGCTAATTCATTAATTTGTTCAGGGTTGTCTTTTGATGTATTTTTACTCTTTATAATATAACAAAGTAGAACCATAAACAAATTAACTTATTTGCCTATGACAAAAATGTTAACTATCAAATGATGTCTAACGATGTCCAAATTAGTCCAGTAGTTTCTCTGTTGATCTTTTGTATGGCTTACAGATAGGGCAATTGGTTGACTCTAATATCCATTATAGAATGCACGCACACACACACATACACATACACACACAAGCACACACACACTTCTGAACAATCTGGTGTGTGAAATGCTTCCTTGGCTCTATTCTTGTGATACGCGTTCACACGGACATCGCAGACCCTGTCAAATCTAAGTGTGTGTGTGTGTGTGTGTGTGTGTGTGTGTGTGTGTGTGTGTGTGTCTCAGTGTAAAGGGTGTTGGAGAAAGATTCCTCCACAGTAGACACTAAATGGGCTTTTTTTATTGGGCTTTTCAATTACATTCATGTGCAGAACAGAGCTAGCTGGCTAGAACAGAGTAGAACAGAACAGAGTAGAGTAGAACAGAACAGAACAGAACAGAATAGAACAGAACAGAGTAGAACAGAACAGAGTAGAGGTTGACACAGGAGTGAAAATTCATTCCTGTCCCGTCTTGTCCTGTCAATTCATTCCTCTCCCGTCTTGCCCTGTCAATTATTTTCCTCTCCTGCCCTGATCCTGCAACAGTTCTATAACTCCGGAACTTTCATGCACCTTCCCGATAAAAATCACTCCCGTCCGGTCCCGTGCTCATTTTTGCGTGCAGAAATATGTACACTATACGTATTCAAAATTATTTCAGTAATGCAATATGCGACTGTGAATATGTGGTTGTCTTACCTATATTAGTTAAATGCACTGACTGGCCGAAGTCTCTGTGGATAAGAGCGTATTCCAAATGACATAAATGTAGATGGATTAAGCTACAGGATGAGGACAGAGACCCCAGCAGGATGAGGACAGAGACCCCAGCAGGATGAGGACAGAGACCCCAGCAGGATGAGGACAGAGACCCCAGCAGGATGAGGACAGAGACCCCAGCAGGATGCTCAGCACCGCATAGATCTGTAGCCTACAGCTGAGCACTGCACACATAATATGAACATTTACATTTTCAACACATTAACATTTACAACATTTTTTTTTTTTTTACTGAGCGGCAGGACTGTATAAGTCAATCAAATGTTATTTCACTCTTCACCTCAGATGGCACGGTTTTCGTTAAATAAATAAACAATTTGGCTTGATGGTAAAGTTGTTGGGAGTAGAGCAGGCCACTTGTTCCTCTCTCCAGTTGGTAGACTATTTGATTAAACCGCAGCATTCTTTTCGAGCCCTGTACAAGCCCTGTACTCGGTTCCTTCATTGTCAAAGACAACACATTTAGCTAAAACACCACTCTTTCCATGTCTCCAATTAGTGTTGGGTACTTGGGTGCAACGAGACGTTGCAATTCCTCTACTGAAGGCTTCATCATTTAGCCTACTGATGTAGATTGCCATCTGAGGTAGCGTATAGTGACTGGCTACAACTGGAGCGAGGCGCAAATTGAGCCGACAGAGCTAACTAACTAGAGCACAGTAGAACAGAATAGAACAGAACAGAGCTAACTAGCTAGAACAGAACAGAACAGAGCTAACTAGCTAGAACAGAACAGAACAGAGATAACTAGCTAGAGCAGAGTAGAACAGAACAGAGCTAACTAGATAGAGCAGAGTAGAACAGAGCTAACTAGCTATAGCAGAGTAGAACAGAACAGATCTAACTAGCAAGAACAGAGTAGAACAGAACAGAGCTAACTAGATAGAGTAGATTAGAACAGAACAGAGCTAACTAGCTAGCTAGAACAGAACAGAACAGAGCTAACTAGCTAGAACAGAACAGAACAGAGCTAACTAGCTAGAACTGAACGGAACAGATTTAACTAGCTAAAACAGAACGGAACAGAGCTAACTAGCTAGAACAGATCAGAACAGAGCTAACTAGCTCGTCATGACGAGACCGCCTACAGGGAGGAGGTGTGGGCTCTGGGAGAGTGGTGCCAGGAAAATAACCTCTCACTCAACGTCAACAAAACAAAGGAGCTGATCGTGGACTTCAGGAAACAGCAGAGGGTGCACCCCCCTATCCACATCGATGGGACTGCAGTGGAGAAGGTGGAAAGCTTCAAGTTCCTTGGCGTACACATCACTGACAAACTGAAATGGTCCATCCACGCAGACAGTGTGGTGAAGAAGGCGCAACAGAACCTCTTCAACCTCAGGAGGCTGAAGAAATTTGGCTTGGCACCTAAAAACCTCACAAACTTTTACTGATGCACAATTGAGAGCATCCTGTCAGGCTGTATCACCGCCTTGTACGGCAACTGTACCGCCCGCAATCGCAGGGCTCTCCAGAGGGTGGTGCGGTCTGCCCAACGCATTACCGGGGGCAAACTACCCGCCCTCCAAGACACCTACAGCACCCGATGTCACATGAAGGCCAAAAAGATCATCAAGGACATCAACCACCCGAGCCACGGCCTGTTCACCCAGCTATCATCCAGAAGGCGAGGTCAGTACAGGTGCATCAAAGCTGGGACCGAGAGAATGAAAAACAGCTTCTATCTCAAGGCCATCAGACTGTTAAATAGCCATCACTAGCACATTAGAGGCTGCTGCTGCCTATTGAAATCACTGGCCACTTTAAGAAATGGAACACTAGTCACTTTAATAATGTTTCCATATCTTGCACTGCTCATCTCATATCTATATACTGCATTCTATTCTATAATATTCTACTGTATCTTAGTCCATGCCGCTCTGTCATTGCTTGTCCATATATGTATATATTCTTAAATTCCATTCCTTACTTAGATTTGTGTGTATTGGGTTATACGATATGTGAAAGTGTTAGATATTACTGCACTGTCGGAGCTAGAAGCACAAGCATTTCGCTACACCCGCAATAACATCTGCTAAAACACGTGTATCTATTTGATTAGATTAGCTAAAGCCAGCCTCGGTAGGCAATCAACAGCCTTTGATTGAAAGGGGGTTTGTTGTATTACCTGCACTGCTTGAGCTAAAGGGTTACAAGCTTTCGCTAAAACATGCAAGATTAAAGCTGTAACGTGTACTTTTATTAATTAGCTAAATCCAGCCTCGGTGGTGACAGCCTCGTAGCTTAACGTGCCTTTTGGCATCGTTGTGTTCACGAGTTATATGACGACACACATATTGATTCTGGCCCGTTTGTCCTGTTGCCAGTTTGGATTGTGGTGTGATATGTTTATGGTGTCTGGGTCTGGTTGTCCTGCAGCAGTTTGACTGTGGTGTTTAGTAGCGTGTATGGAGGAGGTGGGGTTTACGTGTCGTGTCTGTTGTTAGTTGCGCGCGTAGTTACCGTGCCTTGTTTGTGTGTGTGGGGCGTTGCGTACGTATGCGCGTGCGTGTGTGTGTGTGTGCGTGTGCGTGTTGTGTTTGCTGTGTGTGTGTGTGTGTGTGTGTGTGTGTGTGTGTGTGTGTGTGTGTGTGGTGTGTGGTGTGTGTGTGGTGTGGGTGTGTGTGTGTGTGTGTGTGTGTGTGTGCGTGCGCGTGTGCGTGCGCGTGTGTGTGTGTGCGCGTGCGTGCGTGCGTGCGTGTGTGTGTTTGTGTTCGTGTGTGTGTGTGTGCGTAACCTCTAACACTCAGCTTGAGGACAGAAGCTTAAGCATGCATCCCAAATGGTACCCTACTCCCCATATAGTGCACTTCTTTTGACCAAGACTCCTAGGCTGGTAGTGCACTACAAAGGGAAATAGGGTACCGTTTGGGATGCCTGCTTAAATCAATACCATCTCCTGTAGCTTCCTTTAGCCCACTTAAAGATGACAGAGATAATGCATTCAGTGTGTTTGTATCCCAAATGGCACCCTATTCCCTAGATAGGGCCCACTGGGCTCTGGTGGAAAGTAGTGCACTAGATAGGGAGTAGGGTGCCATTTGGGACCCACAGGTTCTGTGTATATTATGGATCACTGGCAAGCTGTGAGCTGTCATCCAACACAATGTTTTAGTGAGCTTTGTTTAGATTGGCAGTTAGACACACACAACACACACAAATACAAACACACACAAATACAAACACACACACAACACACACACACACAACACACACAAATACAAACACACACAAACACAAACACACACACACACACACCACACACACACAAACACAAATAAACACACACAAACACACACACACAAACACACACACACCAAACACACACACACACACACACACACACACAAACACACACACACACACACACACAAACACAAATAAACACACGCACACGCACACACCAAACACACACACACACACACACACCACAAACACAAATAAACACACACAAACCACACACCACAAACACACACACACAAAACACACACACACACACACACCACACCACAACACACCACACACACACACAACACACACACACACCCACAACACACACAATACAAACACACACACACAACACACACACACCACACAACACAAATAAAACACACCACACAAACACACACACACAAACACCAACACAAACACACACACAAACACACACACACACAACACACACACACACACACACAAACACACACACACCAACACACAAACAACAAAGAACCACACGCACACACAAAACACACACACACAAACAAAACACACACACACACACACACACACACACACACACACACACAAAACACACACACACACACAAACACAAAGAAAACACCACACAAACCACACACACACAAACACACACACCAAACACACACACACACAAAGAAACACACACAAACACCACACACCAACAAAAACACCACAACACACAAAGAAAACACACACAAAGTAAACACACACAAACACACACAAATAAACAACCACAAACACACACCAAATAAACACACACAAACACACACACACAACACACACACACACAAATAAACACACACAAATAAACACACACAAACACACAAATACAACCACACACACACACAAATAAACACACACACACACACACACACAAATACACACACACACACAAATACACACACACAAATACACACACACACAAACAAACAAACACATACACACACACACAAATACACACAAACATTCACACCTTTAAAACCAACCACTCACCAGGGGCATAACTTGCTACAATAGTTATTGCATGTTGAAAGACAGATATTTTCCCATAGATCAGGTAACTATAGTGTTTTGCCAGTATCGGTAATGTCGTCTATAGTGTTTTGCCAGTATCGGTAATGTCGTCTATAGTGTTTTGCCAGGACCGGTAATGTCGGCTATAGTGTTTTGCCAGGATCGGTAATGTCGTCTATAGTGTTTTGCCAGGATCGGTAATGTCGGCTATAGTGTTTTGCCAGGATCGGTAATGTCGTCTATAGTGTTTTGCCAGGATCGGTAATGTCGTCCATAGTGTTTTGCCAGGATCGGTAATGTCGTCTATAGTGTTTTGCCAGGACCGGTAATGTCGGCTATAGTGTTTTGCCAGGATCGGGTAATGTCGTCTATAGTGTTTTGCCAGGATCGGTAATGTCGTCCATAGTGTTTTGCCAGGATCAGGCTGCCCTTTCTCCAATCAGTTTGTATGCGAGATGGCTGGCACTGTTCCTCTACTAGTCCGTGGCACAGGTTATATTGACAATCGTGTAGCATTGTTTAGGGAGCTTTGTGTTTCCGACAGTGACTTCCTGTCCTGGCTGCCCATACAGTACCTCGGCTGAGTCTGAGTTAAGACGCGGAGATGGTTCGGGTCATTGGTTTCGAGTCGAATGTCTCCCAGCTCCTGTGCGCTCTGCACGAGATTGAACTTCACTCAACTTTCTCGAGTTTTTCCCCGTTAGTTAACACTATCAACGTTTCCCTTTACTGTGGGAATTGTGATTGAATCAATGCAATATTAGCCACTTTCAATGCAACATACCGAAACAAAACATGCAAGACTTAGTATGCATAACTAACTATGCAAGAGGTTTTGTTGTAGGCATAACGCATTGGAGTAGGATTCTATTGCATTGACAGGCATACTCTCTACACAGACCGGTGTGCTGTAACCAGTCAGCGCTGCAGTAGGCCTATATGCAAATAGACCATTGCCATATATGGATCTGTGCCATTCACTTTGAACTGGACTGTTTTTACAGCATGAGTAGCTTGATTGAGCCTCCGCCATATACAGGTCAACATTCACAAGGCCGCGGGGCCAGACGGATTACCAGGACATGTACTCCGAGCATGTGCTGACCAACTGGCACGTGTCTTCACTGACATTTTCAACCTCTCCCTGACCGAGTCTGTAATACCTACATGTTTCAAGCAAACCACCATAGTCCCTGTGCCCAAGAACACTAAGGTAACCTGCCTAAATGACTACCTCCCCGTAGCACTCAGGTCGGTAGCCATGAAGTGCTTTGAAAGGCTGTTTATGGCTCACATCAACACCATTATCCCAGAAACCCTAGACCCACTCTAATTTGCATACCGCCCCAACAGATCCACAGGCCCAAAAAATTGTCAAAGACTCCAGTCACCCAAGTCATAGACTGTTCTCTCTGCTACCGCACGGCAAGTGGTACCGGAGCGCCAAGTCTAGGACCAAAAGGCTCCTTAACAGCTTCTACCCCCAAGCCATAAGACTGCTGAACAATTAATCAAATGGCCACCATGAATGGTCACTGCTGCTATTTGCATTGACAAACCCCCTGCTACTTGCTGTTTGTTATCTATGTATAGTCACTTTACCCCTACCTACATGTACAAATTACCTCGACTAACCTGTACCCCCGCACATTGACTCGGTACCAGTACCCCCTTGTATATAGCCTTGTTATTGTTATTTTATTGTGTTATATAAAAAAAAAAATGTTTACTATAGTATATTTAGTCAATACTTTCTTAACTCTATTTTCTTTAAACTGCGTTGTTGGTTAAGGGCTTGTAAGTAAGCATTTCACGTTAAGGTCTACACCTGTTTTTGATTTCATTTTGTTCCAGAGGCCTCAGTGCCCGTTTTGAGGGAGGAAATATCCTCCTGTTTCCAGAAGCAGACAATCAAAGTGGTTCCTATGTCGAAGATCCAGGACGGCTGGTACAGCCGGTATTTCTTGGTTCCCGAAAAGGTCTGGGACTTTGCATCCCATTCTAGACCTACGTGCCCTCAGCAAGCACCACAGAGTCTACAATGCTCACGAGCCACCAGCTATTACAGCCAATTGGCTGGTGGTGGCGGAATCGAGGGGGTAAGCGGTGTTTCACACATCTGTCCTACTGTCCCGTATTCAGTCTCTAGGCGTCATAAGAAACCAGAAAAAAAGAGCTGTCTGACTCCATCTCAGCGCATTCCGTTTCTGGGTCACTCACTCGCGTGTTGCGTTTTTTTCTATCTCCACGGAGGGTGTCCAGGTGGGTCACACAGTGTCTACGCCTACTGGGGATGATGGCTTCTGTGATGGAAGTTGTTCCCGTGGGCTATTGTTGATGCGGGGCTTCCAGCGAGGAGCTGATTTTTCATTGGCAGGCGTGATTGTAGATCCTTCAACCAGAGTTGCGAGAGTTCAACTCCCCATAGTGTGTTGTACCTCATTTCCCTCCTTCAGGGAACAGTAGTATTTCGTATTATTTATTTTTTGTTGGTATTATTTCATATTCTGTTTCGTTTTGAACAACACTCTCTGTTTTCTTTTCCTTCCTTTTGGCTGTTGTTGAAACTGGGGTTACGTAGATAACAATAAACATTTTCCAGAACGTTCTTGTTTGGTTCTCATTTGGCTTGTGACATTGTGTTAATAGATGTATGTAGATTGAGTGGGAGTTGCTGATATAGGAGGACCAGTTTTGCCTTTTTAGATCACAATAAATAATATTACATGGACAGATAGGATCTAATCCAAGATCAGCACTACTACACTGAGGGGTTGATACATATGGCCCCTTGGTAATGAATCTCTTTCTTCAAATCAAATCAAATCAAATGTTATTGGCCACATGCGCCGAATACAACAGGTGCAGACATTACAGTGAAATGCTTACTTACAAGCCCTTAACCAACAGTGCATTTATTTTTAACAAAAAAGTAAAAATAAAACAACAACAAAAAAAGTGTTGAGAAAAAAAAGAGCAGAAGTAAAATAAAATAACAGTAGGGAGGCTATATATACAGGGGGGGGGGTACCGGTGCAGAGGTACTGGTTTCTAAGCCCGTTCACAGATTTGACGTCTTTGACAAGACAACATAAGATTCCGTAATGAGGTTTCCAAGACCGTAAAGCTGATGTGTTCAGTTCATTTCTGCTCTGCTCTGTCTTTAATGTCTGTATCCCAAATGGCACCCTATTCCTTATGTACATGTAGTGCACTGCTTTTGACTAGGGCCCATAGGGGTTTGGGACGCAGACTTTTTGGCCCATCTGTGATATATGACCTAATTAATATTCATAGATTTCCCCTCACACCCTGCTGTGATTGGCCTGCTGCTCATGCATATGCAACAGGTTGGGAAGAGCAGAGTGGAGCTATTAGTATAAAACTATCATCATATTCTCTCTCTCTTTCTCACTCTCTGTCTCTATTTCTCTCATTCTATTTCTCTCTCTCCTTTTATCTTTCTCTGTTTCTCTCTCTGTGTCTTTCTCTCTCTCTCTCTCTCTCTCTGTGTCTTTCTCTCTCTCGCTCTCTCTGTGTCTTTCTCTCTCTCTCTCTCGCTCTCTCTGTGTCTTTCTCTCTCTCTATCCCTCTCTCTCTCTCTCTCTCTCTCTCTCTCTCTTACTCTCTCTCTCTCTCTCTCTCTCTCTGTCTGTCTTTCTCTATCCCTCTCTCTCTCTAGTCAGTTCAATTTAAAGGGGCTTTATTGGCATGGGCAACATACACTACATGATCAAAAGTACATCTCATTCTAAAATCATGGGCATTAATACGGAGTTGGGCCCCCCTTTGCTGCTATAACAGCCTCCACTCTTCTGGGAAGGCTTCTACTAGATGTTGGAACATTGCTGCGGGACTTGCTTCCATTCAGCCACAAGAGCATTAGTGACGTCGGGCACTGATGTTGGGCGATTAGGCCTGGCTCGCAGTCTGCGTTCCAATTCGTCCCAAAGGTGTCGATGGGGTTGAGGTCAGGGCTCTGTGCAGGCCAGTCAAGTTCTTCCACACCGATCTCGACAAACCATTTCTGTATGGACCTCGCTTTGTGCACGGGGGCATTGTCATGCTGAAACAGGAAAGGGCCTTCCCCAAACTGTTGCCACAAAGTTAGAAGCACAGAATCGTCTAGAATGTCATTGTATGCTGTAGTGTTAAGATTTCCCTTCACTGGAACTAAGGGGCCCAATCCGAACCATGAAAAACAACCCCAGACCATTATTCCTCCTCCACCAAACTTTACAGTTGGCACTATGCATTGGGCAGGTAGCGTTCTCCTGGCATCCGCCAAACCCAGATTCGTCCGTTGGACTGCCAGATGGTGAAGCGTGATTCATCACTCCATAAAAGAAAAAACATGTTTTACCCATTTGGTAGTTACAGTCTTGTCTCATCGCTGCAACTCCCGTACGGACTCGGGAGAGGTGTAGGTCAAGAGCCATGCGTCCCCCGAAACATGACCCTGCAAAAGGCGCACTGCTTCTTCACACACTGCTCGCTTAACCCGGAAGTCAGCCACACCAATGTGTCAGAGGAAACACCGTCCAACTGAAGTCAGCTTGCAGGCGCCCGGCCCACCACAAGGAGTCGCTAGAGCACAATGAGACAAGGAAATCGCAACCGGCCAAACCCTCCCCTAACCCGGACGACGCTGGGCCAATTGTGCGCCACCTCATCACTCATTTTTACAGGAGCAATTAGGGTTAAGTGCTTTGCTCAAGGGCACATCGACAGATTTTTCACCTAGTCAGCTCGGGGATTAGAACCAGTGACCTTTCGGTTACTGGCACAACGCTCTTAACCACTGTGCTACCTGCCGCCCCACTCCAGAGAGTGTTTATAAAGTGAGGTTTTATTTGACATTGAAGTGAGGTTTTATTTGACATTGAAGTGAGGTTTGTCATGTTTTTCCATACCCTAGACCCCATTGGTTGATGGGAGTTGTATTTTTCTCTCCTCCTGCAGAATCTCATACTGCACAGCAGATAAAACTCAGGACAAGGTGTTTGCCTACGTTTCCCAGAGTCAGTTCAACGAGACACTTGAGTGCCACGCCTTCCTCTGCCACAAGAAGAAAATCGTAAGTGAGCAACAGTTTATATTTTCAAAAGACACTCATCTTACTGTCATCATTTAAAAGTTCTGTTTGATAGTAATGATCCTAGACACTGAATATCAGAAATAAGACCTTGAATAAATTAAGAAGTTTATTCACATGACTTCATAAGACACAATAGAAGACCAACCTCCCTTTCTTTAGATGTAGACTGCAGTAAAAATGCTGATGTGTGGCCCCATCTTGTGGTAACAGTGGGTAGTGCATGTATGATCATGTTTACTGTATATTTGCTTAAACTCTAACAGTATGGGCCAGTTTAACTATGGTAGACACCGCTCTGAATCAGGGCCAGTTTAACTATGGTAGACACCGCTCTGAAGATATAGTTCAGAGCCATGTGTCATTCCCTGAGGTTCTTTGAAGATGTAGCCAATCAGAGTGTGTTATTCTCTGAGGTTGTGTGAAGATGTAGCCAATCAGAGTGTGTTATTCCCTGAGGTTGTGTGAAGATGTAGCCAATCAGAGTGTGTTATTCTCTGAGGTTGTGTGATCTGTCATTGACAGGCTCAGGCTGTGACGCTAACAGTAGCCCAGGCCTTCAAAGTAGCTCTGGACCTGTGGGAGATTGCTCAGGAAGGTGAGTACTAAGTCTAACGTTAGCTCAGGAAGGTGAGTACTAACTCTAACGTTAGCTCAGGAAGGTGAGTACTAAGTCTAACGTTAGCTCAGGAAGGTGAGTACTAAGTCTAACGTTAGCTCAGGAAGGTGAGTACTAACTCTAACGTTAGCTCAGGAAGGTGAGTACTAACTCTAACGTTAGCTCAGGAAGGTGAGTACTAAGTCTAACGTTAGCTCAGGAAGGTGAGTACTAAGTCTAACGTTAGCTCAGGAAGGTGAGTACTAACTCTAACGTTAGCTCAGGAAGGTGAGTACTAAGTCTAACGTTAGCTCAGGAAGGTGAGTACTAAGTCTAACGTTAGCTCAGGAAGGTGAGTACTAAGTCTAACGTTAGCTCAGGAAGGTGAGTACTAACTCTAACGTTAGCTCAGGAAGGTGAGTACTAACTCTAACGTTAGCTCAGGAAGGTGAGTACTAACTCTAACGTTAGCTCAGGAAGGTGAGTACTAACTCTAACGTTAGCTCAGGAAGGTGAGTACTAACTCTAACGTTAGCTCAGGAAGGTGAGTACTAACTAACATTAGCTCAGGAAGGTGAGTACTAACTCTAACGTTAGCTCAGGAAGGTGAGTACTAACTCTAACGTTAGCTCAGGAAGGTGAGTACTAAGTCTAACGTTAGCTCAGGAAGGTGAGTACTAAGTCTAACGTTAGCTCAGGAAGGTGAGTACTAACTCTAACGTTAGCTCAGGAAGGTGAGTACTAAGTCTAACGTTAGCTCAGGAAGGTGAGTACTAACTCTAACGTTAGCTCAGGAAGGTGAGTACTAACTCTAACGTTAGCTCAGGAAGGTGAGTACTAAGTCTAACGTTAGCTCAGGAAGGTGAGTACTAACTCTAACGTTAGCTCAGGAAGGTGAGTACTAACTCTAACGTTAGCTCAGTAAGGTGAGTACTAACTCTAACGTTAGCTCAGGAAGGTCCGTACTAACTCTAACGTTAGCTCAGGAAGGTGAGTACTAACTTTAACATTAGGTCAGGAAGGTGAGTACTAACTCTAACGTTAGCTCAGGAAGGTGAGTACTAACTCTAACGTTAGCTCAGGAAGGTGAGTACTAACTCTAACGTTAGGTCAGGAAGGTGAGTACTAACTCTAACGTTAGGTCAGGAAGGTAGGTCATTAATGCTGTTAATGCTGTTGATCTAAGTGTGCAGAGATTCTTCCCTTTAAGGTCAGACACTCTTCTCTTCTCTTCTCTTCTCTTCACTTCTCCTCTCTGTCCTCAGATAAAAGTAAGAAGGCCAGGACGTGCTGCTCGTGTTCTGTCAGCGATGGACAGACAGAGAAGACAAACACACACTGTGTCTCAGGTAGGTCAACTTCCTGGTACTCTTCCTGTATGACCTTGACAGCTATTGTTACTGAAGCCTTTGCTGCTCAACTCTAGCACGGCAGGGAGTGTGCAGACGTAGAGCCCTCTGTAAGACACACTCACTGCGCTTGAGGTAAGTTATTTAGCTACTCTCTACTCCGCTGTCCTCCCGGTGCTCATGGCTTCAGGGGAGACAGCTTGAGATTCTGCTATAGTGGTGCAGGAACGCCTCGGGGGACTTGGCCTGATCACTACAGTTGAAAGTTTCAGGTCATTAAAATTCTACTGCTGTGATGGCCATGGCCCATGGGCTTTCATTGATCTACTCTGTCCTGTGACGCAGAGTCAAAGGGACAACAAAAGATGAGCCTCTTTCTCTCTCTCTACCTCTCTCTCTCTCTCTCTCTTTATCTCTACCTCTCCCCTCCCTACCTTTCTCTCTATCTCTCTCTCCTGTAACCTCCCTCCCTCCCTCCCTCCCTCCCTCACTCCTCCCCCCCCCCCGTCGCTCTCTGTCTTAGACTCAGAGAAGCACCAGCCCCTGGAGAAGGAAGAGAAACTGAGACGGCCATTCTTCTCCATGTCGTTCAGCTCGCCCCGCAACAAACCCGCCCGGAAACCACCAATCAAACATGACTCCTGGGTAGGTCGCGACCTTGGGTTCCAGGCCTCTGATTGGTCTAACCAGCCTAGTTATATAATATGATATTGTTTAGAGATAAAGGATGACAATGACATGAAGCCATTCAGGGGAAGGACTGGGACCAAATATCGGCCATGGCATTTCTAATACACCGGCCCCCATTATTAACCAGATAATGATAATTTTGCACAACAAACCCAAGTTAGACAGGCCCACTAGGCTACAAATGTACCAGCCCATCTGGCTCTTGCCAGAAATGCCATATGGCCAGTCCGCCCCTGTCCGCATTAGACATGGCCTCGATTATAATAGAGGTGGGTAACATAATCTTCACTACTACAGGCTTTAAGACAAGGGGGTTATTTTTGAAAGGTCCATATGCTATAACATTATTAAGGCGTAGAGGTCACCCCTAAGTACTAGTTTATGCTTCACAAATCCTAAACTTAACATCAAGTTACTGTGCCAGTAACCGAAAGGTCGCTGGTTCTAATCCCCGAGCCGACTAGGTGAAAAATCTGTCGATGTGCCCTTGAGCAAGGCACTTAACCCTAATTGCTCCTGTAAGTCGCTCTGGATAAGAGCGTCTGCTAAATGACATAAAAAATATAAAAAAATAAAAAATAATAATAGCTGACCCTGTATCAGTGGTAAGGTGCATGTTCTGCTTACTCCAAAACACGAGTGTTATGCAGCTGTGTTGACATATACTCACCACTAGGTGGCAGCCTTTTCCTTTGAATGTTAAATACTCATCCGATACATGTCCGACTGTTTGATGAGAGTAACCACATCTCATCAACTAGTCCATCGCAGCTACATTATAAAGTCTCTCTCTCTCTCTCTCTTTACCCCTCTCTCTTCACATCTCTTTCAATCAATTTTATTGAATATTCTTTATTGAAAGTTCCACCACGTATTCCTGTACCAGAGAATATGCTACTTTTTCCTCCACTGATTGGGGATGTCGAGAAATATATGAGAACCCAGAGGATGTATCTGAAATATGTCTCTTTTAGTTTTCTAAATTTGACCGTATGTCACAAACCAGTGCAATATTATTGACAAACTAATATTGATTTAAAATATTGTTATACAGATATACACTGAGTGTATCAAACATTAGAAACACCTTCCTAATATTGAGTTGCTCCCCCCTTTTTTCCCTCAAAACAGCCTCAATTCGTCGGGGCGTGGACTCTACAAGGTGTCGAAAGCGTTCCACAGGGGATGCTGGCCCATGTTGACTTCCCACAGTTGTGTGAAGTTGGCTGGATGTCCTTTGGGTGGTAGATCATTGTTGATACACACGGGAAACTATTGAGCGTGAAAAACCCAGCAGCGTTGCAGTTCTTGACACTAACTGGTGCGCCTGGCACCTACTACCATACCCCGTTCAAAGGCACTTAAATATTTTATATTGCCTATTCACCCTCTGAATGGCACACATACACAATTCATGTCTCAATTCATGACTTAAAAAATATTATTTAACCTGTCTCCTCCCTTTCATCTACACTGATTTAAAGTGGATTTAACAAGTGACATCAATAAGGGATCATAGCTTTCACCTGGATTCACCTGGTCAGTCTATGTCATGGAAAGAGCATGTGTTCTTAATGTTTTGTACACTCAGTGTAGATTGAAAACAGTGTAGAGCTGAAATACTGCTCTGCAGCTCTTGGTAATTCACTTAATCAAAAAAAAACATCACTGCACTATTTGATTGAAGCTGTGTTGGTGAAGCTATTTCACAATATGTTGCACTGAGGAGGTGTACACAGTAGAATTAATACTGGTACCGTATTTTGTTATTCCAATGTTACAGTTTGTAAGTTATATTGCCTGCACATTGATACATACTATAGTACATTTAGTATCATGGGGTTGTATTGATACATACTATAGTGGTGGTCCTCTGTAGCTCAGCTGGTAGAGCACGGCGCTTGTAACGCCCAGGGTAGTGGGTTCGATCCCCGGGACCACCCATACGTAAAAATGTATGCGCACATGACTGTAAGTCGCTTTGGATAAAAGCGTCTGCCAAATGGCTTATTCTTATTCTTATTCTTATTATTCTTATTATTATTATTATTATTATAGTACATTTAGTCTCATGGGGTTGTATTTGTTCCCTTTCTATTCACAGGAGGATGGCCTTGATTATGCGTTCTCAAGGTAATACTTACATTGTTTTACATTTTATTTTATCTCAGAAACTGTAAATCTAATTTCTATACTTAAGGTCACGTCTATCCACTAATAGTTTAATAAAGTAACTGTAGGTAAAGTATAGTAAAATAAAAATAAGTGTATGGACTGACTTGAGATCAGTTATAAATGTAGTGATGTATGGACTGACTTGAGATCAGTTATAAATGTAATGGTGTATGGACTGACTTGAGATCAGTTATAAATGTAGTGGTGTATGGACTGACTTGAGATCAGTTATAAATGTAGTGGTGTATGGACTGACTTGAGATCAGTTATAAATGTAGTGATGTATGGACTGAACTTGAGATCAGTTATAAATGTAGTGATGTATGGACTGACTTGAGATCAGTTATAAATGTAGTGATGTATGGACTGACTTGAGATCAGTTATAAATGTAGTGATGTATGGACTGACTTGAGATCAGTTGTATCTGCATTTAAAGAAATTACCCGGTAAGAAAATAACCAGATATGAAAAAATAAAGCTGAATACAAGTCCAGGGTATATTTCCCTGGCTCTCTCCATTTAGGCAGAGCTCTTTAACCTAAATGACTGCAATTAACATGTTTTAAGCCCCAACCTAAGACTGCATTTAAAGACAGATTTCTGGGTGGAAAATTCCAGATCACTTTCCCGCCAAACAAACTGTTTTCGGGAGTTATCAATGGCGTATTAACTCATACACGGCTTTGGCACACCCTGCGTGAACGTTGGGAAACTAACGGGTTGGTGTTCAGACGACATGAACGGGTCTGGAAACCCGGCGTGATCGGGTTGAGTATTCAGGAAAACGTACCTGGGAACAGCGTCTCTCAGGTTTCCTGACAACGTGCACTGCAGGGTGTGTGTACTAGGTGATAAAAATGCTAGCTAGAAAATGCGAGCTAATATTATTGCTAATTTGCTACCCCAGCTGCAGTAGGCTACACTAAAACAATTTTTAGGCTGGTTTACAAAAGATACCGTTACTGTACAATGCTACCTTTTCAAAACATCCAATTTCACTTTCACGTTATACATTCAGAACAAAAACGTGTTAACTTGTTCAACTCCGACCGGTTGTTTTTTTGGGTCCTGACATTTCTGACAAAATGTTTTTTTTTTTGTCTGAAAATAGAAAGTGACATATCATTTCAAAACTACAGCCTTTGTCTGTTTGGAAATGTAACTCAAATCTTACTGCTGGCAATGTCATCCCGCCTGCACCCTCCTAAATATCTGTCCCTCTCTCTGTCTCTGTCTCTGTCCCTCTCTCTGTCCCTGTCCCTCTCTCTGTCTCTGTCTCTCTCTCTGTCCCTGTCCCTCTCTCTGTCTCTGTCTCTCTCTGTCCCTGTTCCTCTCTCTGTCCCTGTTTCTCTCTCTGTCCCTGTTTCTCTCTCTGTCCCTGTCCCTCTCTCTGTCTCTGTCCCTCTCTCTGTCTCTGTCCCTCTCTCTGACCCTGTCCCTCTCTCTGTCCCTGTCCCTCTCTCTGTCTCTGTTCTTCTCTCTGTCCCTGTTCCTCTCTCTGTCCCTGTTTCTCTCTCTGTCCCTGTTCCTCTCTCTGTCTCTGTCCCTCTCTCTGTCCCTGTCCCTCTCTCTGTCCCTGTCCCTCTCTCTGTCTCTGTCCCTCTCTCTGTCCCTGTCCCTCTCTCTGTCCCTGTCCCTCTCTCTGTCCCTGTCCCTCTCTCTGTCTCTGTCTCTGTCCCTGTTCCTCTCTCTGTCTCTGTCCCTCTCTCTGTCTCTGTCCCTCTCTCTGTCTCTGTCTCTGTCCCTCTCTCTGTCCCTGTTCCTCTCTCTGTCTCTGTCCCTCTCTCTGTCTCTGTCCCTCTCTCTGTCCCTGTCTGCAAGAGGGCTCGTTAGGATGGAAGGGGGCAGTAGGGGGGTACGGGGGGCGACCCCTGTAATAGGGGTCTTGAATCAAATCAAATCAAATGTTATTTGTCACATGCGCCGAATACAACAGGTGTAGACCTTACAGTGAAATGCTTACTTACAAGCCCTTAATCAACAATGCAGTTGTAAGAAAAATAAGTGTAAATAACAAAATATATAAAATAATAATTAAAGAGCAGCAGTAAAATAACAGTAGCGAGGCTATGTACAGGGGGGTACCGGTACAGAGGCAATGTGTTAGTCGATGTAATAACAGTAGGGAGGCTATATACAGGGGGGTACCGGTACAGAGGCAATGTGTTAGTCGATGTAATAACAGTAGGGAGGCTATATACAGGGGGGTACTGGTACAGAGTCAATGTGCGGGGGCACCGGTTAGTCAAGGTAATTGAGGTAATATGCACATGTGGGTAGAGTTAAAGTGACTGTGCATAGATAATAAACAGAGAGTAGCAGCAGCGTAAAAGAGGAGGTGGGTTGGGGGGAGGACAATGCAAATAGTCCGGGTAGCCATTTGATTAGCTGTTCAGGAGTCTTATGGCTTGGGGGTAGAAGCTGTTAAGAAGCCTTTTGGACCTAGACTTGGCACTCCGGTACCTCTTGCCGTGCGGTAGCAAAGAGAACGGTCTATGACCATTTTTAGGGCCTTCCTCTGACACCGCCTGGTATAGAGGTCCTGGATGGCAGGAAGTTTGGCCCCAGTGATGTACTGGGCCGTACGCACTACCCTCTGTAGTGCCTTCCGGTCGGAGGCCGAGCAGTTGCCATACCAGGCAGTGATGCAACCAGTCAGGATGCTCTCGATGGTGCAGCTGTATAACTTTTTGAGGATCTGAGGACCCATGCCAAATCTTTTCAGTCTCCTGAGGGGGAATAGGCTTTGTCATGCCCTCTTCACGACTGTCTTGGTGTGTTTGGACCATGATAGTTTGTTGGTGATGTGGACACCAAGGAACTTGAAGCTCTCAACCTGCTCCACTTTTTTTATTTTTTTATTTATTTATTTATTTCACCTTTATTTAACCAGGTAAGCCAGTTGAGAACAAGTTCTCATTTACAACTGCGACCTGGCCAAGATAAAGCCTGGGGCGGCAGGTAGCTTAGTGGTTAAGAGCGTTGTGCCAGTAACTGAAAGGTCGCTGGTTCTAATCCCTGAGCCGACTAGGTGAAAAATCTGTCGATGTGCCCTTGAGCAAGGCACTTAACCCTAATTGCTCCTGTAAGTCGCTCTGGATAAGAGCGTCTGCTAAATGACTAAAATGTAATGCAAAGCAGTGCGATAAAAACAACAACACAGAGTTACATATGGGGTAAAAATACATAAAGTCAAAAAATACAACAGAAAATCTATATACAGTGTGTGCAAATGTAGCAAGTTATGGAGGTTATTTGAAAAGGAAATAATCTCCCAATTGTCACTATTTCTAAAACAAGCCATAGAAAGTTGGTTGCAATTTCAATTTAATCCTCCAGAAACGACAGAACAAATAATGCAACAAATATTGTGGTTAAATTCAAATATACTAATTGACAAAAAACCTTTATTTTTTGACAGAATGTTTAAAAAAGGTATAATCTTCGTAAATGATATCATCGGTAGGACTGGTGGAGTTATGTCGCACATGCAGCTAACAAAAACATATGGAAATGTCTGCTCTACCCAAAATTACAACCAAATAATTGCAGCCTTACCGCAAAAGTGGAAGAGGAAAGTTGAAGGGGGAGAAAGTAAGGAACTTGTCTGTCGGCCTTGCATTAAAGAACATAATTGGTTAAGGAAAACTGTGATAAATAAAAAAGTATATCAGTTTCACTTAAGGACCAAAGGATTGACAGCCGTCCCATATAGATTGCAAAATAGTTGGGAAGAGATCTTTGACGTACCGATCCCATGGCATAGTGTTTATGAACTGACATGCAAAACGACACCGGATTCAAAAATTAGAATCTTTCAATTTAAATTATTATATAAAATTCTTGCTACCAATAGAATGTTATTTATATGGGGGATACACTCTTCCCAGCTCTGCAGATTTTGCTGTGAAGAGATAGAATCATTAGATCATTTGTTTTGGTTCTGTCCATTTGTAGCTTGTTTTTGGACACAGGTCCAGGAATGTCTAAAGGATTGCAATATTTACCTGGAACTAACCTTGCAGATAGCATTACTGGGTGATCTGAAAAGTCATAGTCAATCAATCAATAATATAATAATACTTTTAGCAAAAATGTTTATTTTTAATTCACAATCTGTAGAAGCAATGAGAATAGAAAGGTTCAGAACTTTTGTAAAACATCACAGTACAGTTGAAATATATATGGCAAATAGAATTCCTATATGGATGGTGTTAAGAGATAGATGGGAGGTATTGAATAGAGTTGAAGGATGGGACTAATAACAAATAACAACAAATAATAACAAAGATAGCTAATAATGTAAGCATACTGTGTCCATAATAAGTATATAGGTTGTATGTTGGGAGCTTTTGGGAAAGAGCACAGTTAGAAAGATATGGCATTTAGAAGCAAACCGGATGGACATCATGAAAATGATCGGAGAGGTTTAGAGTAGAAGAAGTTCAGGAGCAAAAAAATAAATAAATATATATATATATATATATATATATATATATATATGGATATAGAATTATTGTAAAATGAACTCTGTCCATAAGGTGTAGATAGTAAGTATAGACCGGAAGTAGAGGCCTGGGTGTTGTTGTTCACTAATTTACTCCAAGTAGGGAAAGGATGGTGTGGTTGAAAAGTAATAAAGGGGAATATATATATAAAAAATAAAATAAAACATGGGGGATTGGAAGTGATGCAGACAATTACATTGATAGAAGATACAATCTATCTGCAATATTAAGCTGATCCATTCCCCCCCCCCAAAAAAGAAAAATGTTATGGAGGTAAGGCAATAAAAGGCTATAGTGCAAAATAATTACAATTAGTATTAACACTGGAATGATAGATGTGCAAGAGATTATGTGCAAATAGAGATACTGGGGTGCAAAATAGCAAAATAAATGACAATATAGGGATGAGGTAGTTGGGTGGGCTAATTTCAGATGGGCTGTGTACAGGTGCAGTGATCGGTAAGCTGCTCTGACAACTGATGCTTAAAGTTATTGAGGGAGATAAGTGTCTCCAGCTTCAGAGATTTTTGCAATTCATTCCAGTCATTGGCAGCAGAGAACTGGAAGGAATGGCGGCCAAAGGAGGTGTTGGCTTTGGGGATGACCAGTGAGATATACCTGCTGGAGCGCAGACTACGGGTGGGTGTTGCTATGGTGACCAATGAGCTAAGATAAGGCAGGGATTTGCCTAGCAGTGATTTATAGATGGCCTGGAGCCAGTGGGTTTGACGACGAACATGTAGTGAAGACCAGCCAACAAGAGCGTACAGGTCACAGTGGTGGGTAGCGTATGGGGCTTTGGAGACAAAACGGATGGCACTGTGATAGACTACATCCAATTTGCTGAGTAGAGTGTTGGAGGCTATTTTGTAAATGACATCGCCAAAGTCAATGATCGGTAGGATAGTCAGTTTTACGAGGGCATGTTTGGCAGCATGAGTGAAGGAGGCTTTGTTGTGAAATAGGAAGCCAATTCTAGATTTAACTTTGGATTGGAGATTCTTAATGTGAGTCTGGAAGGAGAGTTTACAGTCTAACCAGACACCTAGGTATTTGTAGTTGTCCACATACACTAGGTCAGGGCAAGTTGCAGCAGAGGGTGCAGAGTTGGTGGCCGGGGTAGTGGTAGCCAGGTGGAAAGCATGGCCAGCCGTAGCAAAATGCTTGTTGAAATTCTCGATTATTGTAGATTTATCGGTGGTGATAGTGTTTCCTAGCCTCAGTGCAGTGGGCAACTGGGAGGAAGTGCTCTTATTCTCCATGGACTTTACAGTGTCCCAAAACTTTTTGGAGTTAGTG
Source organism: Coregonus sp. 'balchen' (assembly GCA_902810595.1). NCBI lineage: Eukaryota > Metazoa > Chordata > Actinopteri > Salmoniformes > Salmonidae > Coregonus > Coregonus sp. 'balchen'. Next base: position 3,782,292 of record LR778285.1, on the reverse strand, counting down.
CTACAGGATGCACATTTCTGTTTGAAAAAGTTAGCCCCGTTGATGAGAATGGAGGCGTGTTTCTTTTTGAAAAAGTTAGCCCCGTTGATGAGAATGGAGGCGTGCTCGGTCCTCCTTTTCCTGTAGTCCAAAATAATCTCCTTTGTCTTGATCATGTTGAGGGAGAGGTTGTTATCCTGGCACCACACGGCCAGGTCTCTGACCTCCTCCCTTTAGGCTGTCTCATCGTTGTCGGTGATCAGGCCTACCACTGTTGTGTCGTCTGGAAACTTAATGATGGTGTTGGAGTCGTGCCTGGCCATGCAGTCATGGGTGAACAGGGAGTACAGGAGGGGACTGAGCATGCAACCCTGAGGGACCCCCATGTTGAGGATCAGCGTGGCAGATGTGTTGTTACCTACCCTTACCACCTGGGGGCGGCCTGTCAGGAAGTCCAGGATCCAGTTGCAGAGGGAGGTGTTTAGTCTGAGGGTCCTTAGCTTAGTGATGAGCTTTGAGGGCACTATGGTGTTGAACGCTGAGCTGTAGTCAATTAATAGCATTCTCACGTAGGTGTTCCTCTTGTCCAGGTGGGAAAGGGCAGTGTGGAGTGCAATAGAGATTGTATCATCTGTGGATCTGTTGGGGCGGTATGCAAATTGGAGTGGGTCTAGGGTTTCTGGGATAATGGTGTTGATGTGAGCCATGACCAGCCTTTCAAAGCACTTCATGGCTACAGCGCTGGGCCGTTGACCTACAGTGGCTACCCTCCCCAGGACGTGAAGATCTCCTCCAACTCGATGCACATCTTGGCCAGGAAGGGCTCCTTGATGTTGTCATTGAGGTGAGCAAAGGTCACCTCCTTGATGGGAATGGGCCCCTCGTAGAACTCATCCAGAGGTCACCTCCTTGATGGGAAAGGGCCCCTCGTTGAACTCATCCAGAGGTCACCTCCTTGATGGGAAAGGGCCCCTCGTTGAACTCATCCAGAGGTCACCTCCTTGATGGGAATGGGCCCCTCGTTGAACTCATCCAGAGGTCACCTCCTTGATGGGAAAGGGCCTCTCGTTGAACTCATCCAGAGGTCACCTCCTTGATGGGAAAGGGCCTCTCGTTGAACTCATCCAGAGGTCACCTCCTTGATGGGATTGGACCCCTCGTTGAACTCATCCAGAGGTCACCTCCTTGATGGGAAAGGGCCTCTCGTTGAACTCATCCAGAGGTCACCTCCTTGATGGGAAAGGGCCTCTCGTTGAACTCATCCAGAGGTCACCTCCTTGATGGGAAAGGGCCTCTCGTTGAACTCATCCAGAGGTCACCTCCTTGATGGGAAAGGGCCCCTCGTTGAACTCATCCAGAGGTCACCTCCTTGATGGGAAAGGGCCTCTCGTAGAACTCATCCAGAGGTCACCCCCTTGATGGGAATGGGCCCCTCGTTGAACTCATCCAGAGATCACCTCCTTGATGGGAAAGGGCCCCTCGTTGAACTCATCCAGAGGTCACCTCCTTGATGGGAATGGGCCCCTCGTTGAACTCATCCAGAGGTCACCTCCTTGATGGGAAAGGATCTCTCGTTGAACTCATCCAGAGGTCACCTCCTTGATGGGAAAGGGCCTCTCGTTGAACTCATCCAGAGGTCACCTCCTTGATGGGATTGGACCCCTCGTTGAACTCATCCAGAGGTCACCTCCTTGATGGGAAAGGGCCTCTCGTTGAACTCATCCAGAGGTCACCTCCTTGATGGGAAAGGGCCTCTCGTTGAACTCATCCAGAGGTCACCTCCTTGATGGGAAAGGGCCTCTCGTTGAACTCATCCAGAGGTCACCTCCTTGATGGGAAAGGGCCCCTCGTTGAACTCATCCAGAGGTCACCTCCTTGATGGGAAAGGGCCTCTCGTTGAACTCATCCAGAGGTCACCTCCTTGATGGGAAAGGGCCCCTCGTTGAACTCATCCAGAGGAGGGGTTTATGAGTGAAGCACACAAACAGCATACACTAGGCTTCTCATTGTCATAATGACCTCAACATAGTCACCTTGAGAAACAATACCAAGAGATAAATAGCCTGTTCCCAGATCTGTTTGTGCCCATCTTGCCATATCTTTTGATCATTGTCAAACATGCTTGGCATAACAATGACTATAGTAGTTGGCAAGACGACAGATCTGGGACCAGGCTGGCAGACACACATTATATGCTTTGAAACTATAATAGACAACACGTCTCTGAAATAACGATTACATTAAAAATCCATACCGGTTACCTCTGAGCTACGAGCTGATGGCGTAGCTGACAGGGACTGTCTGGGTGAGCTGGGCCATGGGCTGCCGGACTGGCTACATACTTCCCAAGCTTGGAGCCCCCCGGAGCTCGTCACTGGCTGGCTCTGGTAGTCTCGCAGTTTACAGACCTGAAAATGTCAGATTACGTTAATGCAACAATAATCGTGAGTGTACGATCCCAGAAATCCTTGTTAATGCGTAATCAGGAGTGTACAATCCCAGAAATCCTTGTTAATGCGTAATCAGGAGTGTACGATCCCAGAAATACTTGTGTCAGTGCGTGGTCAGGAGGTTTCAATGAACACCCTTAGAAAGCCAGTGATGCGGCAGGTGGTGTCTAAGTCAAAGTCTTCATCATCACTGTCCTCAACTGGCCATGTGATTTTTTCTAGGAGCATCTTAAAGAAAACAAAAATTGTAATTTAAAAAAAGGGAGAACTTATTTTGGTGAAGGACTATGCAGATCAAATTCTTAGAAAATGGAAAAATATCCATCTCAGTCATTGAAAATACACGTAAATTCATCAAGTTAAGTCACAAATATAACTAAATTACTGACTTACCTGGGGTGTGAACTGCATTTCAGCCATTTTGGGGAAAAGAAGTGGTACAACATCCGGCCTAGATGTCAGCAGGGGCCATACCATCACATCTTTCAGTCCCTTTCTCAACTGTTTAATTTGGCGCATGGTCCTCCCAACGACCTAAGAGACAGACCGACCCATATTACAGCCCAAATCCTTAACCCAAATTTGACAAAAGTTGCCACAGTAGGAAAAATGTTAATAAACACAATAAAGTGCTTTATAAAAATCCATTAAAACTCTAGTACTTAAACTCTCGTGTTAACATAACAAGCCAGGGTTCACAACACATTCTATAATTTCAACAAGTACAGCGATGAATTCTGTCACTTAACCAGCAGGAACTCACTGCATGGAGTAGAAGTTTGTTATGTAGCCATCTCCGATTTGTTTTGGTGACTGCCGGAAGATCCCAAGACATGGAAAGATCTGAAACTGTGTCCTTCTGTTCCGGTGTAAGATCTTCATGTTCAAGCTAGAATTAAGACCATACAAGTTATTATATCTGCCCAAGCAATATTTTTTACATGGCAAAGTTTCTTTTAGGTTACATACCAGTTCTATGATGCTCCTGATGTGCAGATCAGGACAGTCTTCTGTAACAACAGTAGCCATTTCAGGGTCCCCATTGAACAGTACATGAATTACAGCAGGACTTAGTCCTGTGACATGGGGACCATCATGCAGAAAGGTGTGGCCCAACATCCTTCCTGCAACCCGGAAGAGGTTGCTTTCAATAAGTGCCTCTGATGCTGCTGGAACAAGATGGTCAGGTTCACCCTCAAATAGCAGTGTTCGGCCCATTCCTCCTGTAAAGTACCAAGAGAGCAGGGAATAAAGTCACAACAATTAACCTCTTAAATACATTAAATAAAAATGTATGATAGATAGATAGATAGATAGATAGATAGATAGATAGATAGTAGATAGATAGATAGATAGATAGATAGATAGATAGATAGATAGATAGATAGATAGATAGATAGATAGATATATTACATCATACTAGTGGCGATTACTTGGCCTGTGGTATTGCTGCTTGTAGAATTCACTTAAACCAAATTGTAGCCTACTCCAAAATGACTTACAGAAGGACCCCAAACCACTTCAAATTCAATTCCCCTGTATACCCTACTACAGACTTACCTGACACAAAACATTGCCCACCGGCCCTCCGCTAAACAGCACATATCCGCGTTCATCAACCACCAGAACGTACGTGTACGCGTGTGTGTGTGTGCGCGCGCATAGAGAGATGCGGTGTAGAGTGAGTCACGACACAAACAGGTGCTCAGTCAGCGTTGCATGCAGTGTGAGAATGGCAAGCAGCAAGAGCGGCAAAAGCCAATGTGTGCTTCTTTTACCTATATATGTAACGCTATCTTTTGCGTTTATCCAAACGTCGTCAAACTTGGCACTGCACTTACTCGTGACCAGAGCAAGACACCTGTCAAGTTTGAAATCCATCGGACTAACTGAGAGACATGCGCTACAGACAGACATTTCTGCAATTTATAGATGGATTAACCTTCAAAAAATTAGTAAGATACTTACCAAGATCTAGACTGAATCCAAACTGGAGTTTGGATATGATTGTTGTCATAAAGTACCGCATCACTCCCTCTCCGATAGCAACATCACCTGAAATAAAATACTGATAATAACACTGGAAAAAAAGTGGCGGCCTAATACAGGTAACTGGATTTGGTAACATTTAACAAGAAAGGGAGAAAAACTTATATTGGCTGTAATTCTAGAATAGCATCCTTAATATTGATTATTCCAGATAACAAGAGTATATTGTGCACAATATTCACATACATACATATAACATTTTTATCAATTATATAATTTTGTGCATTCCATTCTCCCATTTAACAATTCCATATAAGCTACTTGAGTGGTATAAACTGTACTGATGTATTTATATTATAAATGTTATATTACTTACCAACCAGAGTACAATGAAGTGGACATGCCCATTCTTGCTGCTGTTTATAGAATAAGAGAAGCTCCCGTTCCCTGTCCTCTTCAGAGTCCCTTACATCCATCTTCATTCTAAGTGGTTTCCCAGTTGCATGTTCCCTTAGCAGATTCTCTTTGAAAACTTTGGCAGCTTGAGTGGGTTCTTTAATAAGCTTCCATTCTAAACAAACAACAACAATAAAGTTATCTATTACAGAGAGACATATTGTGAGTTGGCATGTTACCTGCATATACAGATATCCTCTCACTCTACAGAACAGGAGGAAAATTCTGTTCATTTCACTGACAAAACGTGAGACCCAACATCTTCAGAACCTGTCACAACGCTGAGTTGACATAAAAACAGCACTACTAAACAACTACAACTAAATATTAGAAAAATAGAAAAACCCAGTTGCATGTTATTAATTGTCTGTAACTGTATTATCTTATCTAATTATATCCTACAGGTGTTATCTTTCTATTAACTTTTCAGTTACACACAATCTTATAGCAACACTATTGTGATGACACAAACCACTGTCTGTTTCTTTGCGATCCAACTCCTCGTTGACAATCACTGCCGGTACTACTGCACTCTCAGCTGATGTTTCAGGCCTCACTGGAACACTGTCACTGACTAGGGCTGTCTCACTATCATTTTCTTCACTTTGGCCTCCCTCTTGTTTACATTTACATTTACGTCATTTAGCAGACGCTCTTATCCAGAGCGACTTACAGTTAGTGAATACATTTTTATTTATCTTTTATACTGGCCCCCCGTGGGAATCGAACCCACAACCCTGGCATTGCAAACGCCATGCTCTATCAACTGAGCTACATCCCTGCCGGCCATTCCCTCCCCTACCCTGGACGACGCTGGGCCAATTGTGCGCCGCCCATGAGTCTCCTGGTCGCGGCCGGCTGCGACAGAGCCTGGATTCGAACCAGGATCTCTAGTGGCACAGTTAGCACTGCGATGCAGTGCCTTAGACCACTGCGCCACTCAGGAGACATGTTCTCTTTCTGATTCCTGCATGGGTGTCCTTGAAGTTAACACAATTGAAATGATGGTCATACTCGCTTATTTGTGTGCACAACAATTAGAGAGACATATTCCCAAAGAAAATAAATTATGCTACCCTTGCATTGCTTTAAGAAGTACATACCCATTGCAGCTCAATATGTGCAGCTTCATCTCTGAAAAGGGAACTTCCTTCTGACAAGTGATGCAGGGGATGACTGGACCAGAGGCAGGACGTGAGCTCTCCTAACAACAACAACAAATGGCTTTTAATTAATGATTAAAAGTCACCAGTAATCTTTGTTTTGATTATGTATTAAACTAAGTCTCTGTAAATGTATGTACACAATCTAAGGGTAGATCCTGTTGAAGTGGACGTATGTAGATTGTAGCCTGTCCAATCATCGTCGATGGATCTTTCAGATAGGCAAGGGTGTATCCAGTGCTGGGACACTGAAGCAACGCAAGATTTCGACTGCGAGTAGATCCTACAAGTTTTAGAAATTCAAAGCCTCCCCCTTGTTGGAGCTTCGGAAACACTTCCATCAGTTTATTTGTTATAACCATGGGATCGTGGTCATTCCCTGGAGAAAAAAACAAAACAAAATCATAACTCACCTCACCTTAAATTAAGCAAATAAGCCTGTGATAACTATTATTGACACTATGAACACCAATTAAGTTTGAGTCACTATAAAAAGAAATGCAAATAATTTCAACAAGCCACAGACAGTACAAACTTTTTTTACTTTTGGTAAATGCCTAGTTTCGCACTGACCTGAAAATGTTACTTTTTGCTCTCCAAGTCCTGAAGTAAGAAGTTCAGCTTTAAACAGTACGCTTGGAATTTTATCCGCATTGTGGTCAGCCAAACAACAGACAGTGTGTGTGTGTAGCTTCTTCGGCTAACTTGGACTTGTGCTGGTCGTCTCGTCATATTCCTTCTGGCTCCAATGTTATATGGCGCAAAGAGCCTTGCTACCTCCGCTGCAACACAGAAAAACGTAACAGCTCAATGGTCACCAGTCAGCTAAAACAGCCTCTACTTCTATCTTGGGATGCTCAAGCCAGCTAACACCATTTAGCCGATTAGCGAACTAGCTAGGTTTATGCTTCCCCCCCCATTAACAATAAACGTGTCACGCACGAAGCATCATAATACCGCATGCAAATACATGTTCGAGTCGATCTAATTTAACCTACACGTGTGTCCCGAATCATTAAATAGTAGCACACCTGGCTAACATGAAATTACTTAGCTTACCTTGGACAGGTGTACGTGATTGAGCGGCCGGTATCTGCTGTGACTGAGCTGCCGGAGTCACCGGTGCCGCGGGAGCCGTTGGACTTCTGCTCAGAGCTTCCTCAATCAAATTCGCTGCTTCTCTCAGCAGCTCCGGGCAACTTTTAGACATTTTGTCCTGCACCTCACACAGCGTCTCAACATTGGGGCTAGCAGGACCGAGTCTTCTCTTGATTTTTAGCCGTTGCAATGAAAGTTCTGTTTAACCGTGTAACTAAACCAACGTAGAGGTGAATAGCGCCACCCAGTGTATTGGAATGTGTTCAGTAGCTCTGCATCAATCCATTATCCGGAATTGATTTGTCTTGGCTTGATGCAGAGGGTAACCAATCAGGCGTTAGGTTCCGCCTACCAACTTTTGATGGGTCAGTTTGACAGTTTTAAGTAATTCAGGAAGCACTCCAACGCAGGACCATGAAATGTAAATGTAAATAGTGAAATTATTATATATGTATTTTACATAAAATGAATCGGTATTTGAATTAATTAATGACACATTTAATAACACATTTATGTATTTAATTCTAATTTTAATTAATTAATGACACATTTAAGTAATTATTTAATGGTGTATTTATTTATTTAATTGTGGCACTTTTAGTCCTCCATAGATCTGTGCCTCGACACAATCCTGTTTAGAAGCTCTACGGACAATTTCTTCGACCTCATAGCTTGGTTTTTGCTCTGACATAAACTGTCAACGGTGGGACCTTATATAGGCAGGTGTGTGTGCCTTTCCAAATCATATCCAATTAATTGAATTTACCACAGGTGGACTCCAAGCAAGTTGTAGAAACATCTCAAGGATGATCAATGGAAACAAGATGCACCTGAGCTCAATTTCGAGTCTCATAGCAAAGGGTCTGAATATATATATATTTTTTTTAAATACATGTAAAAAAATTGCTACAAACATGTTTTTGCTTTGTCATTTTGGGGTATTGTGTGTAGATTGCTGAGGATTTTTTATTTATTTAATCAATTTTAGAATAAGGCTGTAACGTAACAAAATGTAGAAAATGTCAAGAGGTCTGAATTCTTTCCGAAGGCACTGTAGGTGTATTTATTTGTTCAAATGCACAGATCGCTTTATCTTCTCAATTAAATTACCTGTAGTTCAAAAACATGGCATCATATTTCTGTCATGCTGATTTTGTTGACAACTCCAACCACCTCGTGCCCCACTCCTGAGTGGCGCAAGGCACTGCATCGCAGTGCTAACTGTGCCACTAGAGATCCTGGTTCGAATCCAGGCTCTGTCGCAGCCGGCCGCGACCGGGAGACTCATGGGCGGCGCACAATTGGCCCAGCGTCGTCCAGGGTAGGGGAGGGAATGGCCGGCAGGGATGTAGCTCAGTTGATAGAGAATGGCGTTTGCAACGCCAGGGTTGTGGGTTCGATTCCCACGGGGGGCCAGTATAAAAAAAATATATATATATGTATTCACTAACTGTAAGTCGCTCTGGATAAGAGCGTCTGTTAAATGACTAAAATGTAAATGTATTCAGCCAATCAGCTTCTTTATGGTGGCTAAACAATGGCTAGCTACCCAGGGTTGCATCCATATTGTTTAAAAAGCGGGTTGTATGAAAGCAGATTGCCAGATACATCACCAATTTGTAAGTCGCTCTGGATAAGAGCATCTGCTAAGTGACTTAAATGTTAAATGTAAATCACTGTAGATTGTGTATTGTCAGTGTCAAATGAAATGCCATGTCACACACTATCCAAAAACACTATCCAAAGTGTATTTTAGATGTATATTCCCCAGGCAGTGGATTGGGTTAACATTTAGAAATGACAGTTTAAAATGTCAGTTTGAAAGAGTTGAAAACATTTGGCCTGGCTTCTTAATGCATTATGGAAGTGTGAATAATTCAACCTGATCTTAAATGTGATGTTGTCATGGCTTTTAGGTTTCAGCTGGCTTAGCTTGTTCCTTTTAAAATCTATCCTCATTTGAGCCCATGAAGTTTCAGGGCTGGACCCAGACTTTGTGGATCATTTATTGATACTGGGGAAAAGTGGACACTGCATTTAACTGTCGGTCTCCGTCTTTGACACGAAGCTTAAGTAGCCTATTCACAGACTGAGGACTAACATTCCATCATACTTAAAATAACCTGCCATGTCTGCACGAAATGCAGAGTCTTTTGAACTCTCTTTCAATGATGAAAACTTTGGTAGTCTGAGCTTAAAACTGACTAGCCCTGACCAGTAGCAGTGCATGGGTAAAATACATTTACATTTTAGCAGACGCTCTTATCCAGAGCGACTTACAGTTAGTGAATACATATTTTTTTATACTGGCCCCCCGTGGGAATCGAACCCACAACCCTGGCGTTGCAAATGTCATGCTCTATCAACTGAGCTACATCCCTGCCGGCCATTCCCTCCCCTACCCTGGACGACGCTGGGCCAATTGTGCGCCGCCCCATGAGTCTCCCAGTCGCGGCCAGCTGCGACAGAGCCTGGATAATAATAACTGTGGAATCCAAGTCCCCCTTCAAAACGCCATATTATAACCTCTGTGTTGTGATAATTGCGTTGTTTGCTCTATAACCTGTTAGTTCATGTGCCTTGACACCGTGATAAATAAACCTAAGGCCGAGACAATGAGACACAGTGGCAGAATAAACTCAACCACACCTTTGTTTCGTCACAAAACCGGAGAGCAAAAAAACATGTACATGTGTACCCCCAACATCTGTCCGGTGAAGTCCACAAGGCATATTGCATGTAACAAACAGTTACATGACCCACAGCATGGTCAAGCAAGTTTCATATTTCTGACATTTTCCAGACTACTAAACAACTATTGATTTAGAACACCGGAGAGTTACCGCAAGTCGCAAAGAAAACAGGAGCTGCCTCCACTATTCCAGCACCATTTCAACTTCAACATTTCAACATCTAGGTCCAAAAGACTTCTCTAGGTCCAAAAGACTTCTCAACAGCTTCTACCCTCAAGCCATAAGACTCCTGAACAGCTAATCATGGCTACCCGGACTATTTGCACTGCCCCCCCCCCCCACCCCATCCTTTTTACGCTGCTGCTACTCTGTTAATTATTTATGCATAGTCACTTTAACTCTACCCACATGTACATATTACTTCAACTACCTCAACTAGCCGGTGCCCCCGCACATTGACTCTGCACCGGTACCCCCCTGTATATATAGCCTCCCTACTGTTATTTTATTTTACTTCTGCTCTTTTTTTCTCAACACTTTTTTGTTGTTTTATTTTACTTTTTTATAAAAAAATTAATGCACTGTTGGTTAAGGGCTGTAAGTAAGCATTTCACTATAATGTCTGCACCTGTTGTATTCGGTGCATGTGGCCAATAACATTTGATTTGATTTGATAATCTAATCACCTGTGCTTAGTCTAATAAAGTGACAACTAAAAGATACCAAAAACGATTTAGTCCAATCAACGTAAGCTAAATATGATGTGCATGTCAATGGTTCAGATTTATGTGTGCGTGTGTGTATCTACATATTGAACTTCCTGGCTAAAATGCTTACTCCCTAGCCTAACTTCCTTTCATTAGCCAGCTACATCTAGCTACATATTGAACTTCCATCCTCTCAGGTCAGAGGCACAATGTATGAATTTATGGTTGGATCAGAATCGCCATTATAAACATTGGCCAGTGCAGAGAATTAAGTAAAACCAAAAGTCAAAATCCCTATCTCCATCCATGGCTAATTTAGGAAAGGGGCAATTTTAGCTACAGTGAGGGAAAAAAGTATTTGATCCCCTGCTGATTTTGTACGTTTGCCCACTGACAAAGAAAAGATCAGTCTATAATTTTAATGGTAGGTTTATTTGAACAGTGAGAGACAGAATAACAACAAAAACATCCAGAAAAACGCATGTCAGAAATGTTATAAATTGATTTGCATTTTAATGAGGGAAATAAGTATTTGACCCCCTCTCAATCAGAAAGATTTCTGGCTCCCAGGTGTCTTTTATACAGGTAACGAGCTGAGATTAGGAGCACAGGTGCTCCTAATCTCAGCTCGTTACCTGTATAAAAGACACCTGTCCACAGAAGCAATCAATCAATCAGATTCCAAACTCTCCACCATGGCCAAGACCAAAGAGCTCTCCAATGATGTCAGGGACAAGATTGTAGACCTACACAAGGCTGGAATGGGCTACAAGACCATCGCCAAGCAGCTTGGTGAGAAGGTGACAACAGTTGGTGCGATTATTAGCAAATGGAAGAAACACAAAATAACTGTCAATCTCCCTCGGCCTGGGGCTCCATGCAAGATCTCACCTCGTGGAGTTGCAATGATCATGAGAACGGTGAGGAATCAGCCCAGAACTACACAGGAGGATCTTGTCAATGATCTCAAGGCAGCTGGGATCATAGTCATCAAGAAAACAATTGGTAACACACTACGCCATGAAGGACTGAAATCCTGCAGCGCCCGCAAGGTCCCCCTGCTCAAGAAAGCACATATACATACCCGTCTGAAGTTTGCCAATGAACATCTGAATGATTCAGAGGAGAACTGGGTGAAAGTGTTGTGGTCAGATGAGACCAAAATCGAGCTCTTTGGCATCAACTCAACTCGCCATGTTTGGAGGAGGAGGAATGCTGCCTATGACCCCAAGAATACCATCCCCACCGTCAAACATGGAGGTGGAAACATTATGCTTTGGGGGTGTTTTTCTGCTAAGGGGACAGGACAACTTCACCGCATCAAAGGGACGATGGACGGGGCCATGTACCGTCAAATCTTGGGTGAGAACCTCCTTCCCTCAGCCAGGGCATTGAAAATGGGTTGTGGATGGGTATTCCAGCATTACAATGACCCAAAACACACGGCCAAGGCAACAAAGGAGTGGCTCAAGAAGAAGCACATTAAGGTCCTGGAGTGGCCTAGCCAGTCTCCAGACCTTAATCCCATAGAAAATATGTGGAGGGAGCTGAAGGTTTGAGTTGCCAAACGTCAGCCTCGAAACCTTAATGACTTGGAGAAGATCTGCAAAGAGGAGTGGGACAAAATCCCTCCTGAGATGTGTGCAAACCTGGTGGCCAACTACAAGAAACGTCTGACCTCTGTGATTGCCAACAAGGGTTTTGCCACCAAGTACTAAGTCATGTTTTGCAGAGGGGTCAAATACTTATTTCCCTCATTCAAATGCAAATCAATTTATAAAATTTTTGACATGCGTTTTTCTGGATTTTTTTGTTGTTATTCTGTCTCTCACTGTTCAAATAAACCTACCATTAAAATTATAGACTGATAATTTCTTTGTCAGTGGGCAAACGTACAAAATCATCAGGGGATCAAATACTTTTTTCCCTCACTGTACATGAAAACCACATCACAAAAAAACTATATACAATACATAAGTACAAAAATAAAAAAGGTTTGTTAAAACAGATAACAAAACCTACTAATTATAAATGTATAAATTAATTGATCAGCCATCACAAAAATAAAAACGATAGTTGTTTTGTTTAAATGTGTGTGTGCATGTGAGTGTGTGAGTTTGGCTATATGAAGGAGATTACTGAGTAGTTTGGTTGATCAGGCTGACCCCCAGTCTTCATGGAGGAGATTACTGAGGACTTTGGTTCATCAGGCTGACCCCCCAGTCTTCATGGAGGAGATTACTGAGTAGTTTGGTTCATCAGGCTGACCCCCAGTCTTCATGGAGGAGATTACTGAGTAGTTTGGTTGATCAGGCTGACCCCCAGTCTTCATGGAGGAGATTACTGAGTAGTTTGGTTCATCAGGCTGACCCCCAGTCTACATGGAGGAGATTACTGAGTAGTTTGGTTCATCAGGCTGACCCCCAGTCTTCATGGAGGAGATTACTGAGTAGTTTGGTTCATCAGGCTGACCCCCCAGTCTTCATGGAGGAGATTACTGAGTAGTTTGGTTCATCAGACTGACCCCCAGTCTTCATGGAGGAGATTACTGAGTAGTTTGGTTCATCAGGCTGACCCCCCAGTCTTCATGGAGGAGATTACTGAGTAGTTTGGTTCATCAGGCTGACCCCCCAGTCTTCATGGAGGAGATTACTGAGTAGTTTGGTTCATCAGGCTGACCCCCCCAGTCTTCATGGAGGAGATTACTGAGTAGTTTGGTTCATCAGGCTGACCCCCCAGTCTTCATGGAGGAGATTACTGAGTAGTTTGGTTCATCAGGCTGACCCCCCAGTCTTCATGGAGGAGATTACTGAGTAGTTTGGTTCATCAGGCTGACCCCCCAGTCTTCATGGAGGAGATTACTGAGTAGTTTGGTTCATCAGGCTGATCCCCCAGTCTTCTCTTGAAGTTATTGAGGGAGTGTGGTACCTCTATATCTGATAGAGACTATGTTAGGAAGTGGGGAGGGTGAAGGTTATCACAGTGTCTTGTATTATATACAGTAGATGGATTTCAGAATGAACCAGGAAGAATCCATTGAAGGGTTTGGGTAAACTGTCTGGGAGGTATGAGTAGATGAAAGTGCATCATTGGCGTACATTAATGTCGTAAATAGACAAGATATTGAGTTTCTTAAACAAAGGTGCAGATGGAGCCGGGTAATTAGAGGAGGTGGCTAGTCTTGCAAATTAATTTTGTATGATGAGTAATTTTGTGTAGATAGGAGGCAACTAACTAGCCCTGACCCTGCTAACTAGCCTTAAAACTAACTAGCCCTGACCCTGCTAACTAGCCTTAAAACTAACTAGCCCTGACCCTGCTAACTAGCCTTAAAACTAACTAGCCCTGACCCTGCTAACTAGCCTTAAAACTAACTAGCCCTGACCCTGCTAACTAGCCTTAAAACTAACTAGCCCTGACCCTGCTAACTAGCCTTAAAACTAACTAGCCCTGACCCTGCTAACTAGCCTTAAAACTAACTAGCCCTGAATACAATAGATATGCAATTTGTTTGCGCGGCTGCGTGTGCACGTGTGTGTGTGTGTGTGTGTGTGTGTGTGTAAAAGTTTTGCTTCCGTCCCTCTCCTCGCCCCTACCTGGGCTTGAACCAGGGACCCTCTGCACACATCGACAACAGTCACCCTCGAAGCACCGTTACCCGTCGCTCCACAAAAGCCGCGGCCCTTGCAGAGCAAGGGAAACAACTACTTCAAGGTCTCAGAGCGAGTGATGTCACCGATTGAAATGCTACTAGCGCGCACCGCTAACTAGCTAGCCATTTCACACCGGTTACATGTGTGCGTGGCTGTGTGTGTGTGTGTGTGTGACGCTTTCATATATAAGGTAGAGAAGTAAGTGTGTTGTGTCTCTTCAACCCGGCATGCAGCAACATGGAGGTAGAAGAGATGGACACTGGGAAGTGAGGTGAGATCATTACAATGTTTATTACACAATGATATACATGACCAGTCAAAAGTTTGGACACACCTACTCATTCCAGGGTTTTTCTTTATTTTTACTATTTTCTACATTGTAGAATAATAGTGAAGACATCAAAACTATGAAATAACACATATGGAATCATGTAGTAATCAAAAACGTGTTAAACAAATCGAAATATATTTTATATTTGAGATTCTTCAAATAGCCACCCTTTTCCTTGATGACAGCTTTGCATACTCTTGGCATTCTCTCAACCAGCTTCATGAGGTAGTCACCTGGAATGCATTTAAATTAAAAGGTGTGCCTTGTTAAAAGTTAATTTGTGGAATTTCTTTCTTTCCTAATGTGTTTGAGCCAATCAGTTGTGTTGTGACAAGGTAGGGTTGGTATACAGAAGATAGCCCTATTTGGTAAAAGACCAAGTCCATATTATGACAAGAACAGCTCAAATAAGCAAAGAGAAACAACAGTCCATCATTACTTTAAGACATGAAGGTCAGTCAATCCGGAAAATGTCAAGAACTTTGAAAGTTTCTTCAAGTGCAGTCGCAAAAACCATCAAGCGCTATGATGAAACTGGCTCTCATGAGGACTGCCACAGGAAAGAAAGACCCAGAGTTACCTCTACTGCAGAGGATAAGTTCATTAGAGTTACCAGCCTCATAAATTGCAGCCCAAATAAATGCTTCACAGAGTTCAAGTAACAGACACATCTCAACATCAACTGTTCAGAGGAGACTGTGTGAATCAGGCCTTCACGGTCAAATTGCTGCAAAGAAACCACTACTAAATGACACCAATAAGAAGAAGAGACTTGCTTGGGCCAAGAAATACGAGCAATGGACATTAGACCGGTGGAAATCTGTCCTTTGGTCTGATGAGTCCAAATTTGAGATTTCTGGTTCCAACTGCCGTGTCTTTGTGAGACGCAGAGTAGGTGAACGGATGATCTCCGCATGTGTGGTTCACACCGTGGAGGAGGAGGTGTTATGGTGTGGGGGTGCTTTGCTGGTGACACTGTGATTTATTTAGAATTCAAGGCACACTTAACCAGCATGGCTACCACAGCATTCTGCAGCGATACGCCATCCCATCTGGTTTGGGCTTAGTGGGACTATCATTTGTTTTTCAACAGGACAATGACCCAACACACCTCCAGGCTTTGTAAGGGCTATTTTACCAAGAAGGAGAGTGATGGAGTGTTGCATCAGATGACCTGGCCTCCACAATCACCCGACCTCAACCCAATTGAGATGGTTTGGGATGAGTCGGACCGCAGAGTGAAGGAAAAGCAGCCAACAAGTGGTCAGCATATGTGGGAACTCCTTCAAGACTGTTGAAAAAGCATTCCAGGTGAAGCTGGTTGAGATAATGCCAAGAGTGTGCAAAGATGTCATCAAGGCAAAGGGTGGCTACTTTGAAGAATCTCAAATATATAATGATTTGTTTAACACTTTTTTAGTTACTACATGATTCCATATGTGTTATTTCATAGTTTTGAAAAACCCTTGAATGTGTAGGTGTGTCAACTTTTGACTGGTACTGTATATTTTATTATATATGAACATGTTTATATTTACAGTAGTATTTTATTATATATGAACATGTTTGTATGTGCAGTAGTATTTAATTATATATGAACATGTTTGTATGTGCAGTAGTATTTTATTATATATGAACATGTTTGTATGTACAGTAGTATTTTATTATATATGAACATGTTTGTATGTACAGTGGTATTTTATTATATATGAACATGTTTGTATGTGCAGTAGTATTTTATTATATATGAACATGTTTGTATGTACAGTAGTATTCTATTATATATGAACATGTTTGTATGTACAGTAGTATTCTATTATATATGAACATGTTTGTATGTACAGTAGTATTCTATTATATATGAACATGTTTGTATGTACAGTAGTATTCTATTATATATGAACATGTTTGTATGTACAGTAGTATTCTATTAAATATGAACATGTTTGTATGTACAGTAGTATTTTATTAAA
>LR778285.1:3695800-3763300 GCA_902810595.1 Coregonus sp. 'balchen' | reverse complement strand
AGACATCACCACCCCCCCTAGAGGAAGACATCACCACCAACCCCCCTAGAGGAAGACATTCACCACCACCCCCCTAGAGGAAGACAATCACCACCACCCCCCTAGAGGAAGACATCACCACCACCCCCCTAGAGGAAGACATCACCCACCCCCCTAGAGGAAGACATCACCACCACACCCCTAGAGGAAGACATCAACACCCCTCTAGAGGAAGACATCACCAAACCCCCCCCTAGAGGAAGGACATCACCCCCCCTAGAGGAGACATCATCCACCCCCCTAAAGGAAGACATGACCACCACCTAGAGGAAGACATCACCAACCCCCCTAGAGGAAGACATCACCCCCCCTAGAGGAAGACACCACCACCATAGAGGAAGACATCACCACCACCCCCCTAGAGGAAGACATCACCACCACCCCCCCTAGAGGAAGACATCACCACCCCCCCCCCTAGAGGAAGACATCACCACCACCCCCCCTAGAGGAAAGACATCACCAACCACCCCCCTAGAGGAAGACATCACCACCACCCTAGAGGAAGACATCACCACCACCCCCCTAGAGGAAGACATCACCACCACCCTAGAGGAAGACATCACCACCCCCCTAGAGGAAGACATCACCACCCCCCCCCTAGAGGAAGACATCACCACCCCCCTAGAGGAAGGACATCACCACCACCCCCTAGAGGAAGACATCACCACCACCCCCCTAGAGGAAGGACATCACCACCCCCCTAGAGGAAGACATCACCACCCCCCTAGAGGAAGACATCACCACCACCCCCCTAGAGGAAGACATCACCACCACCCCCCTAGAGGAAGAACATCACCACCCCCCCCCTAGAGGAAGACATCACCACCCCCCCCTAGAGGAAGACATCACCACCACCCCCCCTAGAGAAACATCACCACCACCCCCCCTAGAGGAAGACATCACCACCACCCCCCTAGAGGAAGACATCACCACCACCCCCCTAGAGGAAGACATCACCACCCCCCCTAGAGAAGACATCACCACCACCACCACCCCCCTAGAGTAAGACATCACCACCCCCCTAGAGGAAGACATCACCACCACCACCCTAGAGGAAGACATCACCACCCCCCTAGAGGAAGACATCACCACCCCCCTAGAGGAAGACATCACCACCCCCCCTAGAGGAAGACATCACCACCCCCCCCCCCCTAGAGGAAGACATCACCACCACCCCCCTAGAGGAAGACATCACCACTCCCCCCCCTAGAGGAAGACATCACCACCACCCCCCTAGAGGAAGACATCACCACCCCCCCCCTAGAGGAAGACATCACCACCACCCCCCTAGAGGAAGACATCACCACCCCCCTAGAGGAAGACATCACCACCACCCCCCTAGAGGAAGACATCACCACCCCCCTAGAGGAAGACATCACCACCACCCCCTGCTAGAGGAAGTAGTAGTCTACACCACTAGTCTACACCACTAGTCTACACCACTAGTCTACCACCAGTAGTCTACACCACTAGTTTACACCACTAGTCTACCACCAGTAGTCTACACCACTAGTCTACCACCAGTAGTCTACACCAGTAGTCTACACCAGTAGTCTACACCAGTAGTCTACACCAGTAGTCTCCCACCACTAGTCTACACCAGTAGTCTGCACCAGTAGTCTACCACTGGTATTCTCCCACCAGTAGTCTGCCACCAGTAGTCTACACTTGTAGTCTACACCAGTAGTCTCCCACCAGTAGTCTTCCACCAGTAGTCTACACCAGTAGTCTACACCACTAGTCTACCACCAGTAGTCTGCCACCAGTAGTCTCCCACCAATAGTCTCCCACCAGTAGTCTCCCACCAGTAGTCTACACCAGTAGTCTATACTACTAGTCTACACCACTAGTCTACACCACTAGTCTACCACCAGTAGTCTACACCACTAGTCTACACCAGTAGTCTACCACCAGTAGTCTACACCAGTAGTCTACACCAGTAGTCTACCACTAGTAGTCTACACCAGTAGTCTACCACCAGTAGTCTACCACCAGTAGTCTCCCACCAGTAGTCTCCCACCAGTAGTCTACACCAGTAGTCTCCCACCAGTAGTCTACCACCAATAGTCTCCCACCAGCAGTCTACACCAGTAGTCTACACTAGTAGTTTACCACCAGTAGTCTACCACCGGTAGTCTGCCACCAGTAGTCTACCACCTGTAGTCTGCCACCAGTAGTCTACCACCGGTAGTCTGCCACCAGTAGTCTACCACCGATAGTCTGCCACCAGTAGTCTACACCAGTAGTCTCCCACCGGTAGTCTACCACCAGTAGTCTCCCACCAGTAGTCTACACCAGTAGTCTACCACCGGTAGTCTACCACCAGTAGTCTACCACCAGTAGTCTCCCACCAGTAGTCTCCACCAGTAGTCTACACTAGTAGTCTACCACCAGTAATCTACACCAGTATTCTACACCAGTAGTCTACACTAGTAGTCTACCACCAGTAGTCTACACCAGTAGTCTACACTAGTAGTCTACCACCAGTAGTCTACACCAGTAGTCTACACCAGTATTCTACACCAGTAGTCTCCCACCAGTAGTCTACACCAGTAGTCTCCCACCAGTAGTCTACACCAGTAGTCTACACCAGTAGTCTCCCACCAGTAGTCTACACCGGTAGTCTACACCAGTAGTCTACCACCAGTAGTCTCCCACTAGTAGTCTACACCAGTAGTCTACACCAGTAGTCTACCACCAGTAGTCTCCCACTAGTAGTCTACACCGGTAGTCTACACCAGTAGTCTCCCACCAGTAGTCTACCACCAGTAGTCTCCCACCAGTAGTCTACCACCAGTAGTCTCCCACCGGTAGTCTACCACCAGTAGTCTCCCACCAGTAGTCTCCCACCGGTAGTCTACCACCAGTAGTCTCCCACCAGTAGTCTACCACCAGTAGTCTGCCACATTTAGTCTACACCAGTAGTCTCCCACCAGTAGTCTACCACCAGTAGTCTGCCACATTTAGTCTACCACCAGTAGTCTCCCACCAGTAGTCTACCACCAGTAGTCTGCCACATTTAGTCTACACCAGTAGTTTGGTGAGAAAGCCGCTGGAACAGACTGTCTTGTATTTTATTTGAAGGGTTATAGATTCCTTTTGTCCAGCATGTTGATTAAAGCCTTTGTGAAGAACAAAGGATAACAGGAAACATGTAATCAATAATTGTTAGCTACTGTACTGCTGCATTCATTTCAGAACAACATTTAGGCCTAGTGTATTTAAGGGATTTTTGTACCATGATGTTTAGCATGAGTTGGATTAGAAATACAGAAGCCAAACAAACTCATAATATCTAAAAGTGTAATCAGAAGCCAAACAAACTGATAATATCTAAAAGTGTCATCAGAAGCCAAACAAACTCATAATATCTAAAAGTGTCATCAGAAGCCAAACAGTCAAATCTTACATTTGATCTGAGCTTGAGAAAAACTAATTATATTTTGAATGAGTAACAAATTGAGAAGCATCTCAAATGTGGATGCGTCTCAAATGGTACCCTATTGGCTCTGGTCAAAAGTAGTGCACTATATAGGGAATATGGTGCCATTTGTGACACATCTCCCCAGTCTCATGCTTTTGTCGATCCTGATCAAAAACATGCTATATAGGGGCGGACTGGGACCACTAGGGGCGGACTGGGACCACTAGGGACGGACTGGGACCACTAGGGATGGACTGGGACCACTAGGGGTGGACTGGGACCACTAGGGGCGGACTGGGACCACTAGGGACGGACTGGGACCACTAGGGGTGGACTGGGACCACTAGGGGCGGACTGGGACCACTAGGGACGGACTGGGACCACTAGGGGTGGACTGGGACCACTAGGGGCGGACTGGGACCACTAGGGACGGACTGTGACCACTAGGGGTGGACTGGGACCACTAGGGATGGACTGGGACCACTAGGGGTGGACTGGGACCACCAGTGGTGGACTGGGACCACTAGGGACGGACTGGGACCACTAGGGACGGACTGGGACCACTAGGGGTGGACTGGGACCACTAGGGACGGACTGGGACCACCAGGGATGAACTGGGACCACCAGGGGCGGACTGGGACCACTAGGGGTGGACTGGGACCACTAGGGATGGACTGGGACCACTAGGGGTGGACTGGGACCACCAGGGGTGGACTGGGACCACTAGGGACGTACTGGGACCACCAGGGGCGGACTGGGACCACCAGGGGTGGACTGGGACCACTAGGGGCGGACTGGGACCACCAGGGGTGGACTGGGACCACTAGGGGTGGACTGGGACCACTAGGGACGGACTGGGACCACCAGGGACGGACTGTGACCACCAGGGACGGACTGGGACCACCAGTGGCGGACTGGGACCACCAGTGGCGGACTAGGACCAGAAATCGGCCCTGGAATTTCTAACACACTGGTCTGTTTTCCCCCTTGAAGCCATCATTATTAGCGCAAAAACACCCATTTAGATAGGCACACTAGGCTAAACCAGCCCACCGCTGACCAGCCCACCGCTGAACACCAACTTGCTCCTGTGTTGTCATGGTGAAGTGGATGGACGTGGGCGGTCCCATTCAGCATAAAATGATGACACTCATAAACCCTTGTTAATGCGTCTGAAGCGTCTGAAGGCGTCTGAATGCGTCTGAAGGCGTCTGAAGGCGTCTGAATGCGTCTGAAGGCGTCTGAATGCGTCTGAATGCGTCTGAATGCGTCTGAAGCCGTCTGAATGCGTCTGAAGCCGTCTGAATGCGTCTGAAGGCGTCTGGGTGCGCCTGAAGGCGTCTGAATGCGTCTGAATGCGTCTGAATGCGTCTGAAGCCGTCTGAATGCGTCTGAAGCCGTCTGAATGCGTCTGAAGGCGTCTGGGTGCGCCTGAAGGCGTCTGAATGCGTCTGAAGGCGTCTGAATGCGTCTGAAGGCCACCATCGGCTGAAATGATAAACCACATCCTAATTCCACATGGAAGACATCGCCTACCTGTTGTTGACAGTTATGTAGCCTCAAAACAGACAAGGTTAAGGAATCTGTTGACATCTGTTCTTGTTCGAGAGGACAGTGTGGGTACAGATATGAAGTATAGTCATGGGTACGCTCAAAATGGCCACTGGTCGACCCACCACTGCCCCAGTGACTTGAGTTGGAATGTCCATTCTAGGGATTCTTACTTATATGGTGTGACTGGCACACAAGCGAACTATAAGAGTATAAAATATACTTATTTCCATATGCTGTATTTTTTTAAATGTTAAAAACTTGTGTAATATGTCGATTTTAGTTATTTGAAATTATTAGGTTCTGGTCAAAATATTATCAGGGTTTCTTGGAGTCAAATCATTTAATCTGAGTCTCATCAATAATTAGGATGCTCATTTTGTTTTTGCGTTGATTAAGGTAGCTGTGTATAGATTGTGTATAGAACTTGGAATTGTAAATTAATTTTCTTACAGCAGCAATTGGTTTTATTTTATTTTTTAGATTGGATACAGTCGGTTTGTGTTACCCACCACGGGCACACAGTGGAAATAATAACAGTACTGTAACATTATAGACCTGGGTTGTGTCCCAAAATGGCACCCTATTCCCTATATAGTGCACTACTTTTGACCAGAGCCCTATGACACCCTGTTCAAAAGTAGTGCACTATATAGGAGATAGGGTGCCATTTTGGGATGTATCTCTAATGTCACTGCACATCAGATATATGTGTCACTTGAAAATATATGACTTGTTGAGCTTGGTTCGATTAGTGTTACAGGTCCCCTGTAGCTCAGTTGGTAGAGCATGGCGCTTGCAATGCCAGGGTTGTGGGTTCATTTCCCACGGGGGGCAGTATGAAAAATGTATGCACTCACTTAACTGTAAGTCGCTCTGGATAAGAACATCTGCTAAAATTACTAAAACCTAAAATGTAAAAATGTGTTAAGGTTGATTGACACACAGTACTTGTCCCAAATAGTTCCCTATATAGTGCGCAACGTTTGACCAGAACCCAATGGGCCCTAGTCAAAAGTAGTGCACTACATAGGGAATAGGGTGCCATTTGGGATGTAGTCACACTTAACCTACTCCCTCTACTCTTCATTCCCCACTATTAAGAAAGCAGACATACAGGATCTGAAATATCTATTTTCACTGCAATAGCATCATGGTCAACGTCTCTTCTCATATTCTTTGTCCTTATTGGATTTATTGTCAAGAACATGGCTGCAACACATTGACACACACACACACACACACACACACACACACACACACACACACACACACACACACACACACACACAGGGAGTCATGATGAGGTGTGTGTGTTTAATCAAAAACAACAATTTTCTTATCTTAGTAGATTTAGTTTATTTAATGTCAACCCCCGCCCCCCCCCCCAAAAAAAAATAAAAAAAATAATAATAATTAGGAAATAGGTTTCTTTCAGTTTTCCCTTTCAAGTCCAAGGTCGTATATTTTCAAGTCCAAGGTCGTACAGTACAAGTCCAAGGTCGAACAGTAAGTTGAAGTTGAATGATGGGGTTTTCTCTGCTCTACTATTCTGGGCACGTCCGTTATTTTTCCAATCTGGAGGAAATGCTTTGGGTTGCAGTAATTACCTCAGCCCCTGTGTTACCGTGTGTGTGTGTGTTGTGTGTGTGTGTGTGTGTGTGTGTGTTGTGGTGTGTTTGATGTGTGTGTGGTGTGTGTGTGTGTGGTGTGTGTGTGTGTGGTGTGTTTGCATGTGAGTGTGTGTGTGTGGTGTGTGTGTGTGCAGGTGTGTGTATGTGGGTGTGTGTGTGTTGTGGTGTGTGTGTGTGGTGTGTGTGTGTTGTTTGTGTGTGTGTGTGTGTGTTGTGTGTGTGTGTGTGTTTGTGTGTTGTTGTGTGTGTGTGTGTGTGATGATGTGGTGGTGTGGGTGTGTTTTGTGTGTTGTGTGTGTGTGTATGATGTTGGTGTGTGTTTGTGTTGTTGTGTTGTGTTTGTGTGTTTGTGTATATGATGTGGTGTGCTGTGGTGGTGTGTGTGGGGATGTGTGTGTGTGTGGTGTGTGTGTGTGTGTGTATGAGTGGCTGTGTGTGTGCTGTGTTGGTGTGTGTGTGTGTGTGTGTGTGAACACTCGGAAATTGGGTTTTAGATGAGAAGCCACAGCACAGCAAACAGCAGAATAAACCAATATTTTCCAGCAACAGGTTGACAATAACTCATTTTGTATTTAATGTAATCCCAACCCTAATTTTGTATTTAATGTAATCTCAATCATCATTTTGTATTTAATGTAATCCCAACCCTAATTTTGTATTTAATGTAATCTCAGGCCAGCATTTTTAATTTAATGTAATCTCAATCATCATTTTGTATTTAATGTAATCCCAACCCTAATTTTGTATTAAATGTAATCTCAGCCATCATTTTGTATTTAATGTAATCTCAATCATCATTTTGTATTTAATGTAATCCCAACTATAATTTTGTATTAAATGTAATCTCAGCCATCATTTTGTATTTAATGTAATCTCAATCATCATTTTGTATTTAATGTAATCCCAACTATAATTTTGTATTTAATGTAATCTCAGCCATCATTTTGTATTAAATGTAATCCCAACCCATCATTTTGTATTTAATGTAATCCCAACCCTCATTTTGTATTAAATTTAATCCCAACCCATCATTTTGTATTTAATGTAATCCCAACCCTCATTTTGTATTAAATTTAATCCCATCCCATCATTTTGTATTTAATGTAATCCCAACCCTCATTTTGTATTTAATGTAAAATCAACCCATCATTTTGTATTTAATGTAATCCCAACCATCATTTTGTATTTAATGTAATCTCAATCATCATTTTGTATTTAATGTAATCCCAACCATAATTTTGTATTTAATGTAAAATCAACCCATCATTTTGTATTTAACAACCAGGCAAAATGCCTGATCTTTATTCTTCAAGTAAATTCCCCAAAAAATATATTATCCTATAAGTGATCATACTGTTTTAAAAACATTTTCATTTAGAAAAGGGAGAATACAGTGAGGGAAAAATAGTATTTGATCCCCTGCTGATTTTGTACGTTTGCCCACTGACAAAGAAATGATCAGTCTATAATTTTAATGGTAAGTTTATTTGAACAGTGAGAGACAGAATAACAACAAAAAAATCCAGAAAACGCATGTCAAAAATGTTATAAATTGATTTGCATTTGAATGAAGGAAGGAAATAAGTATTTGACCCCTCTGCAAAACATGATTTAGTACTTGGTGGCAAAACCCTTGTTGGCAATCAGGTTTGCACACATCTCAGGAGGGATTTTGTTCCACTCCTCTTTGCAGATCTTCTCCAAGTCATAAAGGTTTCGAGGCTGACGTTTGGCAACTCGAACCTTCAGCTCCCTCCACAGATTTTCTATGGGATTAAGGTCTGGAGACTGGCTAGGCCACTCCAGGACCTTAATGTCTTCTTCTTGAGCCACTCCTTTTTTGCCTTGGCTGTGTGTTTTGGGTCATTGTCATGCTGAAATACCCATCCACAACCCATTTTCAATGCCCTGGCTGAGGGAAGGAGGTTCTCACCCAAGATTTGACGGTACATGGCCCCGTCCATCGTCCCTTTGATGCGGTGAAGTTGTCCTGTCCCCTTAGCAGAAAAACACCCCCAAAGCATAATGTTTCCACCTCCATGTTTGATGGTGGGGATGGTGTTCTTGAGGTCATAGGCAGCATTCCTCCTCCTCCAAACACGGCGAGGTGAGTTGATGCCAAAGAGCTCGATTTTGGTCTCATCTGACCACAACACTTTCACCCAGTTCTCCTCTGATTCGTTCAGATGCAAACTTCAGACGGCCCTGTATATGTGCTTTCTTTAGCAGGGGGACCTTGTGGGCGCTGCAGGATTTCAGTCCTTCACGGCGTAGTGTGTTACCAATTGTTTTCTTGGTGACTATGGTCCCAGCTGCCTTGAGATCATTGACAAGATCCTCCCGTGTAGTTCTGGGCTGATTCCTCACCGTTCTCATGATCATTGCAACTCCACGAGGTGAGATCTTGCATGGAGCCCCAGGCCGAGGGAGATTGACAGTTCTTTTGTGTTTCTTCCATTTGCGAATAATCGCACCAACTGTTGTCACCTTCTCACCAAGCTGCTTGGCGATGGTCTTGTAGCCCATTCCAGCCTTGTGTAGGTCTACAATCTTGTCCCTGACATCCTTGGAGAGCTCTTTGGTCTTGGCCATGGTGGAGAGTTTGGAATCTGATTGATTGATTGCTTCTGTGGACAGGTGTTTTTTATACAGGTAACAAACTGAGATTAGGAGCACTCCCTTTAAGAGTGTGCTCCTAATCTCAGCTCGTTACCTGTATAAAAGACACCTGGGAGCCAGAAATCTTTCTGATTGAGAGGGGGTCAAATACTTATTTCCCTCATTAAAATGCAAATCAATTAATAACATTTTTGACATGCGTTTTTCTGGTTTTTTGTTGTTGTTATTCTGTCTCTCACTGTTCAAATAAACCTACCATTAAAATTATAGACTGATCATTTCTTTGTCAGTGGGCAAACGTACAAAATCAGCAGGGGATCAAATACTTTTTTTCCTTCACTGTATATAAATTAGTGTCCAGTTTGTAATGAAGTTTATAGTTGTATCACTTATATCTATATACAGAGGAAGGTGCTTAATTTTGCTGCGATCTATGCAATAGTTGGATTTCCACGAGCAATGTTGTGATATTATCATTTGTGTCCTGCAGTTTTCCTGACAATGTAAAAAAATACTATTTGTACAGACTTTGAGAATGGTTTTTGTTTGATAAACATAATGCATAATAAAGGACTTTGTTCAAATATTAAACTTTGTCATTACTGTTCTTACAACAGGGATGTCGACTATGCACTATGCAGAAATCGTTCCACCATTTCCTGGTTTCTAAACTTAGAATAGTTCACCTAATTTCAGCAGGTAGCTTAGTGGGTGAGAGCGTTGTGTCAGTAACCGAAAGGTCGCTGGTTCTAATCCCCGAGCCGACTAGGTGAAATGCGCCCCGCCGTAACGTGCGCTTCACTGATTTTTACACTTGATATGAGGAGCACATCGCCGCAATAGGAGTTCCGCCGGTTGGATATCTTCAAGTTGACACCTGGTTGCGTTAAATCCCACGAGCTGACCTTTCAACTGCTACCCTACCGCCGGGTGGCCTTACTACTCAACACAATGCAACACACTTGTGAGGTTCAGAGTTCCCTTTTCACTCCTCATATCTAGCTTTAACCCAGCTTTGGACGAACGAGCAACGTCTTGGCGTAATCGAGCGGCCTTCCTACTAAAGGGCCCTTTGTACGCCTTGTGCCCGTAACCGAAAGGTCACTGGTTCTAATCCCCGAGCCGAGTACGTGAAAAATCTGCCGATGTGCCCTTAAGCAAGGCACTTAACCCTAATTGCTCATGTCAGTCGCTCTGGATAAGAGCGTCTGCTAAATGATTAAGAAAAAAAAAAATCAAGTATAGTGTAGAGAATCATTGCACCATCTAAACCACTGTGAAATATATTTTCCATAACCCAAAATATTGTATTTTCAGCTGTTTGAAGCTGGTGTAAAAGAGGCAAAAAACGAAACTTAAAAAACGGAACGCATAGAAATAGCGCACATAGAACAAATCTACCGTTTCTTGCTTTCAATGAGAATGACAGATCTATAAATCACAATTTCTATGTGAATTTTGTCAGGTCACCAAAAAAGTTACATATTGCAGCTTTAAAGGCGCATTGTCGACAAGCACAGTGCACTTGACTTTTAAAGGGAAATCACGCTTGGGTGGGCATCGGCAGCGTTTACTGTGAGCTCTGCGAAGGTCAGGGAAGATTTCAGATATTTCAGGTAAAGATCAGATGCAGATGTAGGATCTTAATTTGACCCAGTTTCTCACAGCAGGAAAAAGAATGCTGCAGCGACAGGAAATGTGAATTATTATGTGGATTATAATTAATGGACATTTTTTTTGTAGTGGTTGATTAAAAATCAAGTCTGAAATTTCAAAAGTGGAAATTCCAAACTTCAGAAGCCTTTTTAAACCTCAAATAAATGTCAGACTTGTTCAGAAAAGTTATCCTGCAACAGGGTGATCAAATTAAATACATTTTTAAAATATCACAGCTGAGCCTCATTGCTTAGTGTAACCTTAATAGAGCTACAATACATCACAGGTGTATATTTATTTATTGTAAAAAATTGCACACAAGAAAATACCAAACAATATGATGAGAGTTTAAAAGGCAAAATGAAAGAGCATTTCGAAAGAGCATAGAAAACCATGAGAGGCTTGTAAGGCACTTTTAAGTTTTTTACAAAACAAAACAAAAAGGGTATGCTAGTTTTTTAAGACAGAACGTCGCTTAGCCCTCAGCCAGGTCGTTCAAGATTGACGTAGAAATTGGACGTCAATCCATGTCCTGAGGACGTCGGGAAATGCATTCCAAAACCGGCCACTAGGGGGCAACAGTGAGCGCTATTACCACCAAGTAGGGTTTAGGGCGTTGTGGATAGTAGGGGTGTTGAATGGGCGTAATCCCGTGACTCTGGATTGTGGACACTGTTTTTTTATTTATTTATTTATTTTAACCCTGTCCCAAACCTTAACCCTTACCTTAACCATTTGGAATGAGTGCCTAAACTTAACTTCGAAATTTGACGTTTGGAGAACGTGGACGAACGTCTAATTCTGCATTGAGACAGAGCTTGTTGCCCTTACAGCCCTTGAGATATATGATTTTTAAGACCGAACCTCTCTTTGCCCTTGAGTTACAGATAAAGCTGTAGCCAAATGTAGGATCTTAATTTGACCCAAGTTTCTCACAGCAGTAAAATGATCCTGCAGTAACAGGAAATGTGAATTACTATGTGGATTATAATGAATGGATATTTTTGTAGGTGTTGAACCATTTCCTTGTTTGACAGCTAGGTTTTATGGGTGTTATGACACCTCCACTGTGGGGCTCATCACTTGGCTGTCACTAGCAAATTTGCAACATTGTATCAACTATCCTATTCAGGGGCCCTCAGAGTTTCCTGCGCCAGTGAGTCCGGGACAGAAAGCAGTTTTTTTTAATGACGTTTCCACTGTATATATGAGATCATCAGATCATTATATTCTGCTCTTTCACTCTGAGGCTTGGTGATTATCGAGGAATGTTGGAAAGATTTTTCAAATACTGAGGAACTAACATTCGCAATGGATGTTTTAAAAACAGACTTGGTTGACTTGTGAGAGGTGAAGAATAAATGAGGTGAGTTAAGATGATCAGAAATTAGACATTTCCAAATGGGAACTTTCCTACATACAGTATGCATGCATTCTGAAGAGAGACGCACCATATCTAGCAACACACCCCTCCCCTTCTTCTTGATGCAACATCTTCAATTGTACTCGAGACACAATATTTTCACACATATTTTAGACGCTTTTCACTGACAGCCGCAACTCAATCAGCTAGACCACTACTCGAATCGCGGGCTTCCCAAAAAAAACACTGTTGATTTTAATGAATAAAAAAAACTCTGTGGCTAAGTCATGCTTCCTGGTGAAATATTTTGAATGATTTTATTCAGACAGGAGTAATTAAATAATTTTACAGAAAACATCAATTTACTTTAGGGCAATCCAGTATCCTAACACCGCCAACTTTTCTTTCCAATTCGCAAGAGGCTGAAACCAGAGATATATAATGATGGAATGCTCATGTCTCAGCCCTAACAATAGCAGTCTTTTCCCCAAAGGTGGGAAGACAGGCGACGAGCTTAGGTCTGCATATTATTCCCATAGAAACACATTGGGCTTACAGTGCATTCGGAAAGTATTTAAACCCCTTGACTTTTTCCACATTTTGTTACGTTACAGCCTTATTCTAAAATTGATTAAATAAAAACATTTCCCTCATCAATCTACACACAATACCCCATAATGACAAAGCGAAAACAGGTTTTTATAAATGTTTGCAAATTTATTACAAATAAGAAACAAAAATACCTTATTTACATAAATATTCAGATCCTTTCCTATGAGACTCGAATTGAGCTCAGGTGCATCCTGTTTCCATTGATCATCCCTGAAATGTTTCTACAACTTGGTTGGAGTCCACCTGTGGTAAATTCAATTGATTGGACATGATTTCGGAAGGCACTCACCTGTCTATATAAGGTCCCACAGTTGACAGTGCATGTCAGAGCAAAAACCAAGCCATGAGGTCGAAGGAATTGTCCGTAGAGCTTCTAAACAGGATTGTGTCAAGGCACAGATCTGGGAAAGGGTACCAAAAAATGTCTGCAGCATTGAAGGTCCCCAAGAACACAGTGGCCTCCATCATTCTTAAATGGAAGAAGTTGGGAACCACCAAGACTATTCCTACAGCTGGCCGCCCGGCCAAACTGAGCAATCGGGGGAGAAGGGCCTTGGTCAGGGAGGTGACCAAGAACCCGATGGTCACTCTGACAGAACTCCAGAGTTCCTCTGTAGAGATGGGAGAACCTTCCAGAAGGACAACCATCTCTGCAGCACTCCACCAATCAGGCATTTATGGTAGAGTGGCCAGACCGAAGCCACTCCTCAGCAAAAGGCACTTGACAGCCCGCTTGGAGTTTGCCAAAAGGCACCTAAAGACTCTCAGACCATGAGAAACAAGATTCTCTGGTCTGATGAAACCAAGATTGAACTCTTTGGCCTGAATGCCAAGCGTCACGTCTGGAGGAAACCTGGCACCATCCCTACGGTGAAGCATGGTGGTGGCAGCATCATGCTGTGGGGATGTTTTTCAGCGGCAGGGACTGGGAGACTAGTCAGGATCGAGACAAAGATGAACGGAGCGCTCAGGACCTCAGACTGGGGCGAAGGTTCAACTTCCAACAGGACAACGACCCTAAGCACACAGACAAGACAACGCAGGAGTGGCTTCGCGACAAGTCTCTGAATGTCCTTGAGTGGCCCAGCCAGAGACCGGACTTTAACCCGATCTAACATCTCTGGAGAGAAAATAGCTGTGCAGCGACGCTCCCCATCCAACCTGACAGAGCTTGAGAGGATCTGCAGAGAAGAATGGGAGAAACTCTCCAAATACAGGTGTGCCAAGCTTGTAGCGTCATACCCAAGAACACTCGAGGCTGTAATCGCTGCCAAAGGTGCTTCAACAAAGTACTGAGTAAAGGAAGTTTCCGAGTGAGCGAACCAGCGCCCCTTCTTTATGTGGCCCATGTATCTGATGCTGTCAGGACAGAAATAGTACGACATGACCTGGTCTACACATACTGAGGCGGAGGGGCGCTGTTTCCCTCGGCTCGGATGCTATAACTTGGATCGATGCGTCTTGGTCAAATAAATGATAAATATTTCAGTCTTTTATTTGGACGGGCAAGGAGGCACCCTAAGGCCTACCCATAAAGCCGGCCCTGACTTCGATCAGGTGAAGCTGAGGATTCCCATCTCTGTCTTTTTGTAGTTCATAGGCTATATACTTCCTTTTGGAAAATGTTGACCAAGATGGAGCCGTAGGATTCTTATATTTTTTTAAATGTTATCTACAGATCTAGGAGGTTATATAGCATGCATCACAAATGGTACCTTATTCCCTATATAGTGCACTGCTTTTGATTTGGGACCTACCCATCAAAGCCTGCAATACAGCTTTGCTTTTTTTGAAACATTATCACCGTTCATGCTCTGCATATCACGTCACATGATGTGTTTTCTGCGGAGAAAGTGACACGTTTCTGTTAAGAAATAGGCTGAATTGAGTAACACGTTTCTACTGTACTCCGGAGCAATATATTCATTATTGATGACTAGCATGAATTCTCTAACATGGTTGTCATTGATTCCACCATTAGGGATACATATAGGACTATCTAATTAACATGGATGCTCTATAGGATAATGATGTAATGGTTAATTAGATGATAATCCTTTAATATGATGAACATTCTCCCCACTTTTATCCCCACATGTAACTGTGTGACTGAAATGGTTCTAGTCTACTGTGTGACTGAAATGGTGTCTAGTCTACTGTGTGACTGAAATGGTGTCTAGTCTACTGTGTGACTGAAATGGTTCTAGTCTACTGTGTGACTGAAATGGTTGTTGTCTACTGTGTGACTGAAATGGTGTCTAGTCTACTGTGTGACTGAAATGGTTCTAGTCTACTGTGTGACTGAAATTGTGTCCAGTCTACTGTGTGACTGAAATGGTGTCTAGTCT
Source organism: Coregonus sp. 'balchen' (assembly GCA_902810595.1). NCBI lineage: Eukaryota > Metazoa > Chordata > Actinopteri > Salmoniformes > Salmonidae > Coregonus > Coregonus sp. 'balchen'. The sequence goes on along the minus strand of LR778285.1, from coordinate 3,748,054 downwards.
ACTGTGTGACTGAAATGGTTCTAGTCTACTGTGTGACTGAAATGGTGTCTAGTCTACTGTGTGACTGAAATGGTGTCTAGTCTACTGTGTGACTGAAATGGTTCTAGTCTACTGTGTGACTGAAATGGTTCTATTCTACTGTGTGACTGAAATGGTTATATTCTACTGTGTGACTGAAATGGTTCTAGTCTACTGTGTGACTGAAATTGTGTATAGTCTACTGTGTGACTGAAATGGTGTCTAGTCTACTGTGTGACTGAAATGGTTCTAGTCGACTGTGTGACTGAAATGGTGTCTAGTCTACTGTGTGACTGAAATGGTGTCTAGTCTGCTGTGTGACTGAAATGGCGTCTAGTCAACTGTGTGACTGAAATGGTGTCTAGTCTACTGTGTGACTGAAATGGTGTCTAGTCTACTGTGTGACTGAAATGGTGTCTAGTCTACTGTGTGACTGAAATGGTTCTAGTCTACTGTGTGACTGAAATGGTGTCTAGTCAACTGTGTGACTGAAATGGTTCTAGTCTACTGTGTGACTGAAATGGTGTCTAGTCTACTGTGTGACTGAAATGGTGTCTAGTCTACTGTGTGACTGAAATGGTGTCTAGTCTACTGTGTGACTGAAATTGTGTCCAGTCTACTGTGTGACTGAAATGGTGTCTAGTCTACTGTGTGACTGAAATGGTTCTAGTCTACTGTGTGACTGAAATGGTGTCTAGTCTACTGTGTGACTGAAATGGTGTCTAGTCTACTGTGTGACTGAAATGGTTCTAGTCTACTGTGTGACTGAAATGGTGTCTAGTCAACTGTGTGACTGAAATGGTTCTAGTCTACTGTGTGACTGAAATGGTGTCTAGTCTACTGTGTGACTGAAATGGTGTCTAGTCTACTGTGTGACTGAAATGGTGTCTAGTCTACTGTGTGACTGAAATGGTTCTAGTCTACTGTGTGACTGAAATGGTGTCTAGTCTACTGTGTGACTGAAATGGTTCTAGTCTACTGTGTGACTGAAATGGTGTCTAGTCAACTGTGTGACTGAAATGGTTCTAGTCTACTGTGTGACTGAAATGGTGTCTAGTCTACTGTGTGACTGAAATGGTGTCTAGTCTACTGTGTGACTGAAATGGTGTCTAGTCTACTGTGTGACTGAAATTGTGTCCAGTCTACTGTGTGACTGAAATGGTGTCTAGTCTACTGTGTGACTGAAATGGTTCTAGTCTACTGTGTGACTGAAATGGTGTCTAGTCTACTGTGTGACTGAAATGGTGTCTAGTCTACTGTGTGACTGAAATGGTTCTAGTCTACTGTGTGACTGAAATGGTGTCTAGTCAACTGTGTGACTGAAATGGTTCTAGTCTACTGTGTGACTGAAATGGTGTCTAGTCTACTGTGTGACTGAAATGGTGTCTAGTCTACTGTGTGACTGAAATGGTGTCTAGTCTACTGTGTGACTGAAATGGTTCTAGTCTACTGTGTGACTGAAATGGTGTCTAGTCTACTGTGTGACTGAAATGGTTCTAGTCTACTGTGTGACTGAAATGGTGTCTAGTCTACTGTGTGACTGAAATGGTGTCTAGTCTACTGTGTGACTGAAATGGTGTCTAGTCTACTGTGTGACTGAAATGGTGTCTAGTCTACTGTGTGACTGAAATGGTTCTAGTCTACTGTGTGACTGAAATGGTTGGCTAATGAGGCTATAGAGAATGTTGTTCAGGCCCCTCTAAGTGTCTCTCACACACACACACACACACACACACACACACACACACACACACACACACACACACACACACACACACACACACACACACACACACACACACACACACACACACACACACACACACACACACACACACACACACACACACACACACACACACACACACACACACACACACACACACACACACACACACACACACACACACTCACACTCACACTCACACACACACACACACACAGGCATATAAACCATATCACTCAACTCTATCCTCTTGTTTGAAAACAGGCAACAGTCACGTAGTGTAAAAGAGACCAGCATCACTTGATGTAATTGCAGTTCATATTTTGATGTAATTGCAGTTCATATGTTGATGTAATTGCAGTTCATATGTTGATGTAATTGCAGTTCATATGTTGATGTAATTGCAGTTCATATGTTGGTGTAATTGCAGTTCATATGTTGATGTAATTGCAGTTCATATGTTGATGTAATTGCAGTTTATACTTTGATGTAATTGCAGTTCATATGTTGGTGTAATTGCAGTTCATATGTTGATGTAATTGCAGTTCATATGTTGATGTAATTGCAGTTCATATTTTGATGTAATTGCAGTTCATATTTCGATGTAATTGCAGTTCATATTTTGATGTAATTGCAGTTCATATTTTGATGTAATTGCAGATTATACTTTGATGTAATTGCAGTTCATATTTTGATTTTGAATCTTCTTTCATAAACGATCTTCCACAGAAGTTTGTAAATGTATCTTTGATAATTCTAACATAATTAAAGATGGTAAGAGAAAGTAGGTTGACCAGATAATTTACCTCAGACATACACGAGGTGATAAGTCATCTTTTGGCACTATTTATTAGCATGAACAAATAAGAATACAATAATAACTTTAATTTAATGAGCAATTATCATCACCATCGTCCTATTGGTGAATTTAGAAAACAATATTTAAAGAAACTGTGATCTGTTTTAGTATGTGTAATGGAAATGAGTCGGTCATGGTTGCGCACGGTCACGTGATGCGTGACCCGCCAGCGACTTCAAAATTCCTGTTGACCCTCGGGGCTAAGAGGGAATTTCCTAATGGTCAAGATGTTGATTTCTCCTGTGTTAGACCCGTGTGTTCCATATGCATGCAATTTCAATTTGGGTAATTTCCTGTTACATCATAATCATATCTGTCTGGGCAGCAGGTATTCCGTTTGAATTTGAAACAAACTTTATTGTTCAATATGTCAGGTAAAACACAGTGATCAGGATATTTACAAGAGTCAAAACAACCAACCAAACAAACAAGTCCTCACTAAGAGGAAGTATGATCATATGACAATATGACAATAATAATATTCTGGTTTTCCATTATTGCAATTGTTTTTTTTGCATATTTTGTTTTGGTTGAATAGAGAGCACATCAAATACTATACTACGGGTGAATGACCAGCATGCGCCCTCCAGTAGTCAATCTATGGAATAAAGACCTTTCTTCATATGTACAGACATGCGTCAATAACGTGTTGACGATGATCATAAGGTATGTATGTGGTTTCACCCACAACTACTACATGTGTTCAGAACTACTTTCTATAATTTCTACTTATTAGCATTTGCTATAGTCTGTCGGACTCCGATCACAATATTTTCACCTCTGATAACTACTCCCAAGTATGAGTATTTGTGGCAACCAAATCGGATCTTATTATTGTGAAATGATTTTACAAGGGGGGAAGAGGATTAAGATGCAAAAAAAAAACAGATTAAGGAAATAATCAAAGTAACATCATCCATAACGTAAGAGCAGGTAGTATAGTTCTACATCAGAAACACACATGAACACGAAGGGCTAGATTCAGCCTGTATCGTGAAAGATCCGCGTTTTAGCGCGATAACATTTTAAGGGGATTTTCTGATTGAGCCGACATACGCAGCGTGGACAGTCAGAGCAATCTCCAGGAACGTTGCCTTTAAATGTCATTCTTGCTGCAGCTGCGGCTCCATCTTCCGCAACACAGATTGAATCTAGGCCGGAGGCAGACGTCCCAGAGATGGCCATGGGTGTATTGCAATAATTACAAACCAAGGATCTTACTTGAAATACTTGAATGTTACCTGCATAATGTATAATGTATTAACATTAAAAATACTGTGTGCACAATCAACCTGCAGGAGTGCGTGTGTGTGTGTGTGTGTATATACTTGTGTGTGTGCATGCGTGTGTCTTTTGCTAAATTAGTTTGGCCGACATGCATCAACGGTCATGCCTCACGGCGGCAGTTTAGCTAATGACTTGTTCCGCCCAGAGTTTTATCTTCATCAGAGAGGAAAAGAGAAGATTGTCTTCATCAGAGGAGGAGAGAAGATTGAGGAGGTGGAGAATGTAGCAACAGAGGAGGAGGAGAGGAGGGGAGGGGGGAGAGGAGAGGAGAGGAGAGGAGAGGAGAGGAGAGGAGAGGAGAGGAGAGGAGAGGAGGAGAGGGGAGGGATTGATGTCTGCATTCTGCATTCTTCCCTTCAAACCTCTATTATGTTGATAGATTGTAGCGACGGATGAAACTGCAATAGATGGAAACAAAAAGATACATCAGACTTTGTGAGCAATATTTTTCGTATTCTAATGTTACCTAAGATCTTCATAAACACAACCAAAATGATTATTTTTGTATTCTAAAGAAGGCCATTGTAGGCCGAAGCTGTTAAGGAGCCTTTTGGTCCTAGTCTTGGTGCTCCGGTACCGCTTGCCGTGTGGTAGCAGAGAGAACAGTCTATGACTTGGGTGACTGGAGTCTTTGACAATTCTTTGTGATTTCCTCTGACACCGCCTGGTATAGAGGTCCTGGATGGCAGGAAGCTTGGCCCTAGTGATGTACTGGGCCGTACGCACTACCCTCTGTAGCGCCTTACGGTCAGATGCCGAGTGATGCAGATAATCTATCAGATGCCGATAGATTATCTGCATCACTTCCAATCCCCCATGTTTTATATATATATATATATACACACACACATATACACATACATATATATATATATATTATTTTATTTATTTCACCTTTATTTAACCAGGTAAGCCAGTTGAGAACAAGTTCTCATTTACAACTGCGACCTGGCCAAGATAAAGCAAAGCAGTGCGATAAAAACAACAACACAGAGTTACATATGGGGTAAAACAAAACATAAAAGTCAAAAATACAAACAGAAAATATATATACAGTGTGTGCAAATGTAGTAAGTTATGGAGGTAAGGCAATAAATAGGCCATAGTGCAAAATAATTACAATTAGTATTAACACTGGAATGATAGATGTGCAAGAGATGATGTGCAAATAGAGATACTGGGGTGCAAATGAGCAAAATAAATAACAATATGGGGATGAGGTAGTTGGGTGGGCTAATTTCAGATGGGCTGTGTACAGGTGCAGTGATCGGTAAGCTGCTCTGACAACTGATGCTTAAAGTTAGTGAGGGAGATAAGTCTATATATACATATATATACACATATACACACATACACACACTCATACATACACACATACATACACAATTCTCTGGCAAATCAACAACCAGCAAAAAAAATCAGATCAGTAATCCCCCAAAATACAATCCAACCTCGAACTGAGTGAGTAATGTTCAGTCTGAAGCTACTTCTAAAGCCAAGAAGGAAAATACATTACAAAAACCTCTAGATATTTTAATTTATAAAGACTGAATGCTAAATTAAGGCTACCAAGCTTGCTAGGACAGAACAGACCCGGCTGCAACTTCAATTTGTACAGAGGTGTGAAGTTGGCGGCAGGTAGCTTAGTGGGTAAGAGCATTGTTCCAGTAACTGAAAGGTCGCTTGTTCAAATCCCCAAGCCGACTAGGGTGAAAAATCTGTCAATGTGCCCTTGAGCAAGGCACTTAACCCTAATTGCTCCTGTAAGTTGCTCTGGATAAGAGCGTCTGCTAAATGACTAAAACGTAAGTGAGAGGTGTGAAAGCCCTTGAGCCCAACTGCAGAGTTTCACAGCCTCCCTCGCCCAAAGGCCTCTTTGGCCCCTTGATCCATGGCTTCCCCCTGAGCAGAGGTCATCACAGTACAGTACCCCTTGGATGTAAAATAAATAAAGAGAAGGCATGGAAAGAGTACAAAAAGAAGCTCCTCGTGGACAATCAGGAGACGCTGACTGCATGGTGCAGTGCAACACACTACCCCTCTGTCAAGAGAGGGGGTGTTTTGCGATGGCTGGAAACTCAGGTTACTAGACAACGAGGACTCTGAGTCAGCCAATGTCAACCTGTAAAAGTCTGGAACAGTATTGGTACAGGGCAACCCCAAACAGTTTTAGCTGGACTTCCTCAGAATCAAAAAGGGTGAACAGCAGGAGAAGCTCTTTCTTGGTGACGAAGACACCACCACCCCCCTAGAGGAAGACATCACCACCATCCTAGAGGAAGACATCACCACCACCCCCTGAGAGGTAAGATGCACACCACCCCCTAGAGAAAGATCATCACCACCCCCAAGGGAAGGACATCACCACCACCCCCTAGAGTGAAGACATTCACCACCAACCCCCTAGAGGGAAGACATAGCACACCTCCTAGAGGAAGACATCACCACCCCCCTAGAGGAAGACATCACCACCCCCTAGAGGAAGACATCACCACACCCCCTAGAGGAAGACATCACCACCACCCCCCTAGAGGAAGACATCACCAACCCCCCTAGAGGAAGACATCACCACCCCCACCACCCCCTAGAGGAAGACATCACCACCACCCCCCTAGAGGAAGACATCACCACCCCCTAGAGGAAGACATCACCACCACCCCCTAGAGGAAGACATCACCACCCCCCCTAGAGGAAGACATCACCACCTAAGGACAGACACACACCCCCTAGAGGAAGACATCACCACCCCCCCCTAGAGGAAGACATCACCACCACCCCCTAGAGGAAGACATCACCCCCCCCAGAGGAAGACATCACCACCCCATAGGGAAGACATCACCACCCCCCTAGAGGAAGACATCACCCACCCCCCTAGAGGAAGACATCACCCCCTAGAGGAAGACAACCACCACACCCCGTAGAGGAAGACATCACCACCCCCCTTAGGAAGACACATCACCACCCCCTAGAGGAAGACATCACCACCCCCCCCTAGAGGAACATCACCACCCCCCTAGAGGAAGCTCACACACCACCCAGAGGAACACATCACCACCCCCCCTAGAGGAAGACTCACCACCTAGAGGAGACCACCACCACCCCCCAGAGGAAGACCATCACCACCCCCCTAGAGGAAGACATCACCACCACCCCCCTAGAGGAAGACATCACCACCCCCCTAGAGGAAGACATCACCACCACCAAGAGGAAGACATCACCACCTAGAGGAAGACATCACCACCCACCCCCTAGAGAGAAGACATCACCCCCACCCCCCCCCCTAGAGGAAGACATCACCACCACCACCCCTAGAGGAAGACATCACCACCACCCCCCTAGAGGAAGACATCACCCCCCCCCCCCCCCCCTATAGGAAGACATCACCACCACCCCCCTAGAGGAAGACATCACCACCACCCCCCTAGAGGAAGACATCACCACCCCCCTAGAGGAAGACATCACCACCACCCCCCTAGAGGAAGACATCACCACCTCCCCCCCTAGAGGAAGACATCACCACCACCCCCCTAGAGGAAGACATCACCACCCCCCTAGAGGAAGACATCACCACCACCCCCTTAGAGGAAGACATCACCACCACCCCCCTAGAGGAAGACATCACCACCCCCCTAGAGGAAGACATCACCACCACCCCCCTAGAGGAAGACATCACCACCACCCCCTAGAGGAAGACATCACCACCCCCCTAGATGAAGACATCACCACCACCCCCCTAGAGGAAGACATCACCACCCCCCTAGAGGAAGACATCACCACCACCCCCCTAGAGGAAGACATCACCACCCCCCCCCCCCCCCCCCCCCTAGAGGAAGACATCACCACCACCCCCCTAGAGGAAGACATCACCACCACCCCCCTAGAGGAAGACATCACCACCACCCCCCTAGAGGAAGACATCACCACCACCCCCCTAGAGGAAGACACCACCACCACCCCCCTAGAGGAAGACATCACCACCCCCCCAGAGGAAGACACCACCACCACCCCCCTAGAGGAAGACATCACCACCACCCCCCTAGAGGAAGACATCACCACCCCCCTAGAGGAAGACATCACCACCACCCCCCTAGAGGAAGACATCACCACCACCCCCCTAGAGGAAGACATCACCACCCCCCTAGAGGAAGACATCACCACCACCCCCCTAGAGGAAGACATCACCACCCCCCTAGAGGAAGACATCACCACCACCCCCCTAGAGGAAGACATCACCACCCCCCTAGAGGAAGACATCACCACCCCCCTAGAGGAAGACATCACCACCACCCCCCTAGAGGAAGACATCACCACCACCCCCCAAGAGGAAGACATCACCACCACCCCCCTAGAGGAAGACATCACCACCACCAAGAGGAAGACATCACCACCCCCCTAGAGGAAGACATCACCCCCCCCCCCCCCCCCCCCCTAGAGGAAGACATCACCACCACCCCCCTAGAGGAAGACATCACCACCCCCCTAGAGGAAGACATCACCACCCCCCTAAAGGAAGACATCACCACCCCCCTAGAGGAAGACATCACCACCATCCTAGAGGAAGACATCACCACCACCCCCCTAGAGGAAGGCATCACCACCCCCCTAGAGGAAGACATCACCACCATCCTAGAGGAAGACATCACCACCACCCCCCTAGAGGAAGACATCACCACCACCCTAGAGGAAGACATCACCACCACCCAGAGCGAGTCAGACCAGACTCCCTCCTTAAACAGCCCCACAGACGAGCATCCTCAAGTGGAGATTCAACCCCCACCTAGCCACAACACAATGGAGTGATTAAAAAAAGCTTCTTTCACTTTCCCCAACTCATGAGTGATTATCTCCACCCTGCTACCACAAAAATACTTCCACCCTGCTACCATACAGTGGGTAAACGGAACCATTTCCCGTGACTGTGCCCAACACTTACCACAGAGCAACGGAAACCCCGCCCAGACCAGCGAGACACTCCGCTGACACCCTCAGCACACAGGGGGACAAACACCTACAGTGCATTCGGAAAGTATTCAGACCCCTTGACTTTTTCCACATTCTGTTACATTACAGCCTTATTCTACAATGGATTAAATCAAATAAAAATCCTCATCAATCTATACACAATACCCCATAATGAAAAAGCAAAAAAACAGGTTGAGAAACTTTTGCAAATGTATTAAAAATAAAAAACAGGAATACCTTATTTACATAAGCATTCAGACCCTTTGCTATGCGACTCAAAATTGAGCTCAGGTGCATCCTGTTTCCATTGATCATCCTTGAAATGTTTCTACAACTTGATTGAAGTCCACCTGTGGTAAATTCAATTGATCTGTCACTGACCACCTTCCGGAGACACTTGAAACCCTACCTCTTTAAGGAATACCTGGAATAGTATAACAGTAATCCTTCTACACCCCCCATAAAAAGAGGGTGGTTGTCCCACTAGCTATCATAAGGTGAATGCACCAATTTGTAAGTCGCTCTGGATAAGAGCGTCTGCTAAATGACTTAAATGTAAGAAATCTGATATGATTTGGAAAGGCACACACCTGTCTCTATAAGGTCCCACAGTTGACAGTGCATGTCAGAGGAAAAACCAAGCCATGAGGTCGAAGGAATTGTCCGTAGAGCTCCGAGACAGGATTGTGTCAAGGCACAGATCTGGGGAAGGGTACCAAAAAATGTCTGCAGCATTGAAGGTCCCCAAGAACAAAGTGGCCTCCATCATTCTTAAATGGAAGAAGTTTGGAACCACCAACACTCTTCCTAGAGCTGGCCGCCCAGCCAAACTGAGCAATCGGGGGAGAAGGGCCTTGGTCAGGGAGGTGACCAAGAACCCGATGGTCACTCTCAAAGAGCTCCAGAGTTCCTCTGTGGAGATGGGAGAACCTCCCAGAAGGACAACCATCTCTGCAGCACTCCACCAATCAGGCCTTTATGGTAGAGTGGCAAGACGGAAGCCACTCCTCAGTAAAAGTCACTTGACAGTCCACTTGGAGTTTGCCAAAAGGCACCTAAAGACTCTCAGACCATGAGGAACAAGATTCTCTGGACTGATGAAACCAAGATTGAACTCTTTGGCCTGAATGCCAAGTGTCACATCTGGAGGAAACCTGGCACCATGCCTACGGTGAAGCATGGTGGTGGCAGCATCATGCTGTGGGGATGCTTTTCAGTGGCAGGGAATGGAAGACTAGTCAGGATCGAGGGAAAGATGAACGGAACAAAGTACAGAGAGATCCTTAATGAAAACCTACTCCAGAGCGCTCAGGACCTCAAAGTTCACCTTCCAACAGGACAACAACCCTAAGCACACAGCCAAGAAAACGCAGGAGTGGCTTCGGGACAAGTCTCTGAATGTCCTTGAACCCGATCGAACATCTCTGGAGAGACCTGAAAATAGCTGTGCAGCGACGCTCACCATCCGGGGCGGCAGGTAGCTTAGTGGTTAAGAGCGTAGTGCCAGTAACCGAAAGGTCGCTGGTTCTAATCCCCGAGCCGACTAGGTGAAAAATCTGTCGATGTGCACTTGAGCAAGGCACTTAACCCTAATTGCTCCTGTAAGTCGCTCTGGATAAGAGCGTCTGCTAAATGACTGTAATGTAATGTAATCCAACCTGACACAACTTGAGAGGATCTGCAGAGAAGAATGGGAGAAACTCCCCGAATAAAGGTGTGCCAAGCTTGTAGCGTCATACCCAAGAAGACTAGAGGCTGTAATCGCTGCCGAAGGTGCTTCAACAAAGTACTGAGTAAAGGGTCTGAATACTTATGTAAATGTAATATTTCTGTTTATTTTATTTGATAAATTAGCAAACATTTCTAAAAACCTGTTTTTGTTTTGTTATTATGTGTTTAGATTGATGAGGAAAATGTTTAATTTAATCCATTTTAGAATAAGGCTGTAACGTAACAAAACGTAGAAAAAGTCAAGGGGTCTGAATACTTTCCGAATGCACTGTACCTGGAGGTGACAGCATTCCCTCCCCCATATGCCCCTCTAGACACAACTACGACGACATAACCAACAAAAACAGGTCACAACTCCTGCAGCTCTGTCGCACACCGGATCTGTACATAGTCAATGGTAGGCTTCGAGGGGACTCCTATTGTAGGTATACCAACAGCTCCTCCCTAGGCAGCAGTACTGTAGACTACTTTATTACAAATCTCAACCCAGAGTCTCTCAGAGAGTTCACAATCAGCCCACTGACGCCCCTCTCAGACCACAGCAAAATCACAGCCTACTTGAACAGAGCAATACTGAACCATGAGGCGTCGAATGGAAGGAAGATAGTGTAGTGGTTAAGAGTGTTGTGCCAGTAACCGAAAGGTCGCTGGTTCTAATCCCCGAGCCGACTAGGTGAAAAATCTGTCGATGTGCCCTTGAGCAAGGCACTTAACCCTAATTGCTCCTGTAAGTCGCTCTGGATAAGAGCGTCTGCTAAATGACTAAAATGTAAAATGTAGAAGCCTACTAAAGAACAATTGGCCAAAAACGAATCCCACAGAGACAACTCCCTGGACCAAATGTTTCCCTGCAATAGTGAAGGTGTGAACTTAGTAGAAAGCTGAACATTACATTTGACATATCAGCTAACATAGCAAATGAATACAAATTCAAGCAGAACACCTAAGAAAATTAACAGCGATGAGAAATGGTTTGATGAAGAGTGCAAAACCCTAAAAATATTTTTTTTTTAAAAACCTATCCAACCAAAAACACAGAGAACCTGAACATCCGCCTTTACTAACGCGGAGACACTAAAACAGTTCAGAAATACACTAAGAAAAAAGAAGCACGTCAGAAAACAGCTCAATGTGATTGAATAATCCACAGAATATAGTTACTTCATTGCAGTTAATGCGGCTTTTTTCCTCTTGAGGGCCTGAGTATGGCCTCGATCTCCTGTGGTCTCAACCAACGTCAGGAGTTCCACTATTTCAGACTCTAGGGCTTTCATTGATCTGGTGATGTCTCTGGTGACATTCATCGTGTATTGATTACATAATTGTTGAATCTGGATTTTCCCTATATCCCACCACTGTTGAAGGGATACAAAACTGGCCTTTGAGACCTCCACCTCTCCCAAAAAAAAAAAAAAAAAAATCCTGAAGTGAGCATCACTCAATAAAGTTATATTAAAATGCCAGTATGCGCTTTTGGGTTTTACAGCGTTAATGAACACCACCGCTGTTTTTAAACAATGATCAGAAAATCCCACTGGGGTTATCACACTTGATTTACAGACCTGAGATTGATGCTCAAAACAATAAAACCTATCTAACCCGACCAGAGATGGTGTTCTCTCTCACATGGGCCCACTGTCTCGTGCCTCCATGTTGACGCCGCCAAATATCACACAGTTCATGTGTTGCAATAAGGCTATATGAGGTTCTTTGTGGTTTCTATCTAAATCACTGACTGTGCAGTTAAAATCCCCAACAATAAATAAATAATCCTCAGTGTTACATTTCTCAATGGTATTTGATAATGTCTCTAAAAAACATACCCTCTCAACTGCCACCACTGGGGCATATACATTTATCAGACACATAGTGATATTTTCATACCTCGCTCTAACTTTTAATAACCTCCCCCTCAACTACCTCTTCAACCTCATATGACAAAGGCAAAAACCCTTTTGAGAACAAGATGGCAACACCCCCACTTTTTGAGTTTTCATGACTACACACCACTGTCCCCCCCCCCACTCCTGTTGCCACATAACTTCATTTTCCATATTACTATGCGTTTCTTGTAGAAAACGTATGTCACTTCCCTTTCCCCTAATTAACTCATACACTACGGCTATTTTTTAAACGTCTCTCGCCCCATTTACGTTTAAAGAAGAAATCTTAAAACTGCTCATGGATGAAAAAAAAAATACAGAGTAAGAGACAGAAACGGGCTCTGCGCGCTCGTTCTCGGGACAATAACGTACCAAATGCCCCTCTCTTCCACAGCCAAAGCATTTCATTGATTCAGTAGAAGCGTAGAACACAATCAAATCCATCAATCTTAAAACTGAATGCTGAACTCAGTTCGTCTGTGTCCTTCTTTAAAATCATATGCACTTGTCTCATATGAGACACGACATGTTTAATCAAAAGGAGATTTGCATCCAAAAAGAACCTTCTTTATTGTAGATACAAGTTGACCATGACGAGATAACTCTCGCTCCAACACTTCATCTCTAACAAATGGTGGCACGTTAGAAAGTATAACTTTCTTCGCCGGATTCATAAGAGGAAATACAGACGTCTGCGTCTCCCGCAACACAACACCACTCTCAACTATCATATTCACCTTTTCAATGGAATCCAAGAATATCACTACAGCGCTATTCATCCTTGAGGCTGATTTTATCCTATCATACCCAATGATAGCGCCCACTGCTAAGCTACATTCTTCCACTGAACACCCTGCCACAGCAGGAATCTTTACTCCATGCTGCCGACTAAGTTTTTCAAACTCCAAACCTCCACGAGTGGCCATTGCAACCAGCCCCACCCGCTGGTTGCGCCCTTGAGAAAAACAACCTCAACGATCCCACCACCCCTATATGTGCTTAGTGATAGTGAGACAAGATAACCTTAAAACAACTAAACAAATCAATATATACACTACCGTTCAAAAGTTTGGGGTCACTTAGAAATGTCCTTGTTTTCTAAAGAAAATATTTTTTTTTGTCCAGAAATACAGTATAGACATTGTTAATGTTGTAAATGGCTATTGTAGCTGGAAACGGCTGATTTTTTATGGAATATCTACATAGGCGTACAGAGGCACATTATCAGCAACCATCAGTCCTGTGTTCCAATGGCACGTTGTGTTTGCTAATCCAAGTTTATCATTTTAAAAGGTTAATTGATCATTAGAACACCCTTTTGCAATTATGTTAGCACAGCTGAAAACTGTTGTGCTGAAGCAATAAAACTGGCCTTCTTGAGACTAGTTGAGTATCTGGAGCATCAGCAATTGTGGGTTCGATTACAGGCTCAAAATGGCCAGAAACAAATAACTTTCTTCTGAAACTCGTCAGTCTATTCTTGTTCTGAGAAATGAAGGCTATTCCATGCGAGAAATTGCCAAGAAACTGAATATCTCGTACAACGCTGTGTACTACTCCCTTCACAGAACAGCGTAAACTGACTCTAACCAGAATAGAAAGAGGAGTGGGAGGCCCTGGTGCACAACTGAGCAAGAGGACAAATACATTAGAGTGTCTAGTTTGAGAAACAGACGCCTCACAGGTCCTCAACTGGCAGCTTCATTAAATAGTACCCGCAAAACACCAGTCTCAATGTCAACACTGAAGAGGCGACTCCGGGATGTTGACCTTCTAGTCAGAGTTACAAAGAAAAAGCCATATCTCAGACTGCCCATCTTAATCTTTTCTTTTTATTGGCCAGACTGAGATATGGCTTTTTCTCTGTACCCTGGGGTGGTGAACATTATAATGAAGTGGAAGGACCCCTGAGATGCATCAATACCTCACTATGTACATTTCTCTCTACCCTGGGGTGGTGAACATTATAATGAAGATGTCCCCTCTCATCGATTGGCTGATGGCTTCAATACCACCAAGCTCTCAAAGGCTTTTTCATGTGCCCTAAATGGCAGAAAATAACATCTATTCCCTATATAGTGCACTAGTTTTTACCAGAGCTCATAGGTCTCTGGTCAAAATGGCCCGGTCAAATATAGTGCACTATATACGGAATACGGTGCCATTTTGGGAGGTATCCTAAATCTGTTGGCCATTATCGAGTGTTATTCAGTGTACTTATAAGCAACCCCTCACACTCTCTCTTTCCCCATTTGGCAAGCAGCTCCCAGTGTCGTATTAAATTTCATTGCAGGGACTGTCTGCCTCTCTTCTGCAGCCCTCCACATAAAGACACTGCTACAACGAGCCATCATCCACCATTAACACCCAATTATAGGCGTCACCGTTGACATATGGAATTAGGGTGTATGTTTTTTAAATTTTTTTAATTTTATTCAGTTTGACGACAACGCCTGTGAGATGGAAAGGGGGTGCGATATTTGGGACATTCCGTATATTCCTATAGTCCAACAGTGCGGGTTGCCATGGTGACGGTAGAGGGGCTGCCTGTGAATATAGCGTGGTATGTACTGGGTGTGAGACGACAGGGGGAGAGAGAGAGAAGGTCGCCGTTTAAATGGAAACACACAGACACAGAAGGTCACAGTTGAAATGGAGCGCTGGGGATATGCATGAGTTAAAAAGGCTGAAATGGACACCACTATAGAGGTTACTGAGAGGGCAGCAACAGAAATGGGCTCCTCTGAGTGGGAAGGCTATGATTCAGAGCCCAGGGATACGTGGAAGCACTCAGGGTATAACGTGGTGGAGCTGTAGAGATTGCAGGTGTTGTTGCTTCTGAATGTGATATATGATGCAGGTACATCAATACATCAGGTACACTTAGTAGTACCTTACTATTACTATAGTATGTTTAATGTACTTGACTTAATGGCTAATAGGTTGACAATTATATATGTACCTTGCTCCGTAGCAGTCCTCCTGTAGTTGACTCTACAACCTACAAAATGTGTCCCATGGTCTGAGTGAATCCCCTCTGGTTGACCTTGCCCACCTATATACGTAGCAGTCCTATGCTGTGGTGTTGCTTGATTGCTTGATTAATTAATTAATTGATTCATCTATGTACCTTGCTCCGTAGCAGTCCTCCGGAGCAGTGTTCTGGCGTGCTCGCCAACGACGATGGCTTTACCTTGTCTTTGCCGGTACTGGAGTCGTTGTCCTTGATGATGTCATACTGCCGACAGAACAGGGCAATGACAGCTGCAGGGGGAGGGGGAGGGGGGAGGGGGGGGGGGGGGGGGTAGAGAGACGAGAGGGGATTAACATACTGTCATTGGTCACTCACAGCCCTGTCACCACCACCTCATGTAACTAGTAGTACGTGGATCATTCCCGGGGAGGGTATGGCATGACGATGGTGGTGACGATGGTGGTGACGATGGTGGTGACGATGGTGGTGACGATGGTGGTGTCTTTATCTTTGAGCAGGGAAGATAATTATATTATACCCAATGGTTGTGTCTGAAATGGCACCATATTCACTAGCGCACTATGTTTGACCAGGACCAATAGGGCTCTGGTCAAAAGTAGTGCACTATGTAGGGAATAGGGTGGTCATTTGGGAACGCAGTCAATGTCTTCACAGTTGTTATACAGCACCATCAGTGTACTTTCACCATGTTTGTTTGAGTAATAAAACTAAAGCATCTAGGTGTAACTACATTAATACTTATTCTTTATTTGACTTTTGTTTATTATGTAGTTCACTTGCTTTGGCAATGTTAACATATGTTTCAGAGAGAGAGAGAGAGGTGTAGAGAGAGAGAGAGAAAGAGACAGAGACAGAGACAGAGACAGAGAGAGACAGAGAGAGACAGAGAGAGACAGAGAGAGAGAGAGAGAGAGAGAGAGAGAGAGAGAGAGAGAGAGAGAGAGAGAGAGAGAGAGAGAGAGAGAGAGAGAGAGACAGAGACAGAGACAGAGACAGAGACAGAGACAGAGACAGAGAGAGAGACAGAGACAGAGACAGAGAGAGAGAGAGAGAGAGAGTAATAACTACATTGGGCCCTCAACAGGAGTTGGTGATCCAATAAAAGTCTCAGTGGATGGATGGACCCTTTAAACTGGGTTGGTTCTCAGGATGGGACAATGCAAATAGACCGGGTAGCCATGATTAGCTGTTCAGGAGTCTTATGGCTTGGGGGTAGTAGCTGTTAAGAAGCCTTTTGGACCTAGACTTTGCGCTCCGGTACCGCTTGCCGTGCGGTAGCAGAGAGAACAGTCTATGACTGGGTTGCTGGAGTCTTTGACCATTTTTAGGGCCTTCCTCTGACACCGCCTGGTATAGAGGTCCTGGATGGCAGGAAGCTTGGCCATCTTCCCTCTAATCAGGGACTGATTTAGACCTGGGACCGCATGTGGGTGCAATTAATGATCAGATAGAAACGAAAAGCCAGCAGTAGTCCTGACCTCGTGAGGTCATATTTGACCCCTGGGATATACAGTATAATAGTGAATAACTGGCGGTGTATAACTGGTGTCATGATGGCGCCGGAGGGATGGCTGCCATTTTACGGGCTCCTAACCAACTGTGCTATTTATTGTTTGTAACTTATTTTGTACATAATGTTGCTGCTAATGTCTCTTATGACCGAAAAGAGCTTCTGGACATCAGAACAGGTATTACTCACTTCGAACTGGATGAAGATTTCACTGCTTTCCAGAGACCAGGCCCCATCATTCGCGTGAAGAAAATATGGAAATTTAGGAGACGGAGGTCGGGTGGCCTTGTGAGAATTCGTCGGCGAGTGGGTAAACTGCCACTACCATCCGTCCTATTGGCCAACGTGCAATCATTGGAAAATAAACTGGACGATCTACGATCAAGACTATCCTACCAACGGGACATTAAAAACTGTAATATCTTATGTTTCACCAAGTCGTGGCTGAACGACGACACGGATAATATAGAGCTGGCTGGGTTTTCCGAGCATCGGCAGGACAGAGCAGCTACGTCTGGTAAGACGAGGGGTGGGGGGGGTGTGTATGAATTTGTCAATAACAGCTGGTGCGCGATGTCTAATATTAAGGAAGTCTCGAGGTATTGCTCGCCTGAGGTAGAGTACCTCATGATAAGCTGTAGACCACACTATCTACCAAGAGAGTTCTCATCAATATTCTTCGTAGCTGTCTATTTACCACCACAAACCGATGCTGGCACTAAGACCGCACTCAACGAGCTGTATAAGGCCATAAACAAACCAGAAACGGCGCTCCTAGTGGCCGGGGACAAATGTAAATCAGTTTTACCTCATTTCTACCAGCTTGTCACATGTGTAACCAGAGGGGGAAAAAACTCTAGACCACCTTTACTCCACACACAGAGACGCATACAAAGCTCTCCCTCGCCCTCCATTTGGCAAATATGACCATAATTATATCCTCCTGATTCCTGCTTACAAGCAAAAACTAAAGCAGGAAGCACCAGTGACTCAGAAGTGGTCAGATGACTCAGATGCTACGCTACAGGACTGTTTTGCTAGCACAGACTGGAATAGGTTCCGGGATTCATCCAATGGCATTGAGGAGTATACCACCTCAGTCACCGGTTTCATCAATTACAGTATCAACGACGTTGTCACCCCACAGTGAGACTACTTTCCAGGGGGTGTATGTATACATGACTATATGTGAAAACTGAGCCATTATTTGTGCATTTTAAAACCGATTAGAAAATCATTTTTGGATGATTCTGTCAAAAACAACGATGAGCTTGAAATCAGTGCTGAGGTTGATTGATTAATGTATTGAATGATTGATTGATTGACAGAGATATAGTTGTCTGTTAAATGACTAAAATGTAAATGTGTGGTGGAAACAGCATCCTTGGACGCCTGAACACTCACCACTCTCCACTCTGCAATAATATGATCTTCTAAATAATTGGTAGGTACTTAAGGTAGGGAAGATGGCCAAGCTTCCTGCCATCCAGGACCTCTATACCAGGCGGTGTCAGAGGAAGGCCGAGCTCCCTGCCATCCAGGACCTCTATACCAGGCGGTGTCAGAGGAAGGCCCTGTCCTTTTCCTTACCTGCCCACATGAGCAAGACGACCACGATGATGATGACCTCTCCGGTCTGGAGCTGCCGGGACTTGTCCACACCCTCCACCGCAGGGTCATCTGTAGCGATGGAGAGAGACAACAGACCCTTTTAGTATATACAGTTGAAGTCGGAAGTTTACACCTTAAGCCAAATACATTTAAACTCAGTTTTTCACAATTCCTGACATTTAATCCTAGTAGGATCACCACTTTATTTTAAGAATGTGAAATGTCAGAATAACAGTAGAGAGAATGATTTATTTCAGCTTTTATTTCTTTCATCACATTCCCAGTGGGTCAGAAGTTTAAATACACTCAATTTGTATTTGGTAGCATAGCATTTAAATTGTTTAACTTGGGTCAAACGTTTTGGGTAGCCTTCCACATGCTTCCCACAATAAGTTGGGTGAATTTTGGCCCATTCCTCCTGACAGAACTGGTGTAACTGAGTCAGGTTTGTAGGCCTCCTTGCTCGCACACGCTTTTTCAGTTCTGCCCACAAATGTTCTATAGGATTGAGGTCAGGGCTTTGTGATGGCCACTCCAATACCTTTACTTTGTTGTCTTTAAACCATTTTGCCACAACTTTGGAAGTATGCTTGGGGTCATTGTCCATTTGGAAGACCCATTTGCGACCAAGCTTTAACTTCCTGACTGATGTCTTGAGATGTTGCTTCAATATATCCACATAATTTTCCTTCCTCATGATGCCATCTATTTTGTGAAGTGCACCAGTCCCTCCTGCAGCAAAGCACCCCCACAGCATGATGCTGCCCCCCCCGTGCTTCATGGTTGGGATGTTGTTCTTCGGCTTGCAAGCGTTCCCCTTTTTCCTCCAAACATAACGATGGTCATTATGGCCAAACAGTTATATTTTTGTTTCATCAGACCAGAGGACATTTCTCCAAAAAGTACGATCTTTGTCCCCATGTGCAGTTGCAAACCGTAGTCTGGCTTTTTTATGGCGGTTTTGGAGCAGTGGCTTCTTCCTTGCTGAGTGGCCTTTCAGGTTATGTCGATATAGGACTCATTTTACTGTGGATATAGATACATTTGTACCTGTTTCCTCCAACATCTTCACAAGGTCCTTTGCTGTTGTTCTGGGATTGATTTGCACTTTTCGCACCAAAGTGCGTTAATCTCTAGGAGACAGAATGCGTCTCCTTCCTGAGCGGTATGACAGCTGCGTGGTCCCATGGTGTTTATACTTGCGTACTATTGTTTGTACAGATGAACGTGGTACCTGCAGGCATTTGGAAATTGCTCCCAAGGATGAACCAGACTTGTGGAGGTCTACAAAAAAAATTCTGAGGTCTTGGCTGATTTCTTTTGATTTTCCCATGATGTCAAGCAAAGAGGCACTGAGTTTGAAGGTAGGCCTTGAAATACATCCACAGGTAAACCTCCAATTTACTCAAATTATGTCAATTAGCCTATCAGAAGCTTCTAAAGCTATGACATCATTTTCTGGAATTTTCCAAGCTGTTTAAAGGCACAGTCAATTTAGTGTATGTTAAACTTCTGACCCACTGGAATTGTGATACAGTGAATTACAAGTGAAATAATCTGTCTGTAAACAATTGTTGGAAAAAGTACTTTTGTCATGCACAAAGTATCTTAACCGACTTGCCAAAACTATAGTTTGTTAACAAGAAATGTGTGGAGTGGTTGAAAAACGAGTTTTAATGACTGCAACCTAAGTGTATGTAAACTTCCGACTTCAACTGTATATACACTACCAGTCAAAAGTTTGGACACACCTACTCATTCAAGGGTTTTTCTTTATTTTTACTATTTTTTATTTTTAATCCCATAGAAAATCTGTGGAGGGAGCTGAAGGTTCGAGTTTCCAAACGTCAGCCTCGAAACCTTAATGACTTGGAGAAGATCTGTGCAAAGAGCTGTGGAAACTAAACAAACCTGGTGGCCAACTACAAGAAACTTCTGACCTCTGTGATTGCCAACAAGGGTTTTGCCACCAAATACTAAGTCATGTTTTGCAGAGGGGTCAAATACTTATTTCCCTCATTAAAATGCAAATAAATTTAAAACAATTTTGACATGCGTTTTTCTGGATTTTGTTGTTGTTATTCTGTCTCTCACTGTTCAAATAAACCTACCATTAAAATTATAGACTGATCATGTCTTTGTCAGTGGGCAAACGTACAAAATCAGCAGGGGATCAAATACTTTTTTCCCTCACTGTACCTCTGCTGCAGATGATAAGTTCATTAGAGTTAGCACCCTCAGAAATTGCAGCCCAAATAAATGCTCGAATAAATGCTTCATGGTCGAATTGCTGCAAAGAAACCACCAATAAGAAGAAGGGACTTGCTTGGGCCAAGAAACACGAGCAATGGATATTAGACCGGCGTAAATTTGTCCTTTGGTCTGGAGTCCAAATTTGAGATTTTTGGTTCCAACCACTGTGTCTTTGCGGTGTGGGTGAACGGATGATCTCCGCATGTGTAGTTCCCACCGTAAAGCATGGAGGAGGAGGTGTTATGGTGTGGGGGTGCTTTTCTGGTGATGCTGTCTGTGATTTATTTAGAATTCAAGGCACACTTAACCAGCATGGGTACCACAGCATTCTGCAGCGATACGCCATCCCATCTGGTTTGGGCTTAGTGGGACTATCATTTGTTTTTCAACAGGACAATGACCCAACACACCTCCAGGCTGTGTAAGGGCTATTTTACCAAGAAGGAGAGTGATGGAGTGCTGCATCAGATGACCTGGTCTCCACAATTCCCCGACCTCAACCCAATTGAGATGGTTTGGGATGAGTCGGACGGCTGAGTGAAGGAAAAGCAGCCAACAAGTGCTCTGCATATGTGGGAACTCCTTCAAGGCTTTTGGAAAAGCATTCCAGGTGAAGCTGGTTGAGAGAATGCCAAGAGTGTGCAAAGCTGTCATCAAGGCAAAGGGTGGCTATTTGAAGAATCTCAAATACAACATATATTTTGATTTGTTTAACACTTTTTTTGGTTACTACATGATTCCATATGTGTTATTTCATAGTTTTGATGTCTTCACTATTATTCTACAATGTAGAAAATTGTCAAAATAAAGAAAAACCTTGGAATGAGTAGGTGTGTCCAAACTTTTGACTGGTAGTGTATATTTACATTTTAGTCATTTAGCAGACGCTCTTATCCAGAGACACTTACAGTTAGTGAGTGCGTAAATGTTTCATACTGGCCCCCCGTGGGAAACGAACCCACAACCTTGGCGTTGCAAGCGCCATGCTCTACCAACTGAGCTACAGTTGGTAAACAATAGATATTATATTGTTTCTCTTTTAGACAGGTAAAAATTGATATTTTTTTATGATCGGTTAAGCCATTACAATTGTAACTGACTATAAATATTTCCCCATTTACCATAATGATACCCAAGTTTCAATTATACTTACAACCAATGTTTGTAAACTTACCATTAAAAAGCACCAGGTTGATTAAGTGTCCATGTAGCTGTACCATAATATTTGCACTGATAAGTAGCTGCAACTTTGTAAACCTCCAACTGCCCTAATATCCCATATCTAGGAGGTCTGTTGTGACTAGGACCGTCACACCATCTCCCGGACTCATGACGCACCTTTGCGTCCTAAGGCAAACCCTTGGCCGCCAATTGGCGACAGGCCAGAGAGAAATATGGGCAGTCCCATGATAACATCATTCAATACCGCCACCCGTCACTAACGCATTCAAATCCCTGTCGGTCTATAGGGTGCTTTTTAAGAGATAACTAACCAAATAACATGGAAAACAGTCTGAGAAATATAAATAACAATAATAGATCATATTAATAGAAATAATAACAGCACAATCTTAGAAATGCTCATATTTAGAAAGTCTTATCAAGGCTATGAGCATGTCATCCCAGCCTGCTCCGTTCATTGGATCTGATTGGCTATAAGCATGTCATCCCAGCCTGCTCCGTTCATTGGATCTGATTGGCTATAAGCATGTCATCCCAGCCTGCTCCGTTCATTGGATCTGATTGGCTATAAGCATGTCATCCCAGCCTGCTCCGTTCATTGGATCTGATTGGCTATAAGCACGTCATCCCAGCCTGCTCCGTTCATTGGATCTGATTGGCTATAAGCATGTCATCCCAGCCTGCTCCGTTCATTGGATCTGATTGGCTATAAGCATGTCATCCCAGCCTGCTCCGTTCATTGGATCTGATTGGCTATAAGCACGTCAGCCCAGCCTGCTCCGTTCATTGGATCTGATTGGCTATAAGCATGTCAGCCCAGCCTGCTCCGTTCATTGGATCTGACTGGCTATAAGCATGTCATCCCAGCCTGCTCCGTTCATTGGATCTGATTGGCTATAAGCATGTCATCCCAGCCTGCTCCGTTCATTGGATCTGAGAAAGTTAGAAAATGTTTGAAAAAATAAAGAGAAAACGACATATATACAGTGAGGGGAAAAAAGCACTTGATCCCCTGCTGATCCTGCACGTTTGCCCACCGACAAAGAAACCATCAGACCACAATTCTAATGGTAGGTTCATTTGAACAGCGAGAGACAGAACAACAACAACAAAAAAATCCAGAAAAACGCATGTCAAAAACGCTACAAATTGATTTGCATTTTAATGAGGGAAATAAGTATTCGACCGCCTCTCAATCAGAAAGATTTCTTACATATACAGTCCCTTCGGAAAGTATTCAGACCCGTTGACTTTTTCCTAATTTTGTTACGTTACAGCCTTATTCCAAAAATGTATTACATGAAAAAATGTCCTCAGCAATCTACATACTACCCCATAATGACAAAGCAAAAAACAGGTTTTTAGAAATGTTTGCAAATGTATTAAAAATTAAAAACAGAAATACCTTATAAGTATTCAGACACTTTGCTATGAGACTCGAAATTGAGATCAGGAGCATCCTGTTTCCATTGGTCACCCTTGATATGTTTCTATAACTTGATTGGAGTCCACCTGTGGTAAATTCAATTGATTGGACATGATTTGGAAAGGCACACACCTGTCTATATAAGGTCCCACAGTTGACAGTGCATGTCAGAGCAAAAACCAAGCCATGAGCTTGAAGGAATTGTCCGTAGAGCTCCGAGACAGGATTGTGTCGAGGCACAGATCTGGGGCAGGGTACCCAAACATTTCTGCAGCATTGAAGGTCTCCAAGAACACAGTGGACTACATAATTCTTAAATGGAAGAAGTTTGGATCCACCAAGACTCTTCCTAGAGCTGGCCGCCCAGCCAAACTGAGCAATCAGGGGAGAAGGGCCATGGTCAGGGAGGTGACCAAGAACCCGATGGTCAATCTCACAGAGCTCTAGAGTTCCTCTGTGGAGATGGGAGAACCTTCCAGAAGGACAACCATCTCTGTAGCACTTCACAAATCAGGCCTTTATGGTAGAGTGGCCAGACGGACACCACTCCTCAGTAAAAGGCATATGACAGCCCGCTTGGAGTTTGCCAAAAGGCACCTAAAGATTCTCAGACCATGAGAAACAAGATTCTCTGGTCTGATGAAACCAAGATTGAACTCTTTGGCCTGAAGGCCAAGCGTCACGTCTGGAGGAAACCTGGCACCATCCCTATGGTGAAGCATGGTGGTGGCAGCATCATGCTGTGGGGATGTAGTCCTCTGTAGCTCAGCTGGTAGAGCACGGCGCTTGTAACGCCAAGGTAGTGGGTTTGATCCACGGGACCACCCATACACAAAAATGTATGAACGCATGACTGTAAGTCGCTTTGGATAAAAGCGTCTGCTAAATGGCATATTATATTTTTTATTATTATGTTTTTCAGCGGCAGAGACTGGGAGACTTGTCAGGATTGAGGCAAAGATGAACGGAGCAAAGTACAGCGAGATCCTTGATGAAAACCTGCTCTAGAGCGCTCAGGACCTCAGACTGGGGCGAAGGTTCACCTTCCAACAGGACAACGACCCTAAGCACACAGCCAAGACAACGCAGGAGTGGCTTCGGGACAAGTCTCTGAATGTCCTTGAGTGGCCCAACCAGAGCCCGGACTTGAATCCGATCTAACATCTCTGGAGAGACCTGAAAATAGCTGTGCAGCAACGCTCACCATCCAACCTGACAGAGCTTGAGAGGATCTGCAGAGAAGAATGGGAGAAACTCTCCAAATACAGGTGTGCCAAGCTTGTAGCATCATACCCAAGAAGACTCAATGCTGTAATCGCTGCCAAAGGTGCTTCAACAAAGTACTGAGTAAAGGGACTGAATACTTATGCAAATGTGATATTTCCTATTTTTTCTAAATATAAATTATCAAAATTTCTACTAAACTGTTTTTGCTTCGTCATAATGGGGTATTGTGTGCACATTGATGAGGAAAAAAAAACAATTTAATAAATGTTTGAATAAGGCTGTAACGTAACAACATGTGGAAAAAGTAAAGGGGTCTGAATACTTTCCGAAGGCACTGTATATCCACACAAAACAGTTTGTTCAATCAACTAAACAAAGCACACTAATTACAATTGAACATAGACTCAGTGTTTTTGTGTGTATGTGTGTGTAAAGGACATCACGCTGCTTGCTTAGCGAGTACCACTTCCTCCTGATTCAGCACATACCAAGGCTCGAACCCAGGACCACAGCCTTGCTAGCACATGACTGCCCTCCTGAAGCATCTCACCAGTCCGTGCCACACGAAAAGCTAGCAAATTCAGTGGTGCAAGGGACAACTTCAGGCTGAGGAGTACGTTTTACACATCACCCATATGCTACATGTGTGTATGTTAGGCTACATCAGGGGATTACTGGGTAGTTTGGTACATCAGGCTGACCCCTAGTCTATGCTTGAAGTCACTGAGGGATGATGATGTTTTGGCAATGTGAAGATAACAATTCCAATGTGAAGACAAGAATGTGAAGAGAGGAACCTCTGTATCTGTACAGACCACAGACCCGGTTAATACCAAACCACCCAGACCCTGTTAATACCAAACCACCCAGACCCTGTTAATACTAAACCACCCAGACCCTGTTAATACCAAAACCACCCCGACCCTGTTAATACTAAACCACCCAGACCCGGTTAATACCAAACCACCCAGACCCTGTTAATACTAAACCACCCAGACCCGGTTAATACCAAACCACCCAGACCCGGTTAATACCAAACCACCCAGACCCTGTTAATACTAAACCACCCAGACCCGGTTAATACTAAACCACCCAGACCCTGTTAATACTAAACCACCCAGACCCGGTTAATACTAAACCACCCAGACCCTGTTAATACTAAACCACCCAGACCAGTCCCAGAGGAGAGGAAGTGCTGGTCAAAACCACACATCAATCTCCACTATTAATTATCCTAATTTAAAGGGATTGGCCAAAACTAAGGATCCATTTCCTTAAAGATATTATATTCTTTAACCTGTATCATGGTGGAATGCTTCCACGGCCACTATTCTTTAACCTGTAGCATGGTGGAATGCTTCCACAGCCACTATTCGTTAACCTGTTTCATGGTGGAATGCTTCCACAGCAACTATTCTTTAACCTGTAGTGTTATGGATTCCCCTGCCTGCGAGTTTTATAAATTCATGCAGCTCACTCCACCCATCCCCCGATCGTGCCAGAGAGACTAGGGGATTATACATTTTTTTCCTAAACTCCCAGTGACCTCTGCTACCAGGCCACCGATAGGTTGCTAGGGAGGTTGCTAGGAGGCAGGACACCTACATTATACATTTTAGTCATTTAGCAGACACTCTTCTCCAGAGCGACTTACAATTAGTGCACTCATCATAAGATAGCTAGGTGAGACAACAACTCATCACAATCGTATCATGTACATTTTCCCTCAACAAAGTATTTATCAGCAAAGTTAGCGCTAGTGGAAAAAGAGAAGTGCCTTTTTATCTGGCAAGAGACCAGAGGTGGCGGAACAGAGTGCTCAGGTTGGGATGTAAGGTTTGAGCATAGCCTGAAGATAAGGAGATGCACTTCCCCTTGCTGCTCAGTAGTTTAGTTTAATCTGCATAGCAATGATAGGCCTAGAACCGAGTCCTGGGGGACACCAGTAGTGAGAGCATGTGGTGCAGACACAGATCCTCTCCATGCCACCTGGTAGGAGCGACCTGCCAGGTAGGATGCAATCCAGTAGTGTGCAGAGCATGAGACGCCCAGCCCTGAGAGGGTGGAGAGGAGGATCTGATGGTTCACGGCGTTGAAGGCAGTGGATAGATCTAGGATAGGAGAGAGAGTCAGCTTTGGCAGAGTGGAGAGTCTCTGTGACACAGAGGAGAGCGGTCTCAGTTGAGTGAGCCGTCTTGAAGCCTGCCTGGTTTGGGTCAAGAAGATCGTTCTGAGAGAGATAACGAGAGAGTTGGTCAGAGACAGCACACTCAAGTGTTTTGGAAAGAAAAGAAAGAAGGGATACCGGTCTGTAGTTTTTTTTACATCAGAGGGGTCGAGTGTTGGTTTCTTGTGGAGGGGAGCAACTCTTGCTATCTTGAAGTCAGAGGGGACGCAGCCAGTGGTCAGGGAAGAGTTGATGAGGGAAGTGAGGAAAAGGAGAAGGTTTCCAGAGCTGGTCTGGAGAAGGGAGGAGGGGATGGGGTTGAGTGGGCAGGTTGTCGGGCGGCCAGACATCACTAGTCGCAGGATTTCATCTGGAGAGAGATGTGAGAAGGAGGTCTAAGCGTAGGGTAGTTCTGTGTGAGTGGCACCATTGGACTCAGTAGGCTGAGTGAAAAAGGAGCGGATGTCGTCAACCTTTTTTTCAAAGTGGTTGGCAAAGTCATCCACAGAGAGGGATGAAAGAGTGGGAGGAGGTGGAGGAGGATTAAGGAGGGAGGAGAAAGTGGAGAAGAGTTTCTTAGTGTTGGAGGCAGAAGCTTGAAATTTAGAGTGATAGAAAGCGGCTTTAGCGGAGGATACAGAGGAAGAGAAGGTAGAGAGGAGGGAGTGGAAGGAAGATAGGTCCTCCGGAAGTTTAGTTTTCCTCCATTGCCCGCAGCCCTGTTCTGTTAGCATGCAGTGAGTCACTCAGCCACGGAACGGGAAGGGAAGGTCGGGCCGGCCGGGAGGAAAGGGGACAGTGAGGTCAAAGGATGCAGAAAGGGAGGAGAGTAGGGTCGAAGAGGCAGAGTTAGGAGACAGGAGAGAGCTGGATTTAGCAGAAGGAAGAGAGGATAGGATAGAAGAGGAGAGAGTAGCGGGAGAGAAAGAGAGCGAAGATCTGGGTAGGGTTGGGTTGGAGGAGAGATGGAGAGAAAAGGAAACAAAGAAGTAATCAGAGACAAGGAGGGGGTTGCAGTGACATTAGTAGGCAAACAGCCTCTAGGGAAGATGATGAGGTCAAGCATATTGCCTGCCTTGTTAGTGGGAGGTGACTGTGAAAGGGTGAGGTCAAAAGAGGCAAGGAGTGGAAAGAAATTAATTGAAGTCAGACGTTGGGAGGTTAAAGTCGCCCAGTACGATGAGTGGTGAGCCATCGTTGGGAAATGAGCTTATGAAGGTGTCAAGCTCATTGAGGAACTCTCCAAGGGCACCTGATGGGCAATAGATGACAACAATGTTAAGCTTGAGTAGACAAGTGACAGTGATAGCATGGAATTCAAATGACTGGGGAGAGAGGGGGGAAAGCGAAAATCTCCACTTCTGAAAAATAGTCAGAACACATAGTCAGATGAAGAGAGAG
This sequence comes from Coregonus sp. 'balchen', assembly GCA_902810595.1. Classification (NCBI taxonomy): domain Eukaryota; kingdom Metazoa; phylum Chordata; class Actinopteri; order Salmoniformes; family Salmonidae; genus Coregonus; species Coregonus sp. 'balchen'. The sequence continues at coordinate 3,719,816 of LR778285.1, read as the reverse complement.
CAGCTGGAGTAGCAGTGTTCAATGGGGTGATCCATGTCTCCGTCATGGCCTAGAACGCTTCCACAGCAACTATTCTTTAACCTGTAGCATGGCGGAACGCTTCCACAGCAACTATCCTTTAGCCTGTTTGGTGGAACTCATCCAGAGAGACACTTTGGGTTTGGGTTAAGTTTAGGAGTTAGGTTAAAGGCTTAAGGTTAGGTTTAGGTGAAGGGGTTAGCTAAAACGGTTAAGGTTAGGGGAAGGGTTAGCTAACATGCTAAGTAATTGAAAAGTATTAAAAATGGGTAAAAGTTCCTAATTAGCTAAAGTTGTCCATAATGAGATTTGAACTCGCAACCTTTGGGTTGCTAGACATTCCCATTAAACGCCAACCCATCCACCCTGACCAACAACCTTCCTTTCATTTTTGCCTTAAGTAACCATCTGTCTTATGTAACCATACCTAACGTAAAATATCATACTAAATGGAGTGTGATATATTTACGTACAGAATATAATACGAAATGCTCTGAGACCAGGTAGCTAGCTAGCTACAGTTACCCATAGCTAGCTAGCTAGTTTTATAGTTTGGTCATTTATTCCAATACATTTCAGACTTCCCCAAAATAAGTTTATGAAACTAGCTACGTTTTATAGGCTCCTCACCACGAGACTAAGCCAATTTGCCAACGCTAAAATCAATGTTGTCTATGTATATTCTTTAGCAAGCTAGCATCATCATTTTGTCTGACATGCCGAAAATGCAGCCGTGATGATGAAACTTGACACTTCGCGGCCACCGGAGTATGACACGTGACTACAGTTTACATTGAATTGTGGGTCAAATCATCCCCACAAGTGATCATCCCCACAAATCGAGGGCCGAGGGGGCAACGTTACTGAATTGGACCTCCACTTAAGATGGCAATCAAACTGCATCCGGTTTCGACTGGGATCCCCCTAGGGAAAGTGGTTAGCGCGAGGACTGTGGGGTTAAAAATAATGTTTGGACTGCAGCCCTGGACTTTGAAGACCTGATATAAAATCAATGCAAACACTCCCCAGTTTCTACCATGCTCAGCAGATGCAATTGTACACACAATCAATAAACCTGATGGACTGTCACTAAATTGGTATTGTCTTCAGATGTTCACAGTTCTCTCTCTCGGAACGTTTTCTAGTCTGGTTTAATGGTGATGATTCGATTTACATCCGGAACGATTCTTGAGAGATCTATTAGTATAGTTTGTCTACAGTTGTAGACAATCAATGCACCATTAATTTGATGTAAACTGAACAAGCTTATCTTTTTCTTGCCAAGGTGTGTTTGTGTTTATCTGCTGTCTCTCTAGAAATGTGCATTTGTTTACATTTATTTATTATTTATTAAACTAGGCAAGTCAGTTAAGAACAAATTCTTATTTACAATGACGGCCTACACCGGCCAAACCCGGACGACACTGGGCCAATTGTGCGCCGCCCTATGGGACTCCCAATCACGGCCGGGTTGTGATACAGCCTGGAATCGAACCAGTGGGTCTGTAGCGACGCCACTAGCACTGAGATGCAGTGCCTTAGACCGCTGCGCCACTCGGGAGCCCGATCACACGTACTCAAAACAGACAGACACAGAAACAATCAAACACCCACACACACACAGACAAACACCCACACCAAACACAAGAAAAAACACTCCCAACACAAACACACAGACAAAACACACCCACACACACACACCACAGACCACAACACCCACACCACACACACAGACAAACACCTCACACGCACACAGACAAAACACCCACACCACACACACAGACAAAACAACCCACACACACACAGACAAACACCCACACACACACACAGACCAAACAACACACAGACAAACCCCACACACACACAGACAAACACCCACACACACACAGACAAACACCCACACACACACAGACAAACACCCCCACACACACCACAGACAAACACCCACACACACACCAGACAAACACCCACCCACACGCACACAGACAAACACCACACACACAGACAAACACCCCCACCACCCACATACAAACACCAACACACCATACAAACACCCACACACACACACATCAACACCCCCCACACCACACAGACAAACACCCCCAACATCACACATACTACACCCCACACACACACATACAAACACCCACACACACACATACCAACATCCCATCCACACACACACCAGACAAAACAACCCCACACACACACATACAAACCCACACCCACACATTACAAACACCCACACACACACGACAAACACCCACAGCACACACCTAGCAAACAACCTACTCCAGCACAACACCTACAAACACCCCCACACACACACATACAAACACGCACACACACCACACAGACAAACCACCCACCACACCCACACACCACAGACAACACCCACCCACACACATGACAAAACATCCCACCCATCATCACACACACAGACAAAACAACCCACACACACACAGACAAACACCCACACACACACAGACAAACACCCACACACACACACAGACAAACAACACACAGACAAACAACACACAGACACAGTCTGTCTGTAGCTTATTGGGAAGCAGCCAGTGTTGTGTTGCTCTCTGTAACTGCTGTCTGCTGCCAGGACCAGAAGACTGGTTTTAGATAGCGAGTGACTCAGCAGTCAGAACCGAATCTCTCCGTTGAAGTTTCACACCAACTGTGTCTCTTACTGAACCTCTTTCCCAGCTGTGTTTGACAGCACAGATCATCTTTATTCTCTGACATGTTGTGGCCTGGAAAAACACATGTATACATTTGTCTGTTTTTACTAGGCAGTAATGAAATTGAACTATAGTCTCCTTTTAGAAGACCGTATATATATATATAACACAATAAAACATCACTCAAGTTGCTGTTTCCTGTTCCTGAGGGGTAAGTCCCCACACGTAGATGTGTCTCAAATAAAGGGTACCCTATAAAGGGTATAGGGTACCATTTGGGATGCTGAAGTGTGTATCCGGAGACAGATTTGTCCCCTTTTAGAACACTGTGTAAATAAAACATATTAAAACTTCACTCAGTGTTTTTTCCCAGCTGCCCTGAAGACTGTTCTGAGAGCAAGGAGAAACTGTCTGTCTGGGGGTTTAGGGCTTTAGATCTGGGTCTGCATCCTAAATGGTACCCTATTCCCTTTATAGTGCACTTCTTTTTAACTCTGGTGCACTATGTACACTACATGACCAAAAGTATGTGGACCCCTGCTCGTCGAACATCTCATTCTAAAATCATGGGCGTTGATATGGAGTTGGTCCCCCCTTTGCTGCTATAACAGCCTCTATTCTTCTGGGAAGGCTTTCCACTAGATGTAGGAACATTGCTGCGAGGACTTCCATTCAGCCAAAAGAGCATTAATGAGGTTGGGCACTGATTTTGGGGCGATTAGGCTCGCAGTCAGCGTTCCAATTCATCCCAAAGGTGTTCGATGGGGTTGAGGTCAGGGCTCTGTGCAGGCCAGTCAAGTTCTTCCACACCGATCTCGACAAACCATTTCTGTATGGACCTCGCTTTTTGCACGGGGACATTGTCATGCTGAAACAGGAAAGGACCTTCCCCAAACTGTTGCCACAAAGTTAAAAGCACAGAATAATCTAGAATGTCATTCTATGCTGTAGCGTTAAGATTTCCCTTCACTGGAACTAAGGGGCCTAGGCCTGAACCATGTAAAACAGCCCCAGACCATTATTCCTCCTCCACCAAACTTTACAGATGGCACTATGCATTCGGGCAGGTAGCATTCTCCTGGCATCCGCCAAACCCAGATTCATCCATCGGACTGCCAGATGGTGAAGCGTGATTCATCACTCCAGAGAACGCGTTGTCACTGCTCCAGAGTCCAATGGCGGCGAGCTTTACACCACTCCAGCCGATGCTTGGCATTGCACATGGTGATCTTAGACTTGTGTGCGGCTGCTCGGACATGGAAACCATTTCATGAAGCTCCCAACGAACAGTTATTGTGCTGATGTTGCTTCCAGAGGCAGTTTGGAACTCGGTAGTGAGTGTTGCAACCGAGGACAGATGATGATTTGTATGCGCTACGTGCTTCAGCACTCGGTGGTCCCGTTCTGTGAGCTTGTGTGTCCTACCACTTCGCGGCTGAGCCGTTGTTGCTCCTAGATGTTTCCACTTCACAATAACAGCACTTACAGTTGACCGGGGCAGCTCTAGCAGGGCAGAAATTTGACAAACTGACTTGTTGGAAATGTACCATCCTATGACGGTGCCACGTTGAAAGTCACTGAGCTCTTCAGTAAGGCCATTCTACTACAAATGTTTGTCTATGGAGATTGCATGGCTTTGTGCTCGATTTTATACACCTGTCAGGAACGGGTGTGGCTGAAATAGCCGAATCCACCAATTTGAAGATGTGTCCACATACTTTTGGCCATGTAGTGTAGGTAATTGGGTGTCATTTGTGACTCATCCTCTCTCTTTAATCTCTGACATGTTGTGTCTTGGAAAAGCACATGTATACATTTTAATGTTTTTTTTATTTTTACTAGGCAGTAATGAAATGTAACTATAGTCTTGTTTTACCACGTTGATTCTTAGGCTTTACAAATTCCACAACAACACCCTATTCAAATTCAAAATTCCCACACATCCATACATACTGTACTCTATGGTATTAAAACGCCAGCTTTATCATTGTTAGATTTAATGTATGGAATGTATAGGTTAGGCCCCCAAGAAGAACAGGCTTTACGTCTCTCAGCATACGCCTCGGATGCATTAACATATTCTACGGAACAAAATGTTTAGATGCGTTGGTGGGAATCCCTCCACAGCTGTATAGATCTACAGTATCTCATCAGAATGAATGCCTGTAAGATGTATGTGATTGAATGGGATAACGGGAAAAAATCTTTCTGCTTTCGCTGTAACAAAGAATCCCTGAAAAGTTTCTGTTATGTTGTGGGGGAAACCAGATTAAAAAAGGCTTTTTAAAGCACAACGGTAGCTTGGTCGGTCGGTTTGAAGCTCTGATAAAAGAAAGACTTGTGACATTACATTAAGGAGGTGGGTTGTAACTTAATTGTGTGGTGGAGATAGGACTAAGAGGGGGACAGAACAGATTAGGCTATTTTGGGAAGGAGGTGGAGGTTGAATTTCTCTCTCTCTCTCTCTCTCTCTCTCTCTCTCTCTCTCTTCTCTCTATCTCTCTCTATCTCTCTCTCTCTCTCCTCTCTCTCTCTCTCTCTCTCTCTCTCTCTATCTCTCTCTCTCTCTCTCTCTCTCCCCCCCCCCCCCCCTCCCTGCATCCCACTTTTTTCCACATTTTGTTGTGTTACAGCCTTAATTTAAAATGGATTACATTGAGATTTGTGTCACACACAATATCCCATAATGTCAAAGTGGAATTATATATTTAGCACAGGAGGCTGCTGAGGGGAGGACAGCTCATAATAATGGCTGAAACGGAGCTAATGGAATGGCATCAAACACATGGATACCATATGTTTGATACCATTCCACCCATCCCACTCCAGAAATTACTACAAGCCCGTCCTCCCCAATTAAGGTACCACCAACCCCCTGTGTTCTTTAAATGTTTACAAATTAATTTAAAAAATGAAAAGCTGAAATGTCTTGAGTCCATAAGTATTCAACTTTTATGTTATGGCAAGCCTAACTAAGTTCAGGAGTACAAGTCACATAATACGTTGCATGGACTCACTCTGTGTTCAATAATAGTGTTTAACATGATTTTTAAATGACTACCCCATCTCTGTACCCCACACATACAATGATCTGCAAGGTCCCTCAGTCGAGCTGTGAATTTCAAGCACAGATTCAACCACAAAGACCAGGGAGGTATTCCAATGGTTTGCAAGGAATATTGGTAGAAAATACATTTAAAAAATAAAACAGACATTGAATATCCCTTGGAGCATGGTGAAGTTATTAATTACACTTTTGATCACTACAAAGATACAAGTGCTCTTTCTAACTCAGTTGCCGGAGAGGAAGGAAACCGCTCAAGGATTTCACCATGAGGCAAATGGTGATTTTAAAACAGTTACAGAGTTTTATGGCTGTGAAAGGAGATAACTGAGGATGGATCAACAACATTGTAGTTATTCCACAATACTAACAGAAATGACAGAGTGAAAAGAAGGAAGCCTGTACAGAATACAAATATTCCAAAACATGCATCCTGTTTGCAATAAGGCACTAAAGTAACACTGCCAAAAATGTGGCAAAGAAATTAACTTTTTGTCCTGAATACAAAGCGTTATGTTTGGGGTAAAAACAACACAACACATCACTGAGTACCACTCTTCATATTTTTAAGCATGGTGGTGGCTGCATCATGTTATGGGTATGCTTGTCATCGGCAAGAACTATGGAGATTTTTGTTGTCGATAACACAGGCAAAATCCTAAAGAAAAACTTGGTTCAGTCTGTAAATTCACCTTTCAGCAGGACAATTACCTAAAACACAAGGCCAAATATACACTGGAGTTGTCAGCGTCTGGGTGAAGTGGAGAAACGGAATCAGGCGCAGGACACAGAACTGAGAAATGAATGACTTTACTAGACTCAAAGTAAACCATAGCAAACCCTCCACGCAGGGAAGAGCAAAAACAACAGCTCAACAGACGACGTAACAACGAACAATCACGCACACACCCAGGAGGGAAAACAGAGGTAATATAGGGATCAAATAAGCCTAATGAGTAACAGGTGGGAATAATAAAGACAGGACTAGTGTGACACAGAAACATCGATCGGTGGCAGCTAGTACTCCGGTGACGACGAACGCCGAAGCCTGCCCGAGCAAGAAGGAGCTGTATCCGTGACAGGAGTTAGCTTAAAAAGACAACAATGAATGTTCCTCAGTTGCCTAGTTACATTTTTTTATTTAAATCAGCATGAAACTCTATGTCAAGATTTGAAAATGGCGGTTCTAGCAATGATCAACAACAAACTTGAAAGAGTTTTGAAGAAATGTTTAAAGAATAATTGACAAATATTGTACAATCCAGGTGTGCAAAGCTCCTTAGAGACTGACTCAGAAAGACTCACAGCTGTAATCGCTGCCAAAGGTGATTCTAAAATGTATTGACTCAGGGGGTTGAATACTAATCAAGATATATTAGTGTGTTATTTTCCATAAATGTTTTACAAATGTTCGAATTTTTCTTTCACTTTGACATTACAAAGTACTTTGTGTAGATTGTTGACATAAAATGACAATTAAATCCATTTTAATCGCACTTAGTAACACAACATAATGTGGAAAAAGTCAAGGGGTGTAAATACTTTCTGAAGGTGTACTTTCTGTATACCAGAGAATAAACTGATCGCCTGAAAAGTAAACAACACATGAAAAACAGTCTCACTATATCTCTTCGTAGTGCTAGGCTGTCATCATGTATTCTCAGGGCAGTACATGTAGAACACCCACAGATTCAAAACAACTACGAGTTAAGGCCACCTGTAGCTATGGTTACCACATTACCACACTATATAGATCATGTACGGATAACGAGGAAGCGGTCCAGGAAGTAAACAAGGAAAAATACGTTTAACTGTGTTGTAAACACCGCAAACATTAACGACCACTCACACAGGAAGCTCAGAGTGATTGGATTGGCTCAGGACATCCAGGGGGTCGCCACGGCAGCCAGCAGGCTGTAGATTTATAGGAAGTAACTGGTTGTTTACATCATTCACATTAGTCAACAGCTCGATCAAATATCAGTCAAAAATGAAATGGTGAAAGAGCTAGACACGGACACTGAGAAATTAACAGACGGGTTGATTTTGACTATGTCTCCTTCAGCTCTTTCACTTCTGCTGATCATGCAGAATGGTACCCAGCCTTTCCTAATGGTACCCAGCCTGAGTCAGCCAAACTAGCATCAGCTTTAATCATGTACAGCACCTGATAGACTACCACACCATCACTGCTTAAATCATGAAATAGAGCACACTTTTAAAAAATGTCAGCACTCTATTAATTGAGCCACAAAAAAACACGGGACACCTTGGGATAGGAATCTCCATGATTGGCTGTATAGAGCAGCCATCTTTCAAATTCAGTTCACCAGTCCAATAGCGCAGACTGAGAGGATAGAGAGCTAATGAAGCAATTGGTCCCAGACCCATCATTTCCAGCCACAGCCACAGCCATCAGCATGGCCCATATGGCAGGTAGCCTAGCAGTTCAGAGCATTGTCGAATCCCCGAGCTGACTAGGTGAAAGATCTGTCTATGTGCCCCCTGAGCAAGGCACTTAACACTAAATGCTCCTCTAAGTCGCTCTGGATAACAGCGTCTGCTAAATGACTAAAATGTCAACTGTAATAACCAATCTGAAGTGTTTTAGGGTGTGTGTCAGAATCCTGATTAGCCACCCTGGGTTGAGATTACAGTTGCATAAATTCACAGCAGCGAGAGGAAGAGCGAGAGAGGGACCCAGACTATCTATAATGAATTGAGAGAGAGAGAGAGACACGGACCGTGTCAATAATGAATTGAATGGTGGTAGAAAATAAACTAAGATAGAGACCGTGGGCACCCCCCGGGGGATCCTGAAGGCTATAGGCACTTAACTGGTCTCACCAGCCTACTGTACTACAGACCTTTCAAATACTTTCAAATACTTTAAGAATTTGCTTTACTTCATGTTTTGCCTAGAGTGCCAGATGGGTGGGGTTTGCAGTTTTACAACTATTCCATTGGTTCCATTGCTAGCTCAATCAAGCCCAGCTAATGTACTTTAAAATATTTAAAATAGCATTTCAATCCAGTTCCACACCTCATTCTGTAAATACCTCATTCTGTATCTACCTCATTCTGTATCTACCTCATGATGTATCTACCTCATTCTGTATCTGCCTCATTCTGCCTCATTTTGTATCTACCTCATTTTAAATCTGCCTCATTCTCTATCTGCCTCATTCTGTATCTGCCTCATTCTGTCTCATTCTGTATCTACCTCATTTTATATCTGCCTCATTCTGTATCTACCTCATTCTGTATCTACCTCATTCTGTATCTACCTCATTCTGTATCTACCTTATTCTGTATCTACCTCATTCTGTATCTACCTCATTCTGTATCTACCTTATTCTGTATCAGCCTCATTCTGTATCTGCCTCATTCTGCCTCATTCTGTATCTGCCTCATTCTGCCTCATTCTGTAACTGCCTCATTCTGTATCTGCCTCATTCTGTATATACCTCATTCTGTATCTACCTCATTCTGTATCTACCTAATTCTGTATCTACCTCATTCTGTATCTGCCTCATTCTGCCTCATTTTGTATCTACCTCATTGTGTATCTACCTCATTATGTATCTACCTCATTCTGTATCTGCCTCATTCTGTATCTACCTTATTCTGTATCTACCTCATTCTGTATCTGCCTCATTCTGCCTCATTCTGTATCTACCTCATTTTAAATCTGCCTCATTCTCTATCTGCCTCATTCTGTATCTACCTCATTCTGTATCTACCTCATTCTGTATCTACCCCATTCTGTATCTACCTAATTCTGTATCTACCTCATTCTGTATCTGCCTCATTCTGCCTCATTTTGTATCTACCTCATTTTAAATCTGCCTCATTCTCTATCTGCCTCATTCTGTATCTGCCTCATTCTGCCTCATTCTGTATCTACCTCATTTTATATCTGCCTCATTCTGTATCTACCTCATTCTGTATCTACCTCATTCTGTATCTACCTCATTCTGTATCTACCTTATTCTCATTCTGTATCTGCCATGTATCATGAGATTTTGAGTGAAAACCTCCTTCCATCAGCAAGGGCATTGAAGATGAGACGTGGCTGGGTCTTTCAGCATGACAATGATCCCAAACACACCGCCCGGGCAACGAAGGAGTGGCTTCGTAAGAAGCATTTCAAGGTCCTGGAGTGGCCTAGCCAGTCTCCAGATCTCAACCCCATAGAAAATCTTTGGAGGGAGTTGAAAGTCCGTGTTGCCCAGCGACAGCCCCAAAACATCACTGCTCTAGAGGAGATCTGCATGGAGGAATGGGCCAAAATACCAGCAACAGTGTGTGAAAACCTTGTGAAGACTTACAGAAAACGTTTGACCTGTGTCATTGCCAACAAAGGGTATATAACAAAGTATTGTGAAACTTTTGTTATTGACCAAATACTTATTTTCCACCATAATTTGCAAATAAATTCATTAAAAATCCTACAATGTGATTTTCTGGGTTTTTGTCTTCTCATTTTGTCTGTCATAGTTGACGTGTAGCTATGATGGAAATTACAGGCCTCTCTCATCTTTTTAAGTGGGAGAACTTGCACAATTAGTGGCTGACTAAATACTTTTTTCCCCCACTGTACCTCATTCTGTATCTACCTTATTCTGTATCAGCCTCATTCTGTATCTGCCTCATTCTGCCTCATTCTGTATCTGCCTCATTCTGTATCTGCCTCATTCTGCCTCATTCTGTATCTGCCTCATTCTGTATCTGCCTCATTCTGTATATACCTCATTCTGTATCTGCCTCATTCTATATCTGACTCATTCTGTATCTACCTCATTCTGTATCTGCCTAATTCTGTATTTGACTAATTCTGCCTCATTTTGTATGTTCCTAATTCTGCCTCATTCTGAATATACGTCATTATGTATCTACCGCATTCTGTATCTACCTCATTCTGTATCTACCTCATTCTGTATCTACCTCATTCTGTATCTACCTCATTCTGTATCAACCTCATTCTGTATCTGCCTCATTCTGTCTCATTATGTATCTGCCTCATTCAAAACTGTTCGCTGCTCTGGCACCCCAATGGTGGAACAAGCTCCCTCACGATGCCAGGACAGCGGAGTCACTCACCACCTTCCGGAGACATTTGAAACCCCACCTCTTTAAGGAATACCTGGGATAGGATAAAGTAATCCTTCCAAAAAAAAAAAAAAATTGTAAAGTGGTTATCCCACTGGCTATAGGGTGAATGCACCAATTTGTAAGTCGCTCTGGATAAGAGCGTCTGCTAAATGACGTAAATGTAAATGTAAATGTACCTCATTATGTATATACATCACACTTTATCTGCCTCATTCTACTTAATTCTGTATCTACCTCATTCTACCACATTCTGTATCTGCCTCATTCTATCTAATTCTGTATCTATCTCATTCTGTATCTACCTCATTATGTATCTACCTCATTATGTATCTGCCTCATTCTACCTCCTTCTGTATCTGCCTCATTCTACCTCCTTCTGTATCTGCCTCATTCTACCTCATTCTGTATCTACCTCGTTCTGTATCTGCCTCATTCTACCTCATTCTGTATCTGCCTCATTCTGTATCTACCTCATTCTGTATCTCCCTCATTCTACCTCATTCTGTATCTGCCTCATTCTGTATCTACCTCATTATGTATCTACCTCATTCTGTATCTACCTCATTATGTATCTACCACATTATGTATCTACTTCATTCTGTATCTACTTCATTCTGTAAATACCTCGTTCTGTATCTTCCTCATTCTACCTCATTCTGTATCTACCTCATTCTGTATCTACCTCATTGTGTATCTGCCTTATTCTACCTCGTTCTGTATCTTCCTCATTCTGCCTCATTCTGTATCTACCTCATTCTGTATCTGCCTCATTCTACCTCATTCTGTATCTGCCTCATTCTGTATCTACCTCATTATGTATCTACCTCATTCTGTATCTACCTCATTATGTATCTACCTCATTATGTATCTACCTCATTATGTATCTACTTCATTATGTATCTACTTCATTCTATATCTGCCTAATTCTGTATCTGCCTCATTCTGTATCTGCCTCATTCTGTATCTGCCTCATTGTTTATCTGCCTCATTGTGTATCTGCCTCATTGTGTATCTACCTCATTCTACCTAATCCTGTATCTATCTCATTCTACCTCAGTCTGTATCTATCTCATTCTACCTCAGTCTGTATCTATCTCATTCTACCTCAGTCTGTATCTACCTCATTCTACCTCAGTCTGTATCTACCTCATTCTACCTAATTCTGTATCTATCTCATTCTACCTCAGTCTGTATCTACCTCATTCTACCTCAGTCTGTATCTACCTCATTCTACCTCAGTCTGTATCTACCTCATTCTACCTCAGTCTGTATCTACCTCATTCTACCTCAGTCTGTATCTACCTCATTCTACCTCAGTCTGTATCTACCTCATTCTACCTCAGTCTGTTTCAATCTCATTCTACCTCAGTCTGTATCTATCTCATTCTACCTCAGTCTGTATCTATCTCAGTCTGTGTCTGCATGCAGAAATGCAACAACTTCACAAAGAGGCAGAACGGATTAGGATTACCTTGTCTGGAGCTGTTGGTGGGAAATGGTAAGGGTTAGGGGTCAGGGTTAGTGTAAATGTACCTTGGTTGGAGGGTTAGTGATAGGGCTAGGGGAAGGGTTAGTGTGACTGTACCTTGATTGGAGCTGTTGGAAAGGAAGCGGTCAGACTTCTTGAGGGTTCTGAAGTGGACCTTCTTGCTGGCCTGACTCTCTCCATACAGACCAATGGACTGGACCTGGATAATGTAGTCTGTCTCCTCGTCCAGATCCCACAGAACACAGGCCCTGCTGGTGGTGTTCACCTCCCTGATGAAGCGCTGGGTGTGGCCCTGCTGTCTCTGAAATATAGGACAGAGATATAGGGTATTCATGTAAATCAAATCCAATTTTAATTGTCACATGATTCGTAAACAACAGTGAAATGCTGACTGACGGGTCATTTTACAACAATGCAGAGTTAAAGATAAAGGAAGAAAATTAACAATAAAAATAGAAATAGTGACACGAGGAATAAATACACTGTGAATAACGAATAACAATAACAAGTAAAAAATAACATGGCTATATACAGGAAGTACCAGGTAATAACATGGCTATATACAGGAAGTACCAGGTAATAACATGGTTATATACAGGAAGTACCAGGTAATAACATGGTTATTTACAGGAAGTACCAGGTAATAACATGGCTATATACAGGAAGTCCCAGGTAATAACATGGTTATATACAGGAAGTCCCAGGTAATAACATGGTTATATACAGGAAGTACCAGGTAATAACATGGTTATATACAGGGAGTACCAGTACTGAGATGATGTGCAGGGGTACCAGGTAATAACATGGCTATATACAGGGAGTACCAGGTAATAACATGGTTATATACAGGGAGTACCAGTACTGAGATGATGTGCAGGGGTACCAGGTAATAACATGGCTATATACAGGGAGTACCAGGTAATAACATGGCTATATACAGGGAGTACCAGGTAATAACATGGCTATATACAGGGAGTACCAGTACTGAGTCAATGTGCAGGAGTACGCGGTAATTGAGGTAGCTATGTACATATAGGTAGGGGTAAAGTGACTAGACAACAGGATAGATAATAGACAGTAGCAGCAGTATACTGTAGGTAGGGGTAAAGTGACTAGACAACATGATAGATAATAGACAGTAGCAGCAGTATACTGTAGGTAGGGGTAAAGTGACTAGGCAACAGGATAGATAATAGACAGTAGCAGCAGTATACTGTAGGTAGGGGTAAAGTGACTAGTCAACAGGATAGATAATAGACAGTAGCAGCAGTATACCGTAGGTAGGGGTAAAGTGACTAGACAACAGGATAGATAATAGACTGTGCTGTAGCGTATGTCAAAGTCCGTCTGTGTTTTTTTATTTTTTATTATTTAACCAGGCAAGTCAGTTAAGAACAAATTCTTATTTACAATGACGGCCTACCCCGGCCACGACGCTGGGCCAATTGTGCGCCGCCCTATGGGACTCCCAATCACGGCCGGTTGTGATACAGCCTGGAATCGAACCAGGGAGTCTGTAGTGACGCCTCAAGCACTGAGATGCAGTGCCTTAGACCGCTGCGCCACTCGGTCTGTAGTGACGCCTCAAGCACTGAGATGCAGTGCCTTAGACCGCTGCGCCACTCGGGAGTGTGTGTGTGTGTGAGAGTGTCGTCTGTATTCATGTGTGCGCACGTTATGTGTGTGTGGGCGTATGTAGTGTAGATGTGTGTGTTGGGGTGTCAGTGTAAGTATGTGCCAGCGTGTGTGCATAGAGTCAGTGCAAGAGAGTGAGTTCAAAAAAGGGTAAATGCAGGTAGTCTGGGTAGCCATTTGATTAGCTATTTAGCAGTCTTGTTTAGCTGTTCAGGGTCCTGCTGGTTGGTACACTGGTACCGTTTGCCGTGTGGTAGCAGAGACAACTGTCTATGGCTTGGGTGGCTGGAGTCTTTGACAATTATTTAGCCCTTCCTCTGACACCGCCTGGTATAGAGGTCCTGGATGGCAGGGAGCTCGGCCTTCCTCTGACACCGCCTGGTATAGTGGTCCTGGATGGCAGGGAGCTTGGCCTTCCTCTGACACCACCTGGTATAGTGGTCCTGGATGGCAGGGAGCTCGGCCTTCCTCTGACACTGCCTGGTATAGAGGTCCTGGATGGTAGGGAGCTCGGCCCCAGTGATGTACTGGGCCGTACTCACCACCCTCTGTAGCACCTTGCGGTCGGGTGCCTTGCAGTTGCCGTAACAAGGCGGTGATGCAGCCAGTCAAGATACTCTCAGTCAAGCTGTAGAACTTTTTGAGGATCTGAGGGCCCATGTCAAATATTTTCAGCCTCCTGAGGGGGAAGAGGTGCTGTCTTGCCCTCTTCACAACTATGTGGGTGTGTGTGGACCTTGTTAATTCCTTAGTGATGTAGACACAGAGGAACTTGAAGATCTCGACCCGCTCCACTACAGCCCCATCGATGTGGATGGGGGCGTGCTTGCCCCTCCGTTTCCTGTAGTTCAATATCAGATTTGTCTTTTTGACGTTGAGGGAGAGGCTGATGTTCTGGCACCACACTGCCAGGTCTCTGACTTCCTCCCTAGAGGCTGACTCATTGTCATCGGTGATCAGGCCTACCACCGTTGTGTATTCAGCAAACTTGATGATGGTGTTGGAGTCGTGCACGGCACCCAGTCTTACAGCCCTGTGGGGCCCTCGAGTTGATGGTCAGCGTGGCAGATGTGTTGTTGCCTACCCTCACCGCCTGGGGGCGGCCCGTCAGGAAGTCCTGGATCCAGTTGCAAAGGGAGGTGTTTAGTCCCAGGGTCCTGAGCTTGGTGATGAGCTTGGAAGGGACTATACTGTTGAATGCTGAGCTGTAGTCAATGAACAGCATTCTTGCATAGGTATTCCTTTTGTCCAGGGCAGTGTTAAGTGTGATAGAGATAGTATCATCTGTGGAACTGTTGGGGAGGTATGCGAATTGGAGTGGGTCCAGGGTGTCTGGGATGATGCTGTTGATGTGAGCCGTGACCAGCCTTTCAAAGGATTTTATGGCTATAGATGTGAGCGCTATGGGGCGATAGTCATTTAAACAAGTTACCTTGGCTTTCGTGGGCATGGGGACTATGGTGGTCTGCTTGAAACAAGTTGGTATTACAGACCGTGTCAGGAATAGTTTGAAAATGGATGTGAAGACACTTGCCAGCTGGTCAGTGCATGCTCTGAGTACGCATCCTGGTTTCCATTTTGCCTGCGACCTTGCGAATGTTAACCTGTTTAAAGCTCTTACTCACAATGGCTACGGAGAGCGAGATCACACAACTGGTGCTCTCATGCATGGTTCAGTGTTGCTTGCCTCGAAGCGAGCATAGAAGGCATTTAGCTCGTCTGGTAGGCACGCGTCGCTGGGCAGCTCGCAGCTGTGTTTCCCTTTGTAATCCGTGATAGTTTGCAAGCCCTGCTACATCCATCGAGCGTCAGAGCCGGCGTAGTATGATTCGATCTTAGTCCTATATTGACGCTTTGCCTGTTTGATGTCTCGTCGGAGGTCCTAGCGGGATTTCTTATAAGTGTCCGGATTAGCGTCCTGCTCCTTGAAAGCAGCAGCTCTAGCCTTTAGCTCAGTGCGGATGCTGCCTGTAATCCATGGCTTCTGGTTGGGGTACGTACATACAGTCACTCTGGGGACGACGTCGTCGATGTACTTATTAATGAAATAGATCACTGATGTGGGAAACTCCTCAATGCTATCGGTGGAATCCCAGAACATATTCCAATCTGTGCTAGCAAAACAGTCCTGTAGTTTGAATCCGCTTCATCGGACCACTTCCGTATTGAGCATGTCACTGGTACTTCCTGTTTGAGTTTCTGCTTCTAAGCAGGAAGCAGGAGGATAGAGTTATGGTCTGATTTGTCAAAGGGAGGGCGAGGGAGGGCTGTGTATGCATTTCTGTGTGTGGAATAAAGGTGATCTAGAGATTTGTCACCTCTGGTGGCACAGGTGACGTGCTGGTAAAAATGAGGTGAAATAGATTTCAGTTTCCCTGCATTAAAATCACCGGCCACGAGAAACGCCGCCTTTCAATGTGCATTTTCTTGTTTTCTTATGGCCCAATACAGCTGGTTGAGTGCGGTCTTAGTGCCAGCATCGGGTTGTTGTGGTAAATAGACAGCTACGAAAAATATAGATGAAAACTGATATTAAGGGGTATTGTATGTAGGCCAGTGACCAAAAAATCTACATTTAATCCATTTCAAATTCAGGCTGTAACACAGCAAAATGTAGAAAAATCAAGAGGTGTGAATACTTTCTAAAGCACTGTATATGGCTGGATGGAGGGTTGATGCCACAGCACACAGGCCATACTGGTGGTGTTCATCTCCCTGATGAAGGGTTAGGTTTGGCCCTGCTGCTTCTGAGCTATAGAACAGAGTTATAGGATATTTATTATTATATATTATAAAAACAAAGGGCCCTAACCCTACCTCTGAGGTAGGACAGAGCTCAAATCAAATCAACGTTTATCTGTCGCGGACACAGTTTATCAGATGTTATAGCGGGTGCAGCGAAATGCTTGTGTTAGTAGCTCCTAACAGTGTGTCACATATACACCGGGAATCAGGAAGCAGGTGCAGAAGGTGAGTTTAATAATGAAGAATGCAGATAAACAAAACATGAGAAGCGTACAGAACGTGAATGAAAACAAACCAATACTGCCTGATGACTGAGGCTACTGAGGGCTAAATAAAGGGAAGGTCATCAAGGTGATGGTGAAGTCCAGGTGTGGGTAATGATGGAGAGCAGGTGTGTGTAATGATGGAGAGCAGGTGTGTGTAATGATGGAGAGCAGGTGTGTGTAATGATGGAGAGCAGGTGTGTGTAATGATGGGGAACAGGTGTGTGTAATGATGGGGAACAGGTGTGTGTAATGATGGAGACCAGGTGTGTGTAATGATGGAGACCAGGTGTGGGTAATGATGGGGAACAGGTGTGTGTAATGATGGTTACCAGGTGTGTGTAATGATGGAGACCAGGTGTGGGTAATGATGGGGAACAGGTGTGTGTAATGATGGGGAACAGGTGTGTGTAATGATGGAGAGCAGGTGTGTGTAATGATGGAGAGCAGGTGTGTGTAATGATGGAGAGCAGGTGTGTGTAATGATGGGGAACAGGTGTGTGTAATGATGGAGACCAGGTGTGGGTAATGATGGGGAACAGGTGTGTGTAATGATGGAGACCAGGTGTGTGTAATGATGGGGAACAGGTGTGTGTAATGATGGGGAACAGGTGTGTGTAATGATGGAGACCAGGTGTGTGTAATGATGGAGACCAGGTGTGGGTAATGATGGGGAACAGGTGTGTGTAATGATGGGGAACATGTGTGTGTAATGATGGAGACCAGGTGTGGGTAATGATGGGGAGCAGGTGTGTGTAATGATGGGGAACATGTGTGTGTAATGATGGAGACCAGGTGTGGGTAATGATGGGGAGCAGGTGTGTGTAATGATGGTTGCCAGGTGTGGGTAATGATGGGGAGCAGGTGTGGGTAATGAAGATTGCCAGTGGTTAGTAGAACGGCGACGTCTAGTGCTGGAGCTGGGGACTAGGCGTGACACAGTGCAGTAAAAATGGAAACAAGAAATCAGGTATAAATGAGTATAAAATATATACAAAATATATATTGGGTATAAATGAGTATAAAATATATAAATATATATATATATATCGGGTATAAATGGGTTTAAAATATATCAGTATAAAATATATCAAAATATATATCATGTATAAACTGGTATAAAATATATGAGTATTAAATATACATAAAAATTATATTGGTTATAAAATATATGAGTATAAAATATTTAAAAAATATATATATATATTGGGTATAACAAAGATATAGGGTATACATGGATTTATTGGGAATAAAGTTTTGAGTTGAAGAGTTGAGTTGAGTGAAAATGATGCCTCAGACTTTTCTCAGAAACAGCTTGAAATTGGTTGGTGTGACCTTGAAAATGTAAATTAGACTCCCAGAATCCAAAATGCATGCCCTGTCCAACTCCCTGCTCTCTTTCTGCCCTCCCTGCTCCCTACTCGGCTTTGGACCAGATGTCTTGCGTTCACTGGTTTTATTGCCGAGCCTAACAGAGGACAGAGCAATCTGGCCACCCCTCAGAGCCTGGATCCTCTCTAGGTTTTCTTCCTAGGTTCCTGGCTTTCTAGGGAGTTTTTCCCTAGCCACCGTGCTTCTACATCTGCATTGCTTGCTGTTTGGGGTTTTAGGCTGGGTTTCTGTATACGCACTTTGTGACATCTGCTGATGTAAAAAGGCCTTTATAAATACGTTTGATTTGAATTTGATTTGATAAAGGAACTCTACATTTACATTTTATTTAGCAGACGCTCTTATCCAGAGCGACTTACAGGAGCATTTAGGGTTAAGTGCCTTGCTCAAGGGCACATCTCTACAGCTATTTTAAACAATGAATAATGCACACACACCAACCAATTACAAGAGATGTTCCTGAGATGAGTTCTATAATGAAAAGCCCATAGCTGTTTAGTTGTCACACAGAGCTCACTTGCTACATAATTCATTGGAATTCTATAAAACCTAAACAGGCAGGAGGCTGTGTATATCCCTTTTTTCAAAATCAGCATGCCTAGGTAGTTTCACTATTCTAACAGAGATGGGAAGTGGCTCTATGACAAAAGCGATTAAAACAGGCGATACAGGACAACCTTGTCTGGTTCCACGCTTTAACGAAAATGACGGTGATTTAATGCCGTTTGTATTAGACTGAAGGTGAGGTGTATAAGGGCCGGTTTTCCGAACACAAATAAATCCTGGACTAAAAAGTGCTGCAATGGAGAATCTCTTAGATCTCTTAACGTTTTAGTCCAGGACTAGGATTAATCTGTATCTGGGAAACCAGCCCTAAAGGACTCTACACACTATACGCAAACAGAGCGACTGCGCATCGCATATGGTCCGTTCCTAAAAATTCAGCCACACAAAAGTACACAGAACTACGCAAACGGACATCCGTCGCTCCGTTTGCTTAGATTATGTATAGCCCTTAAGAATTTTACTCATGGCATATAGTTGTAACCATCCTCAGCGGGGGAAACAACTAGATGCATTCAGTTTTGAGGGAGATGGAAGAGAACATGTGACTTCCACATTTGGATGTTTACCAGTATTTCTGTTTTTTTCTCGTCAGGAACTGAAAGAAGGAAACGCATCTCAGGCATTTATTTTACGTTAGGTTAGGTTGGAACCAAAAATACATTTATCCAATGTTGCAAACTCACATGCTACATCATTCATTGGAAGTACATAAAGTTAAACAAGTATGAGGGTGTTATTTTCCTAATATGCACAGAGTGTGGATAGAGATCAGTATTCATAGGTAGTTCCACTTTTCTAAGCATTCTAAGCATTCTAAGCATTCTAAGCATTCTAAGCATTCTCAAAGCTAATCAACCAGAAAATTGCTCTCTGGCAGCTGAGGATATTAACCCTGGAACCGTATATTTCTTCACAAATCAAACATGGTGAGCTTTATTTTAGATTCTTAGTTTGGGGGGCCTTGGGGGGAGTCAAACTTTCCTTCATGGTAATTTATATTAGCATGTGAACCAAGCCTTTCGGTAATGCTGAGAAAACCAAACAGTGGAAAATTAAAGGCCAGGCTTACAGACATCTTTATTCACCACATCAGACATTTGGAGCCAAGTGTTGGAGCCAAGTGCCTAAACAGGCTATACAATATGTCCAGAACTGTGCTGCACATGTCCTCACCCACACCTCTCCCCCGCGTGCACATCACTCCAGGACTGTTCAACCTCCAATGGCTCCCCATATGCTCACGCATCAGGTACAGAATCCTGGTTCACACCTACCAAGCTATCCACAACTCTGGACCCCAAGTACCTGTCTGACCTCATTCTACCCTCCCCTCCTGCCCCACACGCACACTTCACTCATCCAGGCCCATCTCCCTTCAGCAGCCCCGCAGCTGACTAAAAACTATGGGCGACAGGGCTTTCAGTTGTGCGTCTCCGTGGCTGTGGAACGCACTCCCAGACACTGTTAGGGCTGCAGAGTCTCTGTCCTCCTTTTAAGGCACAGCTCAAGACCTTGCTGTTCAGAAAACCTTTCATGGACCTCTGCAAATTCTGTTCTCATGTCCTCCAGATTTGACGACACCTGTATATAGCTTTGATTGTTGTCTGTGTTCTACAGTGCATTCAGAAAGTATTCAGACCCCTTGACTTCCTCCACAATTTGTTATGTTACAGCCTCATTCTAAAATGGATTAAATAGTTTCCCCCCCCCCCCCCATCAATCTACACACAATAACCCATAATTACAAAGCAAACACAGGGTTTTAGAAATGTTTGCTAATTTATAAAAATAAAATAAAAATATCACATTTACAGAAGTATTCAGACCTTTTACTCATTACTTTGTTGAAACACCTTTGGCAGCGATTACAGCCTCGATCATTCTTGGGTATGACGCTACAAGCTTGGCACACCTGTATTTGGGGAGTTTCTCCCAATCTTCTCTGCAGATCATCTCAAACTCTGTCAGGTTGGATGGGGAGCGTCGCTGCACAGCTATTTTCAGGTCTCTCCAGAGATGTTTGATCGGGTTCATGTCCGGGCTCTGGCTGGGCCACTCAAGGACATTCAGAGACTTGTCCCGAAGCCACTCCTGTGTTGTCTTGGCTGTGTGCTTAGGATCATTGTCCTGTTGGAAGGTGAACCTTCGCCCCAGTCTGAGGTCCTGAGCGCTCTGGAGCAGGTTTTCATCAAGGATCTTGCTGTACTTCGCTCCGTTCATCTTTCCCTCGATCCTGACTAGTCTCCCAGTCCCCGTCGCTGAAAAACATCCCCACAGCATGATGCTGCAACCACCATGCTTCACCGTAGGGATGGTGCCAGGTTTCCTCCAGATGTGACACTTGGCATTCAGGCCAAAGAGTTCAATCGTGGTTTCATCACACCAGAGAATCTTGTTTCTCATGGTCTGAGAGTCCTTTAGGTGCCTTTTGGCAAACTCCAAGTGGGCTGTCATGTGCCTTTTACTGAGGAGTGGCTTCCGTCTGGCCACTCTACCATAAAGGCCTTATTGGTGGAGTGCTGCAGAGATGGTTGTCCTTCTGGAAGGTTCTACCATTTCCACAGAAGAACTCTGGAGCTCTGTCAGAGTGACCATTGGGTTTTTGGTCACCTCCCTGACCAAGGCCCTTTTCCCCAGTTTGGCCGGGCGGCCAGCTCTAGGAAGAGTGTTGGTGGTTCCAAACTTCTTCCATTTAAGAAGGATGGAGGCCACTGTGTTCTTGGGGACCTTCAATGCTGTAGAAATTATTTGGTACCCTTCCCCAGATCCATGCCTCGACACAATCCTGTCTTGGAGCTCTATGTACAATTATTTCGACCTTATGGCTTGTTTTTTGCTCTGACATGCACTGTCAACTGTGGGACCTTATATAGACAGGTGTGTGCCTTTCCAAATCATGTCCAATCAATTGAATTTACCACAGGTGGACTCCAATCAAGTTGCAGAAACATCTCAAGGATGATCAATGGAAACAAGATGCATTTGAGCTAAATTTCGAGTCTCATAGAAAAGGGTCAGAATACTTATGTAAATAAGGTATTTATGTTTTAGTTTTTTTATAAATTAGCAAACATTTCTAAAATTCTGTTTTCGCTTTGTCATTATGGGGTATTGTGTGTAGATAGCTGAGGAAAATAAATATTTAAAGCAATTTTAGAAAAAGGCTTATGACGTATTAAAATGTGGAAAGGGAAAGGGGTCTGAATTCTTTCCGAATGCACTGTATGTTCTGTGTTTTAGATTGTTTAAATTATTATTATTATTATTATTATTATTATTATTATTATTATTTAGCACAGTATCAGATATTTAACACATCAGATATTTAGCACATTACCAGTATTCACTCAGCAAACAAAACCTCTACAACAATAACATTTACTGAATAAACACATTTACAGTGGAATTCACTCAGAACACTAACCCTATACCAAGATGTCATACACCCATTACATTTGTATATTTTGTTAACAGGAATGTAATCTCTGGTGGACAGTCTATGTCAACATAAATGGTACTGTTGATCTGTCACAATACAAAGGGATGCGTGAGATAATAAGCAGCATTATTTCTGGTTATTTGGACAAATCACGATTTCAACAGGTGTTAGTATCTTTCGAATTTCGGAAGGGGAGGGCCATAGACTCGCCAATAACTTGCAAAGAGATGGGGGCGGAGCTCTTCGTTCTGGTTCCAATCCTCATTCTATCTCTTCTCTTAACATGTTTGGACCCAGAACTTAATCTAGCATTTGACCAATTACGCAATACTTTATTTCTGGGTTAACTGAGATGAACAGGAATGAAAGGAGACAATAATTGTAGGTGAGTAGTTAGGGTACATAATAACCCTAGAACACATCACCTGCTGTGATATGGAGAAGCCGATGACGACGTCACCCTCAGGTACCTCCCAGGAGACGGTGGCGGAGTCGGCCCTCAGGTGCATCACGGACACGTTCACGGGAGCAGGAGGGCGGTCTGAGGAGAGAGAGAAACAAGGCCATCTCAGGGGTGAGTAACAAGTCTCTCAAACTGAACGGATTCAATCATTTGTATCGAAGGTGGTGAACCATCGGCCTCCTGTGCACTACAATAATATATTTGGCTGCTTAGCTTCAGAATGTGTTAGGCCGCTTAGCTTCAGAATTTGTTAGACCACTTAGCTTCAGAATGTGTTAGGCCGCTTAGCTTCAGAATGTGTTAGACCGTTTAGCTTCAGAATGTGTTAGGCCGCTTAGCTTTAGAATGTGTTAGACAGCTTAGCTTCAGAATATGTTAGACCGTTTAGCTTCAGAATGTGTTAGGCCGTGTAGTATCTTAAACAGTCTACAAATGCTGATTGTTGCAGGAAAGTGTGATAGAGGGAACTTGGCCCTAAGATTTTGCTGATGTGGCAAAATGAGGTAACTCTATTCTACTGTGCTGGAAAACATCTGGAAAGCATTACTAAATTCCTGGAAAAGAGGATATGTAATGGCCTGGGATTGGTTTTTTTAGAATCACACCATAATACGTCACAAAGGATATAAAACCATGTCTGAACAATAGAATAGGAAGAATAGCTAATCAGATTGGCTCGGGCTGTTTTCCAGACATCTGCAGGAGTCTGTCAAATTCTGATGCTGGAACCTTTGTTATAATAAACCTTTGAAAACAGAGTACAGTGTCGGCGGATCTTCCTTATCATTACAGCATGGACCAGCAAAAGTGTTTCTTTTAGTAACCACATTTAATGGCGACGAGGTAGTTTTATTTTATTTTTTATTCTTTTTGGGACGTGTTATGTCTTTTCTTTGCATTCCATTCCTGGGCTACAAAACGACTACCTCTCAGGAAGCCGGCAACTAAGGGTGAGTTTTTTATCACTAAATCATTGGGCGTTGGTCGTTTTGTGAGTCCAGAGTGTGTGCGTTCAAGATGTACCGTTAAAATTACTTATGCGTGCATTTTGCTGGTTCTTTTTGCTGTGTGATAGGAATTCCGTTCTAAATTTTCTAAATTAGTTTGAGTGTCTGTAGGACACACCGACAGGA
>LR778285.1:3652985-3695700 GCA_902810595.1 Coregonus sp. 'balchen' | reverse complement strand
AACAGTCACCAAAGCCATTAAATAGTATTGGAACCAGTCACCAAAAGCCATTAAATAGTATTAGAACCAGTCACCAAAGCCATTAAATAGTATTGGGAACCAGTCACCAAAGCCATTAAATAGTATTAGAACCAGTCACCAAAGCCATTAAATAGTATTAGAACCAGTCACCAAAGCCATTAAATAGTATTGGGAACCAGTCACCAAAGCCATTAAATAGTATTATGACCCAGTCACCACAGCCATTAAATAGTATTGGGAACCAGTCACCAAAGCCATCAACTACTCTATATGCATAACAACACAATCGTTTTGCAAAAACAAAATACAGGCAAAAGATAATGTGTTGTCAATGACTTACCTGATTAAAGGTGCACTATGCAGAAAAAGCCATTTCCTGGTTGCTAAAATTCTAAAAGTTCACTTAATTTCAGTGACCATTTACATTTTAGTCATTTAGCAGACGCTCTTATCCAGAGCGACTTACAGTTAGTGAATACATATTTTTTTTATACTGGCCCCCCATGGGAAACGAACCCACATCCCCATGCTCTATCAACTGAGCTACATCCCTGCCGGCCATTCCCTCCCCTGCCCTGGACGACGCTGGGCCAATTGTGCGCCGCCCATGAGTCTCCCGGTCGCGGCCGGCGGCGACAGAGCCTGGATTCGAACCAGGATCTCTAGTGGCACAGTTAGCACTGCGATGCAGTGCCTTAGACCACTGCGTCACTCAGGAGTACCGCAGACCAAACAAGCAAGTATAGTATAGAGAATCATTGTACCATCTAAACCGCTGTAAAATATATTTTCCATAACCAAAAATATTGTATTTTCAGCTGTTTGAAGCTGGTGTACAAAACCGGAAGTAAAAGACGCAAAAACTAAACTTAAGAACTGGAAGCGTAGAAATAACACACATAGAACATATCTACCACTTCTTAGACTTGCTTTCAATGAGAATGACAAATATATAACTCACATTTCTATGTTAATTTGGTCAGGTTGTCCAAAAGGTTACATATTGCACCAACACTTTTCAAATGTTCAAATCAAAAGGCTATTGCGCAGAAAAACGTGGACAGTCGGGTGAACCACTGGACAGCAACATAATAAACTAAAGCACTGATCATTGGGAAGGAGATCCGACTGCTAAGGCTTGATCCATACACAACTAAAATAATCCATATGTTCTAAACAAAACGTGGATCAGAAAACCAGTCAGTATCTGGTGTTTCCACCATTTGCCTCATGCAGCGCGACACGTCTCCTTCACATAGAGTTGATCAGGCTGTTGCCTGTGGAATGTTGTTCCACTCCTCTTCAATGGCTGTGCGAAGTTGCTGGATATTGGAGGGAACAGGAACATGTTGTCGTACACGTCGATCCAGAGCATCCCAAACATGCTCAATGGGTGACATGTCTGGTGAGTATGCAGGCCATGGAAGAACTGGGACATTTTTAGTTTCCAGGAATTGTGGACAGATCCTTGTGACATGGGGCCGTGCATTATCATGCTGAAACATGAGGTGATGGCGGCGGATGAATGGCAAGACAATGGGCCTCAGGATCTCGTCACAGTATCTCTGTGCATTCAAATTGCCATCGATAAAATGCAATTGTGTTCGTTGTCCGTAGCTTATGCCTGCCCATACCATAACCCAACCGCCACCATGGGGCACTCTGTTCACAACGTTGACATCAGCAAACCGCTCACCCACACAACGCCATACATGCTGTCGGCCATCTGCCCGGTACAGTTGAAACCATGATTAATCTGTGTAGAGCTCACTTCTTCAGCGTGCCAGTGGCCATCGAAGGTGAGCATTTCCCCAATGAAGTCTGTTACGACGCCGAACTGCAGTCAGGTCAAGACCCTGGTGTGGACAATGAGCATGCAGATGAGCTTCCCTGAGACGGTTTCTGACAGTTTGTGCAGACATTATTTGGCTGTGCAAACCCACAGTTTCATCAGCTGTCTGGGTGGCTGGTCTCAGACGATCCCGCAGGTGAAAAAGCTGGAAGTGGAGGTCCTGGGCTGGTGTGGTTACACGTGGTCTGCGGTTGTGAGGCCGGTTGGACGTACTGACAAATTCTCTAAAATGACGTTGGAGGCGGCTTATGGTAGGGAAATGAACATTACATTCTCTGGCAACACCTCTGGTGGACATTCCTGCAGTCAGCATGCCAATTGCACACTCCCTCAAAACTTGAGACATCTGTGGCATTGTGTTGTGTGACAAAACTGCACATTTTAGAGTGGCCTTTTATTGTCCCCAGCACAAGGTGCACCTGTGTAATGATCATGCTGTTTAATCAGCTTATTGATATGCCACACCTGTCAGGTAGATGGATTATCTTGGCAAAGGAGAAATGCTAACTAACATGGATATAAACAAATTTGTGCACAAAATTTGAGAGAAATAAGCTTGTTGTGCGTATGTAACATTTCTGGGATCTTTTATTTCAGCTCATGAAACATGGGACCAACACTTCACATGTTGCGTTTATATTTTTTGATCAGTGTACATTTGAACACCACCGCAAAAGCTTCGTCATTCGGCAACTTCCCAATTAAGTAGCCTAGTTTTGTTGTTTGGCTACTTGAAGAGATCTGGGGCCTATCACTCGCAGCCCACCACTTCCAAGGAAAAGTGTTAATCTAATTATACTAGATGAAGAGCTAAGAAGAGTACAACATCCTGGCATTTAAATCATACTCCATTTTAAAATAATTGCACGATTGCGTTTCCCGCTATTCCTTGATGCCGGTAGCTCCTCCCCATGTCTCATCATCAGTTGTTGTCAAAGCCAAAATGAGTATGACATCTGGGCATTTAAAGTATACTTGATTTTCAAAATGTCGCATACTATTAAACTTTATTTTTTCACATACTCAAACGGCCTAATATTTAGGATGGGTATTTGGACAGTGTAAAGGGTATTTGGACAGTGCCAATGTCTTCTCAACGACTTACCTGATTAAATAAAAGCAAAAGATAATGTGTAAAAAAAAACAAAAAAAAACATCTATATAAAAAAAAAATACAAAACATACACGTACGAAAGCACACAAACATCAATGACATCACACCTACTCAGACCCACCTGTTCTCAGCCCTCTCTCCAGTGCCTGCACTACCCTTCGCCACATGTCCTCACCGTCGCGCACGCTCTTTCAAATTTTAGATAATGAAGCATATGATTTTCCCATTGTCTTAACGGTGGAGGATTGGTTGATTTCCAGTTTTTAAGTATACGTTTTTTTTCAAGATAATTGACAAGAAGTCCATTGTCCAGTCCATCGGGTATTTCACTGCACCCTCGTATGACATGTCTTGAAGTATGCAGGCACACAGATTTAAAGTAAATTTACATTATATAACAGCCAACTTTGTAACTCCACCCATAACTTTTGTCACGTTCGTTGACTGAAGACACAGACCAAGGCGCAGCGTGATAAGCGTACATCATTTATTCGTACACAACACACGACACAAAACAACAAAACGAAACGATACGTGAAGTCCTGAGGTTATAACACAACAAACCTTTACGGATGCAAGATCCCACAAAGACTAGTGCAAAACAGGCTGCCTAAGTATGGTTCCCAATCAGAGACAACGAGCTACAGCTGCCTCTGATTGGGAACCACCCCTGGCCAACATAGATCTAACCGATCTAGAACAAAAACAAAAACATAGAAAAACTAAACATAGCAAATCCACACCCTGGCTCAACATTTAAGAGTCCCCAGAGCCAGGGCGTGACAACTTTTGGACTTTATAGTTAGACAACGTGTTCTCAATGACTTACCTGAATAAATACAGATACTCTACAGTCTAGATTCCATTTTTTTTCTTAATTAGAGAGGTTCAATGAATTGAATGGCCATCATAAAGTTACTCAGATAAAAGACGTTTACATGTCAAACAAAGTTAATTCGTTAAAATCTGAGACTGATACTGGTTTAAATGTGTCTAGTATAAATGTGTTGATTGCTTGGCCTCTATGGTGACCAAATAGATCCAATGATCATTGTTGTCGTACATTCTGGACTCTATGGCTGTTTTTATGGGTCTTTTAAGACAGTTTATCTACTTGGTAAAACAACAACAGGAGTAATCGTTCTCTCGAAAGTGTCTGCACAGGGGGCTCTAAAAACACAGCGACACATGTTCTGTCTTTCAACAGGTTTCCGATAAGTTATTTCCAACCCCTTTGATATGGATACTAGGCAAGGTTATTTTCTCTGTGTTACAAAACAACACTTCCCTTTCATAACGACAGAAGTCGAAGACAAAAAAAAAAGTACATCCAACAACATAAAAATTTCTCAGCAGATATTCTTTGGGGAAGCACCATATTACAAGGCATATTATAAAGGTAGGTGATGCTTGGTGCTGGAATTTGGATCTGCGCTGAACCTCGACAGAAGGAAGACAACCTGAAAGGCAGCTTTTAAAGTGGTAATCAGCCTTTAAAACAAGGCAACCGTAAACATGTCGTCCCCCGACGAATGATGCATCGGGCCCCGCTTGTAAATGACGGATCTCTATGGCAAGACACATCATTCACCCAAGTTTCATCAGAATCGGGCCAGTGGTGTCTGAGATATCGTGTGGGTTAGCTAGACTCATATCCCTGAGCATATGTGCCAAATTCCATCAATCTAAGTCAAACAGATCAAGAGATATAAACAGTTGCCCGTTATGGCGCCACCGTGTGGTCGATATGAATGTTCTTGAATATGTTGAGCCGTGACAGTGTTTGCAACATGTGTTACAATATGAATATCCTTGACTTATATATATATATATATATATATGCGTTTATGTGCCAGACCACGCCCACGTGAATGTTTATTGGTCAATAGCGGCGGCCATGTTGTTTTAGGTCCTAGCCTGGAGAATACTGGAGAGACCTTTGTCCATAGATGCCACATATCAAGTTTTGTGCAGACCAATCATGCGGTGCCAGAAAAGTAGCATTTTTAAGTGGTTTTCACAAAATTCTAAATGGCGGAAAATCCATCATGGCGGACCTTATGGGTCCCTGATGCAAATGTGTTCCTTGTGAGGAGAGGGACCGAATTGTATGACTTTATGTCAAACGGGGAGATGGGCATGACCTTTCAAAGTTTGCATTCTCTTGTTATAGCGCCACCATCTGGCCAATCAGTGTAATTTTGTAAATGACGGATCTCTATGGCAAGACCCATCATTCACCCAAGTTTTGTCAAAAATTGGGCCAGTGCTGTCTGAGAAATCGTGTGTGACTAACGTAGGAATGTACGAAAGGACAAACGTACGGAGACAGATCCACAGTCCCCTCCCCGATTTCATCGTGGTGGACAACAATAACAAAGCATCCTCCCCGCCACGGTTTCAGTAAAAAGCTGAGGGATGGGGCTGGAGAAATGTAACCACTCTCAAATGTATAGACAGAGCTATGGATGCAAGGACTGACCATCCATGAGATCCACAGTATAGTTTAAACCATGTTTTGAGGCTATACAGTGTTAGTTTACATGATGATGCAAAACGTAGCATCATATGGTGTAAAATGCATCATTCATGGATGATTTCTGTATTTTGAAAGTTACATATCTTGAAAACTTGATTGCTGACAAGCAAAACATTTTGGGACTATGTCAACAAGGGAATAATGAAACAAATACCAAAATATAGTTTTTGGGTGAAAATGTCCTTTAAGTCCATAAATGGATCTAATGGTTTTGAGAAAGGGGCAAGGAGAGATGGGGCAAGGAGAGAGGGGGCAAGGAGAGAGGGGGCAAGGAGGGAGGGGGCAAGGAGGGAGGGGGCAAGGAGGGAGGGGGCAAGGAGAGAGGGTGCAATGAGAGATAGGGCAAGGAGGGAGGGGGCAAGGAGGTAGGGGGCAAGGAGAGAGGGTGCAATGAGAGATAGGGCAAGGAGATAGGGGGCAAGGAGAGAGGGGGCAAGGAGAGATGGGGCAAGGATGGAGGGGGCAAGGAGAGAGGGGGCAAGGAAAGAGGGGTTAAGGAGATAGGGGGCAAGGAGAGAGGGGGCAAGGAGAGATGGGGCAAGGATGGGGGGGACAAGGAGAGAGGGGGCAAGGAGAGAGGGGGCAAGGAATCAAGGCAATGCAATTGAGTAAAGACAACATTTGAAGACTGCCAGATCCACTCGTTGTAAGTCTTACTAATTGGAACTTTGCATATTGCAACTGAGTGCAGCAGATATCCCCGACCTATTTAGTGCACTTGGGGAGAGCTCTATATGTTAATCAAATTCACTCCACAGATGGAGCGAAAGAAAATCTCTCTTTGTCCATCTTTTTCTCTCTACATTGCCATCATTTCATCTCAGAGAGACGGCACTTTGCCTCTGACTCCTTTTCCAAACCGTCAGCGTTGAACGAGTGAGGAGAATGCCAAGCAGGCGGAAAAAAAATGAAAAATTAAGAAATGGACTTGGAAAGAGATTGAATTCATTAGCTGCTCCCCTGCTCATACATTACAGTTAGATGCCATTATTTCTAGAACCAACGTAGATTTTTATGAAGTGGCCACTAATGGAGTTTCCTTTGAGGTCTCTGCTCTACAGACCTGCAGCACAAGGGGGCAACGATGGATTTGTGGGTGGCCCGTTCCTTCCCCAAGTGTAAGTGCTATAGTAATACTTACGTTACTAGAACATATGAAGCAAAGACAAATAGAAAGTACACATGAACGTAAATGTTTGGACATTTGTTGGTACACGTGTTTTGTGTTTTGGCATCTGACTCAAAGGTGGTGAAGTTACACTTACATTTTAAATGTTTCGTCGTTTAGCAGACGCTCTTATCCAGAGCGACTTACAAATTGGTGCATTCACCTTATGATAGCCAGTGGGACAACCACTTTACAATAGTTCTTTTTTTTTTTTTTGGGGGGGGGGGGGGGGGGGTAGAAGGATTACTTTATCCTATCCCAGGTATTCCTTAAAGAGGTGGGGTTTCAAGTGTCTCCGGAAGGTGGTGAGTGACTCCGCTGTCCTGGCGTCGTGAGGGAGCTTGTTCCACCATTGGGGTGCCAGAGCAGCAAAAACTGTTTTGACTGGGCTGAGCGGGAACTATGCTTCCGCAGAGGTAGGGGAGCCAGCAGGCCAGAGGTGGATGAACGCAATGCCCTCGTTTGGGTGTAGGGACTGATCAGAGCCTGAAGGTACGGAGGTGCCGTTCCCCTCACAGCTCCTTAGGCAAGCACCATGGTCTTGTAGCAGATGCGAGCTTCAACTGGAAGCCAGTGGAGTGTGCAGAGGAGCGGGGTGACATGAGAGAACTTGGGAAGGTTGAACACCAGATGGGCTGCGGCGTTCTGGATGAGTTGTAGGGGTTTAATGGCACAGGCAGGGAGCCCAGCCAACAGCGAGTTGCAGTAATCCAGACGGGAGATGACAAGTGCCTGGATTAGGACCTGATGGCGAGATCATGGAACGGGAAGTCCTTCCCCGGGAGGAAGAGCAGCTCCGTCTTGCCGAGGTTCAGCTTGAGGTGGTGATCCATCATCCACACTGATATGTCTGCCAGACATGCAGAGATGCGATTCGCCACCTGGTTATCAGAAGGGGGAAAGGAGAAGATGAATTGTGTGTCGTCTGCGTAGCAATGATAGGAGAGGCCATGTGAGGATATGACAGAGCCAAGTGACTTGGTGTATAGCGAGAATAGGAGAGGGCCTAGAACTGAGCCCTGGGGGACACCAGTGGTGAGAGCACGTGGTGCGGAGACAGATTCTCGCCACGCCACCTGGTAGGAGCGACCTGTCAGTTAGGACGCAATCCAAGAGTGAGCCGCGCCGGAGATGCCCAACTCGGAGAGGGTGGAGAGGAGGATCTGATGGTTCACAGTATCAAAGGCAGCAGATAGGTCTAGAAGGACGAGAGCAGAGGAGAGAGAGTTAGCTTTAGCAGTGCGGAGAGCCTCCATGACACAGAGAAGAGCAGTCTCAGTTGAATGACCAGTCTTGAAACCTGACTGGTTTGGATCAAGAAGGTAATTCTGAGAGAGATAGCAAGAGAGATGGCTAAAGACGGCACGCTCAAGAGTTTTGGAGAGAAAAGAAAGAAGGGATACTGGTCTGTAGTTGTTGACATCGGAGGGATCGAGTGTAGGTTTTTTGAGAAGGGGTGCAACTCTCGCTCTCTTGAAGACGGAAGGGACATAGCCAGCGGTCAAGGATGAGTTGATGAACGAGGTGAGGTAAGGGAGAAGGTCTCCGGAAATGGTCTGGAGAAGAGAGGAGGGGATAGGGTCAAGCGGGCAGGTTGTTGGGTGGCCGGCCGTCACAAGTCGCAAGATTTCATCTGGAGAGAGAGGGGAGAAAGAAGTTAAAGCATAGGGTAGGGCAGTGTGAGCAGGACCAGCGGTGTCATTTGACTTAACATACGAGGATCGGATGTCGTCAACCTTCTTTTCAAAATGGTTGACAAAGTCATCCTCAGAGAGGGAGGGGGGGGGGAGGAGGATTCAGCAGGGAGGAGAAGGTGGCAAAGAGCTTCCTAGGGTTAGAGGCAGATGCTTGAAATTTAGAGTGGTAGAAAGTGGCTTTAGCAGCAGAAACAGAGGAAGAAAATGTAGAGAGGAGGGAGTGAAAAGATGCCAGGTCCGCAGGGAGTCTAGTTTTCCTCCATTTTTCCGCTCGGCTGCCCGGAGCCCTGTTCTGTGAGCTCACAATGAGTCGTCAAGCAACGGAGCAGGAGGGGAGGACCGAGCCGGCTGGGAGGATAGGGGACATAGAGAGTCAATATACATATACATAATAATACAATATACAACAGAGTATCATCTTCAATCCTCTTAATTGTGAAGGCAGTTAACTAAGAACGAGCAGAAGTGATAGTATATTTCCCCTAAGAGACGTGCTTTACCCTAACCCTAACCCTAACCCTAAGAGACATGCTTTACCCTAACCCTAACCCTAAGAGACATGCTTTACCCTAACCCTAACCCTAACCCTAACCCTAAGAGACATGCTTTACCCTAACCCTAAGAGACATGCTTTACCCTAACCCTAACCCTAACCCTAAGAGACATGCTTTACCCTAACCCTAAGAGACGTGCTTCATTCACAAAAGCCACAGAATCTATATAACCAGCAAGATCACACCGGATATGACTTCTATATTTGACGTTTGTCCAGGTCTCCGTCGAGAGATGACCTCAATACTGTCCAATAGGGGCGAAGTATTACCACCAAGTAGTCTCGCGGCTTGCTAGGGCCCCCTTACCTTAACCCTTACCTTAACCAGTCGGAATTAATGCCCAAACTTAACTTCCAGTTTTGTAATTAACCATCAAGTTTTTCTGTTTTAACAACCCTTACCTTGTTTAATTCACCCATAGACATGAATCCCCCCCCCCCCCCCCCGGACAAACGTTGAATACTGAAGTAAAATCATGATATCTTGTTGATATAACACCTTATTATATCGCCCGTCACCATGGTTCCAGTGTCTCACTAGCTAGGTGACCTCTAAGACATGGCGCATTATCTCAGATCAGTATGCGGAACTGTGGCCCCTCTAGTTTAAAGGCCTCTTGTGTCACTGTGTTTGTGTGTGTGTGTGTGTGGTGTGTGTGTGTGTGTTTGTGTGTGTGTGTGTGTGTCACAGCCCTGCCAGTAGTCTCTGTACCAAATGTCAATATATAGCAGAAGAAACATGCTGCTCGTAAATATTCAGATCTCTCCCTCCCTCTCTCTCAAAGAGGAGAGAGGAGAGAGATAGAGAGATTGAGAGGAGTAGAGAGAGAGGGGGAAAGCTAGGAGAGAGAGAAGAGAGAGAGAAGGCGAGAGAATGAGGGGAAGAAGAGGGAAGAGAGAGGAGAGAGAGAGAGCAGAGAGAGAGGAGAGATCTCTCTCTCTCTCGCTATCTCTCTCTCTCGCTCTCTCTCTCTCTCTCTCTCTCTCTCTCTGTCTATGTCTCTGTCTCTCTCTCTCTCCCTCTCTCAATTTCAATTTCAATTTCAATTTAAGGGCTTTATTGGCATGGGAAACGTGTGTTAACATTGCCAAAGCAAGTGAAGTAGATAGTAAACAAAAGTGAAATAAACAATAAATATTAACAGTAAACATTACACTCAGAAGTTTCAAAAGAATAAAGACATTTCAAATGTCATATTATGTATATATACAGTATTGTAACAATGTGCAAATAGTTAAAGTACAAATGGGAAAATAAATAAACATAAATATGGGTTGTATTTACAATGGTGTTTGTTCTTCACTGGTTGCCCTTTTCTTGTGGCAACAGGTCACAAATCTTGCAGCTGTGATGGCACACTGTGGTTTTTCACCCAGTAGATAAGGGAGTTTATCAAAATTGGGTTTGTTTTCGAATTCTTTGTGGATCGCTGTAATCTGAGGGAAATATGTGTCTCTAATATGGTCATACATTTGGCAGGAGGTTAGGAAGTGCAGCTCAGTTTTCCACCTCATTTTGTGGGCAGTGTGCACATAGCCTGTCTTCTCTTGAGAGCCAGGTCTGCCTACGGCGGCCTTTCTCAATAGCAAGGCTATGCTCACTGAGTCTGTACATAGTCAAAGCTTTCCTTGAGTTGGGTCAGTCACAGTGGTCAGGTATTCTGCCACTGTGTACTCTCTGTTTAGGGCCAAATAGCATTCTAGTTTGCTCTGTTTTTTTGTTTGTTCTTTCCAATGTGTCAAGTAATTCTCTTTTTGTTTTCTCATGATTTGGTTGGGTCTAGTTGTGTTGTTGTTGTTGTTGTCCTGGGGCTCTGTGGGGTATGTTTGTGTTTGTGAACAGAGCCCAGGACAAGCTTACTTAGGGGACTCTTCTCCCAAGTTCATCTCTCTGTAGGTGATGGCTTTGTTATGGAAGGTTTGGGAATCGCTTCCTTTTAAGTGGTTATAGAATTTAACGGCTCTTTTCTGGATTTTGATAATTAGCGGGTATTGGCCTAATTCTGCTCTGCATGCATTATTTGGTGTTTTACGTTGTACACGGAGGATGTCTCTCTCTCTCTCTCTCTCTCTCTCGATCCTCATCTCTCTCTCTCTCTCTAGCTCTATATCTCTCTATCTCTCTCGTCTCTCTCTCTCTCATCTCTCTCTCTCTCTATCTTCGATCTCTCTCTCTCTTCTCTCTCTCTCTCTCTCTCTCTCTCTCTCTCTCTCTCTCTCTCTCTCTCTCGTTAGCATTCTTTGGGATGACTCATGTACTGGGGGCAGCTCTGCAGAGTGGTCACTAGCTGGCACAGCCACAAAGTCATACAATCAGATTTTAATCCTAACTGTAACCTTAATCACACTGCTAACCATAATGTTTTTTGTCTTAATTAATTTTGACTTCGGGAAAGATTCATGACAATAAACGTCAGCCCGCCTCTCTCTTTGGCAAAACCATTGGAAAAATAAAGAGGAATTTGGGGGGGCCGGACGGTGTTTCAGGGCGCGTTCTACTTAGAGGTCACACCCACAAGGCCGCGGGGCCGGACGGTGGTTCAGGGCGCGTGCTCAGTGCATGCACAGTTCAACTGGCATATTCAATGTACTTTTCAACCTCTTTTTGTTCCAGTCTGTAATCCCCACATGTCTTATGATGACCACCATCATTCCTGTCCCCATGAACTCTAAGGCTTCATGCCACAATGACATCTGTAATCATGAAGTATATATGTATATGGCACACATCAACTCAATCAGCCCAGACACGCTAGACCCCACTCCAATTTGGAGTGGATCTAGGGTGTCGGAGCGCCAAGTCTAGGTCCAAAAGGCTCCTTAACAGCTTCTACGCCCAAGCCATAAGACTGCTGAACAATTAATCAAATGCCCCGCCCAGCTACTCGCTGTTTATTATCTATGCATAGTCACTTTACCCCAACCTACATGTACAAATTACCTGGACTAACCTGTACCCCTGCACGCTGACTCAGTATCGGTACCCCCTGTATATTAGCCTCGTTATTGTTATTTTACTGTGTTACTTTTTATTTTATTTTTGACTTTAGTTTATTTAGTAAATATTTTCTTAACTCTATTTCTTGAACTGCATTGTTGGTTAAGGGCTTGCAAGTAAGTATTTTACGGTAAGGTCTACACCTGTTGTATTCGGCGCATGTGACATTTTTTGTGGGATTTGATTTTAAATCAAACCTTTTGGTTGTCCTCAATCTCTGACACTAGCACCTCTATTTCCGTCTCGGAATGTTTTATTTTTCGTAGCTTTTTTTGGTTGTGCTTTTTTTATTTCATGGTATGGCGTTGTGTATTCCCCGCGGGTTAAAGGGATGATTTTGACCGTATATGGTTAATTAGGGGCGTTTCGAAATGCAAAACAGCCAAGGTTGTGCACGAGCACTGAGACTGACAACAACTGGTAATTATCAATGGTTATCTCCCATCGGTGTACGTACGACGCTGGAAGGATTATTTGATAAATCACACATTTTCTATGCATACGACCATTGTAAATTCCGTTCGTAAGTAACATTTTAGAATAGTTACTACGCAATACTGATAAATGAGGACCCTGTTGTTTACGAAGCATGTGACAAATAACATTTGATTTGATTTGATGATGTGACCATGATACTAGGGGTCACATCAGCCAAGCCAGAATCCTCCATCATCAGTCAAATAAGGAAGCCTTGTCCGAGCGAGAACGGCTCACAGGACGCTAGTCTGTCTCCTGTTTCTGTAGCATGAAGCAGCTTAATGTACAGTACACCCCCTGGACAGGACGCTAGTCTGTCTCCTGTTTGTGTAGTGAGACAGCTTGATGTACCAGTACACCCCCTGGACAGGACACTAGTCTGTCTCCTGTTTCTGTAGTGAGACAGCTTGATGTACCAGTACACCCCCTGGACAGGACACTAGTCTATCTCCTGTTTCTGTAGTGAGACAGCTTGATGTACCAGGACACCCCCTGGACAGGACACTAGTCTATCTCCTGTTTCTGTAGTGAGACAGCTTGATGTACAGTACACCCCCTGGACAGGACGCTAGTCTATCTCCTGTTTCTGTAGCAGCTTGATGTACAAGTACACCCCCTGGACAGGACACTAGTCTATCTCCTGTTTCTCTAGCATGAAGCAGCTTAATGTACAGGACACCCCCTGGACAGGACACTAGTCTATCTCCTGTTTCTCTAGCATGAAGCAGCTTAATGTACAGGACACCCCCTGGACAGGACACTAGTCTATCTCCTGTTTCTTTAGTGAGACAGCTTGATGTACAGTACACCCCCTGGACAGGACGCTAGTCTATCTCCTGTTTCTGTAGCATGAAGCAGCTTGATGTACAAGTACACCCCCATCGTAATGTTTCCAATTTAAGTATTCTAAAGGCATCCAAGAGAAGGACAGAAGTGGAAAGGCCTTAGCTATTTCCATAAGCAACTCCATTCAAACTCTTCGGCTACGTATCAAATGGCATCCTATTCTCTAAGTCCCCCGTAGCTCAGTTGGTAGAGCATGGCGCTTGCAACGCCAGGGTTGTGGGTTCGTTTCCCACGGGGGGCCAGTATAAAATGTATGCACTAACTGTAAGTCGCTTTGGATAAGAGCATCTGCTAAATGACTACAATGTAAATATATTTCATAACTTTTGACCAGGGTCCAATTTTGTGACTCATCCCTGGACTCCATTTAAAGCTCTGGTGTTTCTCACCAAGTACTTTTACAAAGCACTGAATACAAAAGCAATTAACATTTGATTCTCTCCCAAAGCCAGCGAGGGGGAAATTTTACAATTTGGGCGTTCTCTCTCCTTAGGCAACCTTGGGGTTGTTGGACGCTACAAAACTCATCAGGATAATTAAAGTCATTAACAATATTAAGGAAAGATGGTTCAGCTGACGCAGGGAGGGTGAAGCGAGAAATGTATGCCCCTTCTGTGTTGAGTCCAAAAGCCTAAGATGTTGTGTGGGTTTGGGAAGCGAGCCCCTGTGCATTTTAAACAGTGACAGCACCATCAGAGCTGGATTAATTTATTATTTGCGTAAAATAAAATGTCAATGTTCGAACTCATTTAAACTAACACCTCTAACATCTTTAACACGTCTAATCTCCTTCTTACACCTGTTACAGCAGCCTCAATTCAATCAAACCTGCATTGCAGTATTTACACAGTAGCTATTTTTCCAATGGTCAAATTACCTCACAGACTGGTCTTGGGTCCTGTATAAAAACCTACACCTACTACCAGGGCGACCCCCCCCCCCCCCCCCCCCCCCCCCCCCCCCCCCCCCCCCCCCCCCCCCCCCGCCCTCACAGCTTTTTCACTGTTCAGAATTAGAAGTGTGTGGGCCCGGGATGAATACTGTAAATAAAGACACTGTGTAAACATTGCTATGTCGGGTTTGAATGAATCCCAGCTTTAGACAGCCATGTCATAACAAGGAAAGCTCAGATGGTGTTTGTTTGTCAATGTTGAGAGCATACAGGTTCTGTTTTTAAGGAGAAACCATTCACAATAGATCCCCAATACCCTGTAATGGTCGGAGGTATTCTGCCGCTAGTTCTACAAATAGACACTATGGGATCAGGACAGCTGCCATGGCAACTCTAATGTAATATTTAGTAGGCCAATGTCAGGCTGGACAAAAAGCTTTCGAGTCCCAAATGGCACCCTATTCCCTATATTAGTGAACTTATTATTTTTGGGGTAGTAGTGCACTATATAGGGAATAGGGTGCCATTTGGGACTCAAAAGCTTTTTTTTTTGGGACACATCTATATCAAATCAAATCACATTTTATTTGTCACATGCGCCGAATACAACATGTGTAGACCTTACAGTGAAATGCTTACTTACAAGCCATTAACCAACAATGCAGTTTTAAGAAAGAATACCAAAAAATAATTCACATAAAAATACTATATAAAATAAAACGAAATAAAAGTAACAAATAATTAAAGAGCAGCAGTAAAAATATCAATAGCGAGGCTATATACAGGGGGTACCGGTACCGAGTCAATGTGCGGGGGCACCGGTTAGTCGAGGTAATTGAGGTAATATGTACATGTTGGTAGAGTTATTAAAGTGACTATGCATAGATAATAAACAGAGAGTAGCAGCAGAATAAAAGAGGGGTGGGGGGGGGGGGGGGGCAATGTAAATAGTCCAGGTAGCCATTTGATTAGATGTTCAGGAGTCTTATGGCTTGGGGGTAGAAGCTGTTTAGAAGCCTCTTGGACCTAGACTTGGCGCTCCGGTACTGCTTGCCGTGCAGTAGCAGAGAGAACAGTCTATGACTAGGGTGGCTGGAGTCTTTGACAATTTTTAGGGGCTTCCTCTGACACCGCCTGGTATAGAGGTCCTGGATGGCAGGAAGCTTGGCCCCAGTGATGTACTGGGCCGTACGCACTACCCTCTGTAGTGCCTTGCGGTCGGAGGCCGAGCAGTTGCCATACCAGGTGGTGATGCAACCAGTCAGGATGCTCTAAATGGTGCAGCTGTAGAAACCTTTGAGGATCTGAGGACCCATGCCAAATCTTTTCAGTCTCCTGAGGGGGAATAGGCTTTGTCGTGGCCTCTTCGCGACTGTCTTGGTGTGCTTGGACCATGTTAGTTTGTTGGTGATGTGGACACCAAGGAACTTGAAGCTCTCAACCTGCTCCACTACAGCCCCGTCGATGAGAATGGGGGCGTGCTCGGTCCTCTTCTTTTTCCTGTAGTCCACAATCATCTCCTTTGTCTTGATCACGTTGAGGGATTGTTATCCTGGCACCACATGGCCAGGTCTCTGACCTCCTCCCTACAGGCTGTCTCGTCGTTGTCGGTGATCAGGCCTACCACCGTTGTGTCGTCGGCAAACTTAATGATGGTGTTGGAGTCGTGCCTGGCCATGCAGTCATGAGTGAACAGGGAGTACAGGATGGGACTGAGCACGCACCCCTGAGGGGCCCCAGTGTTGAGGATCCAGGTGTGAAAGGCAGTGTGGAGTTCAATAGAGATTGCATCATCTGTGGATCTGTTGGAGCGATATGCAAATTGGAGTGGGTCTAGGGTTTCTTGGATAATGTTGTTGATGTGAGCCATGACCAGCCTTTCAAAGCACTTCATGGCTACAGATGTCAGTGCTACGGTTCTGTAGTCATTTAGGCAGGTTACCTTAGTGTTCTTGGGCACAGGGACTATGGTGGTCTGCTTGAAACATGTTGGTTTTACAGACTCAGTCAGGGACATGTTGAAAATGTCAGTGAAGACACTTGCCAATTGGTCAGTGCATGCTCGGACTACACGTCCTGGTAATCTGTCTGGCCCTGCGGCCTTGTCAATGTTGACCTGTTTAATGGTCTTACTCACATCGGCCAAGGAGAGCGTGATCACACAGTCATCCGGAACAGCTGATGCTCTCACGCATGTATCAGTGTTACTTGCCTCGAAGCGAGCATAGAGGTAATTTAGCTCATCTGGTAGGCTTGTGTCACTGGGCAGCTCGCGGCTGTGTTTCCCTTTGTAGTCTGTAATAGTTTGCAAGCCCTGCCACATCCGATGAGAGTCGGAGCCTGTGTAGTACGATTTAATCTTAGTCCTGTATTGACGCTTTGCCTGTTTGATGGTTCGTCGGAAGGCATAGCGGGATTTCTTATAAGCTTCCGGGTTAGATTCCCGCTCCTTGAAAGCTCAGTGCGGATGTTGCCTGTAATCCATGGCTTCTGGTTGAGGTATGTACGTACAGTCACTGTTGGGACGACGTCATCGATGCACTTATTGATGAAGCCAGTGACTGATGTGGTGTACTCCTCAATGCCATCTGGAATAATCCAGGAACATATTCCAGTCTGTGCTAGCGAAACAGTCCTGTAGCTTAGCATCTGCTTCATCTGACCACTTTTTTATTGACCGAGTCACTGGTGCTTCCTGCTTTCGTTTTTGCGTCTCCACTGAACGGCGGGTGCCCAGAAGGTTGATGATGTTGAGCACATAGAAACCATGACAACATCCATATATAAGAAAAGCTCTATTAGCATCCTGCTGGCTGATATTGATGGTAGAAACTTTCCACAGATCAATACCCCAACAAACGATGAATACGTGTATACAGCCACACATAAAAGTTGTTTTGAAAC
Source organism: Coregonus sp. 'balchen' (assembly GCA_902810595.1). Classification (NCBI taxonomy): domain Eukaryota; kingdom Metazoa; phylum Chordata; class Actinopteri; order Salmoniformes; family Salmonidae; genus Coregonus; species Coregonus sp. 'balchen'. Next base: position 3,678,639 of record LR778285.1, on the reverse strand, counting down.
ATGGCATCACCAAGAGCTACCATGGAAATACCGGGAACCAGAGATAGAACGATGAGCCAGATATTTCACTGGATGTATAAATGTGAAGCGTCCGGTTGGAGTTTCCATTCACTACCAAATATGGTGATGAGAGGAAGCCCAGTGGCCGGCAGTGGGAGATGATGGAGCTAGATGGATTTTGGCAGACATTCTGCTAATTTTATTGTCAATTAAACATTTGATCTCCATACAGTTTTCTGTTTCCAAAACTGTAATCTGTAACAAACAGAGTGCACTGCGTTTTGTAGACTTTACACTTTGTCAAAGTTTTTTTTAATGGTGTTTAGAAGGAGTGCAAGGGTGAATTGAGTTATTGAGTCACGCGCACTTTACAGGGTAGGCGTTCCCTAACGGAAATATGCAAATAAGTGCTAGAACGCTCCAATAGGATCTCACTAGCTCGTGCTTGGCTCTGACCACCTCCTTGCTTGTTCTGCCCACTATGATTCATTTGCTCCCATTGGAAATGACATCTCTTAGGTAGAGATACTTTTGAGGAGATGGGAAAACATTACAAATCTTTTCCGAGATGTGAGATAATTAACTTGCCATCTGTAGTATCGTATAGCTTTGGAATCATGACATTACATACATTCGAGGAAAGTAGGCAGATTTCTCGACTCATACCTTGACTTTGAGAAGGGATTGCGGGACGATTACTTTAGCAACCGTGTAAAGTAGCATGACAATTTAAAACGATCTCGACAAACCAATTCTGTATGGACCTTGCTTTGTGCCAGTGACTCGCTCAATACGGAAGTGGTCAGATGACGCAGATGCTACGCTACAGGACTGTTTTGCTAGCACAGACTGGAATATGTTCCGAGATTCATCCAATGGCATTGAGGAGTATACCACCTCAGTCACCAGCTTCATCAATAAGTGCATCGACGACGTCGTCCCCACAGTGACCGTACGTACATATCCCAACCAGAAGCCATGGATTACAGGCAACATCCGCAGCGAGCTAAAGGCTAGAGCTGCAGCTTTCAAGGAGCGGGACTCTAATCCGGACGCTTATAAGAAATCCCGCTATGCCCTCAGATGAACCATCAAACAGGCAAAGCGTCAATACAGGACTGAGATTGAATCCTACTACACCGGCTCTGACTCTCGTCGGATGAGGCAGGGCTTGCAAACTATTACGGACTACAAAGGGAGAACCAGCCGCGAGCTGCCCAGTGACACGAGCCTACCAGACGAGCTAAATGCATTTTATGCTCGCTTCGAGGCAAGCAACACTGAAGCATGCATGACAGCACCATCGATTGAGACGTAATCTCAATCGCACTCCACACTGCCCTCTCCCACCTGGACAAAAGGAACACCTATGTGAGAATGCTGTTCATTGACTACAGTTCAGCATTCAACACCATAGTGCCCTCAAAGCTCATCACTAAGCTAAGGACCCTGGGACTAAACACCTCCCTCTGCAACTGGATCTTAAACTTCCTGACGGGCCGCCCCCAGGTGGTAAGGATAGGCAACAACACATCTGCCACGCTGATCCTCAACACTGGGGCACCTCAGGGGTGCGTGCTTAGTCCCCTCCTGTACTCCCTGTTCACCCACGACTGCATGGCCAAACACGACTCCAGCACCATCATTAAGTTTGCTGATTTACATTTACATTTTAGTCATTTAGCAGACGCTCTTATCCAGAACGACTTACATGAGCAATTAGGGTTAAGTGCCTTGCTCAAGGGCACATCGACAGATTTTTCACCTAGTTGGCTCGGAGATTCGAACCAGCGACCTTTCAGTTACTGGCACAACGCTCTTAACCACTAAGCTACCTGCCACCCCGCCTACCACTGTTGATGACACAACAGTGGTAGGCCTGATCACCGACAATGGTGAGACAGCCTATAGGGAGGAGGTCAGATCATTTCTTTGTCAGTGGGCAAACGTACAAAATCAGCAGGGGATCAAATACTTTTTTTCCCCTCACTGTCCATAAATCATGACGGATTTGATGAATATCCACTTTGTTAGATCAGAGATTTGTTGAATGTGCCAATCTGGTCAACGGAATTCTGAGTTCAATTTAACCCCCTCTATGCTGATAGAATAAAAACATTAAAATGTCGATATTCAAACTGATTAATAGGCAAATGAGGTAGGCCTAAAACATGAGGTACATTCATAGGTTACTGTACATTTTGTGTGCATTACCGCACTTTTCAGCTTTTGGAGAGACAGTTTTCAAAAGGGAATTTACTGCATGATGTGCTGCTCGCAACACCCAACAGGCTAGCTACAGAGGCATTAGATATGGACCTCAAATCAGTCCTAGGCCTACGATGAATGGATACAGCCAATTATTAATACGAGTTATCGTGACCATGCACTGTGTCGGCTTTCATCACACATTTGCTGAGACTGGGATAGGATAGTATGTAGCCTCAGGCTGTGGAAGAAAATGAGCAACTTTTTTTTTTTCTTCATCCTTAGGCTAAAATCCTGTCTCCACGTTAGCCTACAACTTCGGAGGAACCGCACGTTTCCCATTAAACATGCATCAGAGGGTTAGGCTACTAACTCCTAATGTAATGAATGGTGTGCGTGTGTGCAACGTGAGCTGAGAGAGACACGCACCCCACCCATGCAGCCACTATAACCACCACGCCCACAGACAATCCAAAAACGCAATTTGTGTCTGGCCAGAGGCATATATCTAAATACATGGCTGTGGATCTGTCTGAGACTACATAATAGGTATGATTTTTGAAAGGAATCATTGCCAATAATTTCAATAATGATATGACAGGTGGAGTTAAAAAAAAAAAAAAAAATAGTTTGTATTGAGGACTATACACCGAATTTCACACGAACGATTTAATTCCATGCATGGAGGAGGATTTTGCGTAAATAAATAAAAACTATGGCTCGAGGGAGAGAAACAGAAACAGGTTGCTACGTTCAGACGTGACAGCAAAAAATGTCGCTCTGTAGTTCTAAACCCTGTGATTATTAGCCTATCGCTATCATACAAGCGTCTCGCTAAATCATATTGCGGTGAACACGGTTTCATTTGACATCTCCCTAGAAAAAAAAAAAGAGCTCGCTGTGAGCGAGAGCCCATTACACAGCAAGAACAAATACAATCACTCACTGGTCATCATCCGATATAGAGCGTCAATTTACTATAATCTCGAATTAAACACATGCTCCAATTGTACAGTGTTGTGCCAAGTGCTATAAAAAAAAAAGGCTGCTATAAAAAAGGCTGTGGTCTTTAGAATTCCATTGAAGCAGAGAGAGAGAGAGAGAGAGAGAGAGAGAGAGAGAGAGAGAGAGAGAGAGAGGAGAGAGAGAGAGAGAGAGGAGGAGGAGAGAGAGACGAGAGATAGAGAGAGAGAGAGAGAGAGGCAGGAGAGAGGATCGATGAGAGATGAGAGAGAGAGAGAGAGAGAGAGAGTGGCACTGCAGAATAACAGATCAACATGAATAAAAAATCAGAAAGCAGTGCTGGCCACCAGAGAGAGAGGCGCGCTGCCTGCTGCCCAAGGTGCTGTCTGTCTATAGTTTCAGAGCGCGGAACCTTCTCAACGCGTCCCCTCAGGGACCTCGTGTTCAGTCACAGGTTACCTGTAGCCTATATGCACTGACCACGAGGCACGACGAACTCACATAATAGGAGATTGAGAATCACAGGCATAAACTTTCGATTTCTAAGAAGCCTCCTTTAAAAGCCTTGGAGTAGATCGGAGGCATCAGAACGCCGTGAGATTCCATTTGGGTACCGCGGTTTGAGAAAGGAGAGAAGTCGGTGTGATGGTTAAGGAATACATATGGGATTATTGTGGACATGAATGTACCGGGAAGTGTTGACAAAATGTTCGTCAATATGATCTCTTTTGTCACATACCTGAAGTTAATTGATCTACTCTGAATACTTCGACTCAACGGTTTCGATGGTCGCTTGGATAATAAGGGATGATTCGGGAAATTAATAGCAAAAAAAAAAAAAGCAATATGCTATGAATTGAACTAATTAAGTAGCCTACAAGTGGGTGCTTGAATATCGGACATCTATACATTTTGATCTATAGATCTGAGAAGACTAAAACACCAAGCCATGTCTTGTGTGCTGGTGTTTGTGAACTGTGTGATCCTGTTGCTCTTCGCCAGCGACATGTTCTTGGTCAGAGCAAGTAAGTGAATATAGAATATGTTTGGTTATAGTCTCTAATTAACTGTTTCTAGCAATCCTCTCTCAATCACTGTGTCAAAATATAATATCCAACTGCACATGGGGACATTGTATGCGCAGTCCCCGTGGAGGATAGGTTGGTGGGTAAATGCTGTGGATAGGTTGGTGGGTTAATGCTGTGGGTAGGTTGGTGGGTTAAAGGCTGTGGGTAGGTTGGTGGGTAAATGCTGTGGGTGCAGACATATGCGCTGTAGCTGTGGGTAGGTTGGTGGGTTAATGCTGTGGGTAGGTTGGTGGTTTAATGCTGTGCATAGGTTGGTGGGTTAATGCTGTGGGTAGGTTGGTGGGTTAATGCTGTGGGTAGGTTGGTGGGTTAATGCTGTGGGTAGGTGGTGGGTTAATGCTGTGGGTAGGTTGGTGAGTAAATGCTGTGGGTAGGTTGGTGGGTTAATGCTGTGGGTAGGATGGGGGGTAAATGCTGTGGGTAGGTTGGTGGGTTAATGCTGTGGGTAGGTTGGTGGTTTAATGATGTGGGTAGGTTGGTGGGTTAATGCTGTGGGTAGGTTGGTGGGTTAATGCTGTGGGTAGGTTGGTGGGTAAATGCTGTGGGTAGGTTGGTGGGTAAATGCTGTGGATAGGTTGGTGGGTTAATGCTGTGGGTGCAGCTGTATTTGCTGCACCATGTTGTGCTGAATTGTTATCAAGTAATCACAAATGATTCAGACTCATATCTGGCATATTTTAATGACCTGATTGTTTACCTCAACTTTTATAAGTAACCTATAACCTGTTCCTAATTAGCCAGTGATTATTAACACATGGTTACTGAATTACTCACCTTAATATATCTTACTAACCAGGCATTGATGTGAGGAAGCTCCCTTATACGATCTCCTTATGAAGAGACTGTCATTAAAGGTGACAGGCAAAGGTTTCCCTGTTTTTCCAAACCTTTCTTTATTCAACTGCTAAATAATACATAATAAAATGATCTACAGTAATATTTTGGTCCGGGTTGATTTAGTATCCTTGATACAGTATGTTAGTTAGCAAGCTAGACCATATCTCATCATCGGCGTACGAGTAATCATTATTGACATACGTGTTTATTGCCCAGATTTACAAGTGTCTTCTCAAATCATTTCTGATCTAGAACATTAAAAAGCGATGTGTGTAGCTTGTGTTCCTTGCAGTAAGTCATGTCTGTAGCTTGTGTTCCTTGCAGTAAGTAATGTCTGTAGCTTGTGTTCCTTGCAGTGAGTCATGTCTGTAGCTTGTGTTCCTTGCAGTAAGTCATGTCTGTAGCTTGTGTTCCTTGCAGTAAGTCATGGGTGTAGCTTGTGTTCCTTGCAGAAAGTCATGTCTGTAGCTTGTGTTCCTTGCAGTAAGTCATGTCTGTAGCTTGTGTTCCTTGCAGTAAGTCATTGTTCTTTTCGCCCTGAAGTGATGTCATCCTTGCATTCTGTGGCCAGAAAATGACATCTTCACAAAATTTAATGAAGCCTAAATGAGCATTATTATTATTATTATTATTATTAAGTGTTATGTTGTTTGATACTTTTGCCAGTCATCTTTAAAAAGTATTCAGGCTTGCCATAACAAAGGGGTTGAATACTTATTGACGCAAGACATTTCAGCCATTTCATTTTTAATTAATTTGTCAAATAAAATATATTTTTTAAATCCACTTTGACATTATGGGGTATTGTTTGTAGACCAGTGACACAAAATCAAAATGTAATCCATTTTAAAATCAGCCTCTAACACAACAAAATGTGGAGAAAGTCAAGCTGTGTAAATACTCTTTGAAGGCACTGTATATGTGTAACAGAAGTATTTTCTCATAAAACAAAGTGATAGTCTCGGGCCTAGGATATAGGAATGGTCAACCATAGCAGATTGACTGACACAGACACACCGACCTCCGACACAATGCGGGAAATGTGAAGCAAGGAAACCTTAAATTGAGTTAAATAAATAGAGATTATATTTTGTGAGTGTTGCGATGAATCTGTGCACTCTGAGGCTAGACAGAATTGTAGGCCAAATGGCCGCATATTCTGCCAGGAAATACCTTTCCAAACAAACATTTCATCGACACATGATGAGGCTTTTTTAGACACAGTAAATTCTGATGATAGGCCTACTGGCGAACGCAAAAAGGAACAGCAATATATACATGTTGTAGAACTGATTTACTAGGGCCTAGACCCACATGAGAAACATGAACACCCTAAACAATTTATAAATAATGCGCGTTTATGACAAGAGCGCGATTCCCGCTTCGTCACAGTCCACTGTCTAGGGCACGGAAATAGTCCTATAATAGTCCATCAAATTCTTCAATAGCTTACCCCATGGCCTATAGCCTATTACAAATGGTCCCTAGAAACAGCGTCTTTGGGCGATTCTTGACCAGTCCAGTAGCCTATCATGCACTGCCGTGAACAGATGAAGAAGCACATGCCTGGCGTGGATGAGTGGTAATAAGAATGCAGCAAATGTTCCGTTTTCCCCAACTTTGGTCCCGCCCTGTTCACGCTCCCTTGCTGTTGTATTTTTGACTTTATTTTTGACTTCATGTTTTGTTTTACCCCATATGTAACTCTGGTGTTGTTGTTGTTTTTCATCGCACTGCTTTGCTTTATCTTGGCCAGGTCGCAGTTGTAAATGAGAACTTGTTCTTAACTGGCTTACCTGGTTAAATAAAGGTGCCCCCCCCCCCCCCCCCCCCCCCCCCCCCCTGCGTGAAAAGTGTGGCCACTAAAAGGTATCCTATGGAGAGCAAGCAAGTAGGCTAACCTAGATAGGATAGCCTACAGAGTAGCTGTAAAGTAACTCTGTCAGGTTGGATGGGCAGCGTCGCTGCACAGCTATTTTCAGGTCTCTCCAGATATGTTCGATCGGGTTGTGTCGAGGCACAGACCTGGGGAAGGCTACAAAAAAAAAACATTTCTGCAGCATTGAAGTTCCCCAAGAACACAGTGGCCTCCATCATTCTTAAATGGAAGAATTTTTGGAACCTGAAAACGCGCATTGATATTTAATCTCCGCGGGAAAAGGAAATTCTCCGAGCCATCAAAATCCAGAATACCATTAAAATAACAATTAGGGCTCTCATGAATGGGGTCGTTGCAAATGGGCCTGGATGATGAAATAGCTGTGGCAGGAATGTTGCCTATTGTCATCAAAGCAGAAACGAGACCGTTGGGATTTACAGTCAGTCCCATATTAATTTGAACAGCAAACAGAAAATAAATGACTTGTGTTAAGTTTTATAGTTCCCCATTGAGTTTTATTTGAAAGATTAAATTGCATGACAGCAATGAATAGATGAATAATTTAATGTGTGAAATATCTGTTACAGTGGGAAAATAATGTATAAATGAATGGTTCGCTCTAGGCCCACCTATCAGTGTTGCAGCTAGCTAACAGGTCAAATCATGTCCGACATTTCACATCCAGCCAGACTGTGCCACCATAGAGAAAAGTGGAATTTGGTCTCTGAATAAAGTGAGGTCTGCTCATAGACGGGTTGGTTGTTTAACAACAAAACCAACGCGTGTGCAACTATGGAGGCAGAACAGACGGGGTTGGCTTAGATTGTTGACAACATTTAAACTATATTTAGTCTCCAATGTTTACTGAAAACATAAATACATTTGCACACATTTGCACAACACATTGTTACAGTTGTTGGTTAGCTACCTAGCTAATTTGAGCCATATCAGTCAAAACACCTCAAAACAAGACACGGGATCAAGAACAAGATAAAAACTAACTGAAACAAGCTCCTTGTCATTGTAGCAGTCTGGCCATCCAGAGTCACAACACACAGACTTCTGCACCATTGAAGCGTGAGCGTCGTATTTTTCGTGACGTTGTCAGCTAACCCGTCTATCAGGCTACTGTAGAAATGTAGACAGGAAGGAATACGACAAGACGTGGTCCAAAATGGTGTCAGAAACAAGGTCATTTCCCTCGACTGTGTCACCCGACTCACCGACATCTGCAATGTCACCATGGTCACTTGCCCCACGGTAGAGTCCCTGTGCAGAATACAAAACTGACACACACACACACACACACACACACACACACACACACACACACACACACACACACACACACACACACACACACACACACACACACACACACAAACATGAACAGGAGGCATCAGCAGGGGTTATAATAGGCTAAATAACCTTGGGTTGATCTTCTCCGTCCGAATGGTGCGAAACTGAGAAGAGAAATAGGGTTGTTATGGGGCGTTTCCACCTGTTCCTTACCCCCCACACCATTGTGTCACCAGTATTTATGTTAATGTTAGCTCTAGTGTTATTGTGTGACACTAAAGACTTGGGGTGAGCAGAATCAACAACCTCTGTATCATCAAGACAGTGGCTTTGTGACAAGGCGTTAGCCTAACCACAGAAAGGTGTTAAGCCATGTTCACTGTTAACCATTGTCTCAGGTGGAAATTTACCAGTGTTGAGACAAACAATCATTTACGCTTTGAATTATACCAGCATGATGCTAGTGAGGATTGTTTACGTCCCTGTTAGTGAGCATTTCTCCATCCACCTGACCAGGTGTGGCATATCAAGAAGCTGATCAAACATCATGATCATTACACAGGTGCACCTTGTGCTGTGGACAATAAAATGCCACTCTAAAATGTGCAGTTTTGTCACACAACACAATGCCACGGGATGTCTCAAGTTTTGAGGGAGCATGCAATTGGAATGCTGACTGCAGGAATGTCCACCAGAGTTGTTGCCAGAGAATTTAATGTTCATTTCTCTACCATAAGCCGCCTCAAATGTTGTTTTAGAGAATTTGGAGGAATGTCCAACCGGCCTCAAAACCTCAGACCACGTGTAACCACGCCAGCCCAGGACCCACACATCCGGCTTCCTCACCTGCGGCATCGTCTGAGACCAGCCACCCGGACAGCTGATGAAACAGGAGTATTTCTGTCTGTAATAAAGCCTTTATGTGCAGGGAAAAAAACTAATTCCGATTGGCTGGGCCTGGCTCCCCAGTGGGTGGGCCTATGCCCTCCCAGGCCCACCCATGGCTGCACCCCTGCCCGGTCTTGTGAAATCCATAGATTAGGGCCTAATGAATTAATTTCAATTGACTGATTTCCTTATATGAACTGTAACTCAGTTGTGGTGGTGTATATGAACCAGTGGCGGTCAGTGCCGTTTATGATGAGGGAGGACGATTTTTTTTTCTCATGAGCATGGACTTATTTCTATTACAGCATGTTGGACGACTATCATTCATATTCCATTCACCCAGTTCAACGTAACATCGATAGGTTTAGGCTACTACATGATACTCAAATTTTCTCTATACCCATCATGAGGTTGCTACAACCTAGCCTATGAATGAAAGTTTACAACGTAGGTGCACACAGGTTCAAGAGAAAAATTTGAGGTGACAGACAGTGACATATGGACAGACAGTGACACATTCAGTACCACCTTGCACACTCTTGCCTGCATCTAGCTTATCTACGGTGTAATCATTAGTCCAACAGTTGCAAACAAGAGTTTCTATTGGACAAATTCAGTTTTTTTTATTCCCGTTTAGTTTGTGAAAGTGAAATGTTTTTCAACAGAATCGGAGGAAGGAATACACCCCTGATCACGCATAAACACAGTTCACTTTCATAGCAGCCACGTTGTATTCCTTCTCGCCTCTATGCACTCTCCTCCTCTCACCTTTTCCCTTCGTTTGTTGACTTCAATGAACAACACATCAGTTGTATGTGACCTGGCGAAAAAACCTTTCCAAACTATTTCATAACCGCTACACACAGCCTACATCCTTGTCACCATATTAGCTAAAGTAACGTCCTAGTCAACATAGCTAATAGAACTAATGCGTTAGTAAACCCGCTACAATCATGCAGTAACGTTACAGTGTACAGTCAGTAAGCAGTTACACCGGCGGGCCCCGGTGGAAATAAATTAATAAAACCAAAAGCTCACCTTGACTTAATAATAATATAATATAATAATAATAATAATAATAATAATAATAATAATATGCCATTTAGCAGACTTGGAAGAGTTCCAGAGTTGTGTTGGATAGTCATAGCCAGCTAGCTAACATAGCATCTCTCTGTTTGAGCCGGGTGTTTGAGTAACTAAGCTAGCCAGCTGCATTTGCTAGCTAAGTAAGTGAAACTGAAAAAAAATGACAATCTCTCTCTCTCGCTTCTCCTTCTCCACTGCAGTGCTAGCTAGCTGTAGCTTATGCTTTCAGTACTATATTACATTTTTACATTATATTCATTCTCTGATCCTTTGATTGGGTGGACAACATGTCAGTTCATGCTGCAAGAGCTCTGATAGGTTGGAGGACGTCCTCCGGAAGTTGTCATAATTACTGTGTAAGTCTATGGAAGGGGGTGAGAATTAAAAGCCTCCTAGGTTTTGTATTGAAGAGGAGGAACGGAAGCTAGCTGTCCTCTGTCTACACCATGGTGCTACCCTACAGAGTGCTGTTGAGGCTACTGTTCTTCATTGCAAAACAGGGTGTTTTAATCAATTATTTGGTGACATGTGACTATATTTAGAATAGTTTTATCTAAAAATGATAACTTTTTCAATGTTTTACTTTTTATTTTATTTTATGAAATTCACTGAGGAGGATGGTCCTCTCCTTCCTCCTCTGAGGAGACTCCACTGATATGAACAGATTTTAAGATTTAATGTTGCTAAAATGCTGTCAGTTCCACTTTAAGCCTGTGTTAAAATATGCTTAAAATTATTAAAAGACAAAAAAGCAATTGTGATCGTGTTTGAATTGTGTTTGGGAAATAAAGATAGACATGGTTTAAAAAAGATAGTGGTTGGCCTCCCGAGTAGCGCAGCGGTCTAAGGCACTGCAGCGCATCCTGAAAATATATATAGATATCTTTGTTAGAAATAATACTTTATTTCCCTTGATAACCATAAACTGACACACCTGATTCCACCAGTCAAAGGCTTGATGATTAGTTGACTAATGGAACCAGGTACTGCCACATGTGAAATGTCTGGCGGGGCTCTGGGGAGAGGGTTGGGAAACCCTGCTGTAGTAGCACACTCTGGCATGTCTGATGCTTGCCAAGCAGTACGTAAGTAGCTAGATGAGTAATGAGTTGATTAAGTAGAAATGGCTGCTGACAAGCTTGTCATGTATTCTGTTCTACAAGGCCATTTGATAGAGTACAGTTACAGCGTATAATGTGGTCCTCTGAAAACTCAGTGTGGTCCTCTGTAACTCAGTGTGGTCCTCTGTAACTCAGTGTGGTCCTCTGAAAACTCAGTGTGGTCATCTGTAGCTCAGGGTGGTTCTCTGTAACTCAGTGTGGTCCTCTGTAACTCAGTGTGGTCCTCTGTAACTCAGTGTGGTCCTCTGTAACTCAGTGTGGTCCTCTGTAGCTCAGGGTGGTTCTCTGTAACTCAGTGTGGTTCTCTGTAACTCAGTGTGGTCCTCTTGTAACTCAGTGTGGTTCTCTGTAACTCAGTGTGGTCCTCTGTAGCTCAGGGTGGTTCTCTGTAATTCAGTGTGGTTCTCTGTAACTCAGTGTGGTCCTCTGTAATTCAGTGTGGTCCTCTGTAGCTCAGTGTGGTCCTCTGTAGCTCAGGGTGGTTCTCTGTAACTCAGTGTGGTCCTCTGTAATTCAGTGTGGTTCTCTGTAACTCAGTGTGGTCCTCTGTAACTCAGTGTGGTCCTCTGTAATTCAGTGTGGTTCTCTGTAATTCAGTGTGGTTCTCTGTAACTCAGTGTGGTCCTCTGTAATTCAGTGTGGTCCTCTGTAGCTCAGTGTGGTCCTCTGTAGCTCAGGGTGTTTCTCTGTAACTCAGTGTGGTCCTCTGTAATTCAGTGTGGTTCTCTGTAATTCAGTGTGGTCCTCTTGTAACTCAGTGTGGTCCTCTTGTAACTCAGTGTGGTTCTCTGTAACTCAGTGTGGTCCTCTTGTGACTCAGTGTGGTTCTCTGTAATTCAGTGTGGTCCTCTGTAATTCAGTGTGGTCCTCTTGTAACTCAGTGTGGTCCTCTTGTAACTCAGTGTGGTTCTCTGTAACTCAGTGTGGTTCTCTGTAATTCAGTGTGGTTCTCTGTAACTCAGTGTGGTCCTCTGTAATTCAGTGTGGTCCTCTGTAGCTCAGTGTGGTCCTCTGTAGCTCAGGGTGGTTCTCTGTAACTCAGTGTGGTCCTCTGTAATTCAGTGTGGTTCTCTGTAACTCAGTGTGGTCCTCTGTAACTCAGTGTGGTCCTCTGTAATTCAGTGTGGTTCTCTGTAATTCAGTGTGGTTCTCTGTAACTCAGTGTGGTCCTCTGTAATTCAGTGTGGTCCTCTGTAGCTCAGTGTGGTCCTCTGTAGCTCAGGGTGTTTCTCTGTAACTCAGTGTGGTCCTCTGTAATTCAGTGTGGTTCTCTGTAATTCAGTGTGGTCCTCTTGTAACTCAGTGTGGTCCTCTTGTAACTCAGTGTGGTTCTCTGTAACTCATGTGGGTCGCTCTTGTGACTCAGTGTGGTTCTCTGTAATTCAGTGTGGTCCTCTGTAATTCAGTGTGGTCCTCTTGTAACTCAGTGTGGTCCTCTTGTAACTCAGTGTGGTTCTCTGTAACTCAGTGTGGTTCTCTGTAACTCAGTGTGGTCCTCTGTAGCTCAGGGTGGTCCTCTTGTAACTCAGTGTGGTTCTCTGTAACTCAGTGTGGTTCTCTGTAACTCAGTGTGGTCCTCTGTAGCTCAGGGTGGTTCTCTGTAATTCAGTGTGGTCCTCTTGTAACTCAGTGTGGTTCTCTGTAACTCTGTGTGGTCCTCTGTAATCAGTGTGGTCCTCTGTAACTGTGTGGTCCTCTGTAACTCAGGGTGGTTCTCTGTAATTCAGTGTGGTCCTCTGTAATTCAGTGTGGTTCTCTGTATTTCAGTGTGGTCCTCTTGTAACTCAGTGTGGTCCTCTGTAACTCAGTGTGGTCCTCTTTAATTCAGTGTGGTTCTCTGTAATTCAGTGTGGTTCTCTGTAACTCAGTGTGGTCCTCTGTAATTCAGTGTGGTCCTCTGTAGCTCAGTGTGGTCCTCTCTAGCTCAGGGTGGTTCTCTGTAACTCAGTGTGGTCCTCTGTAATTCAGTGTGGTTCTCTGTAACTCAGTGTGGTCCTCTGTAATTCAGTGTGGTCCTCTGTAACTCAGTGTGGTTCTCTGTAATTCAGTGTGGCCCTCTTGTAACTCAGTGTGGTTCTCTGTAACTCAGTGTGGTCCTCTTGTAACTCAGTGTGGTTCTCTGTAACTCAGTGTGGTCCTCTTGTAACTCAGTGTGGTTCTCTGTAACTCAGTGTGGTCCTCTTGTAACTCAGGGTGGTTCTCTGTAACTCAGTGTGGTCCTCTTTGTAACTCAGTGTGGTTCTCTGTAATTCAGTGGGGGTCCTCTTGTAACTCAGTGGGGCCTCTGTAACTATGTGGCCCTCTTAATTCGTGGGTTCTCTGAAATTTTTGTGGTTTTCGTAACTAGTTTTGGCCCTCTGTTTTTATGGGGTCCTCTGTAGTATTTGGGGTTCCCTCGTAGCTCGGGGGGGTTTCTTGAAACTCATGTGGTCCTGTTTTTACTCAGGGTTCCTTTTTAAAACTTAGTGGGGTCCTCTTGTAAATCAGTGGGTTCTCTGTACCCAGTGTGTTCTCAACTCTTGTGGCCCCTCTTAGCTGGGGTGGTTTCTCGGGAATTATGTGGCCCTTGAAACTCATGGGGTTCTCGAAACCTGTGGGTCCTCTGTAACATGTGGCCTCGAAACGTGTGGTCCTCTGTAATCGGGGGGTTTCTGTAATTCAGTGGGGTCCTTGTATTCAGGTGGGTTTCCTGTAGCTCAGGGGGGGCCTGAAATCAGTGTGGTCCTCTGAACTCGTGGGGTTTCTCTGTTTTCAGTGGGGCCCCCTTTGAATCGTGGTCCTCTTAACCATGTGGTCCCTTTAATTCAGTTGGTTTTTTTTTAATTCCGTGGGGTTCTCTGTAACTCAGTCTGGTCCTCTGAAATTTCAGTGTGGTCCCTGTGCTCGGGTGGTCCTCCTACTCAGGTGGTTCTCTGTAGCCAGGTGGCCTCTTAACCGGGGGGTCCTATGTAACTCAGTGTGGTTCTCTGTTTTCAGTGGGGTCCTCTTGTAACCGTGGGGGGTCCTCTGTAATCAGTGTGGTCCTTTTAATTCAGTGTGGTTCTCTTAATTCAGGGGTGGTTTCGTAACTCGTTGGTCCCGAAAATTCAGTGTGGTCCCTGTAGCTCAGTGGGTTCTTCTAGCTCGGGTGGTTCCGTAACTCAGTGGGGCCTCTGAAACGGGTGGTTCTCTTAACTCAGTGTGGTCCTCTGTAATTCAGTTGGCCCCTTTTAAACTCAGTGTGGCTCTGTAATTCTGTGGCCTTTTTAAACCAGTGTGGTTCCTTGTAACTCAGTGTGGTTCCTGAAACCAGTGGGCCTCTTTAATCGTGTGGTTTTGTCCATGTGGTCCTCTTGAAACTAGGGTGGTTTTCTTAACTCATGGGGTCCCTTTGAAATCATGTGGTTCTCTGAAATTCATTTGGGGGCCTTTTGAAACTATGTTTCCTTTTGAACTCAGTGTGGTCCTCTGTAATTCTTTGGGGTTTCCCTGTAATTCTTTGGTTCTCTGTAACCAGGGGGCCCTCTGAATTCAGGGGGCCCTTTTAGCCATGTGGCCTTGTGTCGGGGGGTTCTCTGAAAGTCAGTGTGGTCCTTTTGTTATAGGTGGTCCTCTGTAACTTAGTGGGGTCTTTTTAAACTCAGGGGGTTTTCTCTGTAATCAGGTGGTCCTCTGAAAAACCATGTGGTTTCTGAAACTCAGTGGGTCCTCTTGAAACCGTGGGGTTCTCGTAACTATGTGGCCCTCTTATTCAGAGTGGCCTCGTAGCTCGGGTTGTCCTCTGTACTGGGGGTGGTTTCTGTAACTCGTGTCCCCTGAATTATGGGTTTCCCTTTAATTAGTGTGGTTCTCAAAACTCAGTGGGTCCTCTAGCCAGGGGGGGTTCTCTGTAATCAATGGTCCTTTTGAACTCTGTTGTTCTCTGTAACTCGTGTGGTCCTCTGTAACTCGTGGGGTTTCTCGTAACTCAGGTATCCTCTGTGCTCAGGGGGGGTTTTTCTTTTAAAACTCTGTGGGGTCCTCTGTACCTCAAAGGGTTCTCTGTAACCAGTGTAGTCCTTGTAAACTCGGTGGGTCCCTGTACCTCAAGGGGTTCTCTGTAACTCGTTGGCCCTCTGTCTCAGGGGGGTTTCTGTAACTAGGTGTTCCTCGTAACCTGTGGTCCTCGTACTCAGGGTTTTTTAACTGTGTGGCCCTTCCGAAAATCAGTGGGGCCCTTTTGTAACTGGGTGTGGTCCCTCTGTAACTCATGGGGCCCCCCTTTTGTAACTCAGTGGGGCTCTGTAATCGTGGGGTTTCTGTAACCCGTGTGGTCCTCTTAACTCATGTGTTCTGAAACTCAGTGGGGGGCCTTTAACTCGGGGCCCTTTGAAACTCAGTGTGGTCCTCTGAACTCGTGGGGTTCTTAAAAACTCTGGGTTCTCTGTAACTCAGTGTGGTCCCTCTTAACTAGTGGGTCCTCTTACTCAGTGGGGGTCCCTTGTAACTCAGTGTGGTCCTTTGTAACTCATGTGGCCTTTTGAACTCAGGGGCCCTCTGAAATTGGTGGTCCTCCTGTAACTCGTGTGGTCTTGTAACTAGGTTCCCTTGTCTCATGTGGTTCCTGAAAACTCATGTGGGTCTCGTAGTCATGGGGGTTCCCTCTGAAACTCAGTGTGGCCTGAACTCAGTGTGGTCCTCCTGAACTCATGTGGTCCCGTAACTAGTGTGTTCCTTGTACTCAGTGTGGCCCTTTTAAAATCAGTTTTCCTCTGTAACTCATGTGGTCCTCTGAAAACTCAGGTTTTCCTCTGTAACTCATGGGTCCTCTGAAATCAGTGTGTTCCTCTGTAATCAGTGTGGTCCTCTGTAACTCAGTGTTTTCCTTTTTAACTCATGTGGTTCTCTGTAACTCAGGGGGGCCCCCCCCCTGTATTCATGTATCCTTTTAAACTCAGTGGGGGTCTCTTTAACTCTTTGGGGTCCTTTTAGCTCAGGGGGGCCTCTTTTAACTCTGTGGTTTCTTCTTGTGTGGACCTCTGAACTCAGTGGGGTTCTCCTAACTCGTGTGGTCCTCTGTGTAGGGGGGTTTTCTCTTTAACTCAGTTTTCCTTTTTAACTCAGTGTGGTCCTTGTACCAGGGGGGTTTCTTAACCAGTGTGGCCCTCTGTAACTCATGGGTCCTCTTGAATCTTTTGGGTCCCGAAACCAGGGGTGGTCCTTTTAACTGGGTGTGGTCCTCTGTAAACTCTGTGGGGCCCTCGTACCAGCGTGGTCCTCTTGAAACTCAGTGTGGTTCTCTGTAGCTCTGTGGGGTCCTCTGACCAAAGGGTTCTCTTAACTATGTGGTCCCTGTACTAGGGGGGTTCTCTGAAACTCGGTTTTTCCTCTTAATCAGTGTGGTTCTGAGCTCAGGGGTTTTCCTGAACTCAGTTGGTCCCCTCTTAAATGGTGGCCCCTTTTGTAACTCGGTTGGTCCTCTGAACTCAGTGTGGTCCTCTTGTAACTCAGTGGGGTCTCTGAAAACTCAGGTGGTTTCTGTAACTCAGTGGGGCCCTCTGAAAACTCTGTCTTTCTCTGTAATCGTGTGGCCCTGTAACTCATGTGGCCCCTGAACTCTGGGTCCTTGAACTCATTTGGGGTTTTCCTTGAAAACTCATGTGGGTTCACTCATTGGTTCTCTGTTACTCATTGGTCCTCTGAAAAATCGTGTCTTTCTTTTAAACTCATGTGGCCTTGTAACTCAGGTGGTCTCTGTAACCAGGGGGGTCCTCGGAACTCAGTGGGGCCCCTCTGAATCAGTGGGTTCTCTGTAACTCAGTGTGGTTCTCTGAAACTCATGTGGTCCTCTTAACTCAGTGTGGTCCTCTGTAACTCGGTGGTCCTCTTTTAACTCAGTGGGGGCCTTTTGAAACCATGTGGCCCTTTTGTAACTCATGGGGTCCTCTGAAAATCTGGGGGTCCTCCTGTAACTAAGTGTGGTCTCTGTTTCGTGTTGTCCTTGTAGCTCATGGGGGTCCCCCCTCTAGTCAGGGGGGTTTTCTGAAAACTAGTGTTTCCTCTTTAATTCAGGGGGTTTTCTTTTTTGTCCTCAGTGTGGCCCTCTGTAATTCAGTGGGGTCCTTTTTAAAACTCAGTGGGGTTTTTCCTGAATTCAGTGTGGCCCTTTTAACTCGTGTGGTTTCGTAACTCAGTTTTGGTCTCTTGAACTCGTGGGGGTTCTCTGAACCGTGTGGCCCCTTTTGTAACTCAGGGGGGTTCTTTTAAACTCATGGGGGTCCTCTTGTAACTATGTGGTTCCTGTAATTCAGTGTGGCCCTTTTGTAACTTTGTGGTCCTCTTGTAACTCATGGGGTCCTGTTTTTCTCAGGTGGTCCCTTTAATTTGTGTGGTCTTCTTGAACCAGTGGGGTTCTCGTAATCTGGGTTTCTCTGAAATCAGGTGGTCCCTGTATCAGGGTGGTTTCTGAATTCAGTTGTGGCCTTTTTGGGAACTCATGTGGTTCTTTTAAACTCTTTTGGGGTCCTCTGTTCGTTGGCCTCTGTCGGGGTTGGTCTCTGTAACTCAGGGTGGTTCTCGAAATTTCAGTGGGGTCCTCTGTAATTCTGTGGTTCCTGTACCAGTGTGGTCCTTTTAAAACTCGTTGGTCCTATGTAAACTCATGGGGTTCTCGTATTTCAGTGTGGTCCTTTGTAACCAGTGTGGCCCCTCTGTAACTCAGGGGGTCCCTTTTTAAATTTCAGTGGGGTTCCTGAAATTATGGGTTCTCGTATCATGTGGTCCCTTATTCAGTGTGGTCCTCGTCTCGTGGGGTCCTTTAGCTCAGGGTGGTTCTCTGAAATCGTGGGTCCTCGAAATTCAGTGTGGTTCTCTTTAACTCAGGTGGTTCTCGTAATCAGTGGGCCCCTCTTGAAAACTCATGTGGTTCTTTTGAAACTCGTTGGTTCCTGTAACTCATGGGGTCCCTTGAAAAATCATGGGGGTTCTCGTAACCAGTTGGTCCCTCTTGTAAACTCAGGGGGGTTCTCGTAATCAGTGTGGTCCTCTTGTAACTCATGGGGGTTTCTCGAAATTCGTGGGTCCTTTTGAAACTCAGTTGGTCCTCTTGTACCCGTGGGGCCCTCGAAATTTTCGTGGGGTTCTCTGTAATTCTTTTGGGGTTTCTCTTAACTCAGTGGTCCTCGAAATTCAGTGGGTCCCTTAGCTCATTTGGGGGTCCTCGTAGTCAGGGTGGTTCTCTTAACTCATGTGGTCCTGTTGTTATCAGGGTGGTCTTGTAACTTGTGTGGTCCTCTGTTTAACTCAGTGTGGTTTCGTAACTCATGTGTCCTCGTAACCGGGGGGTTTTCTCTGTAACTCAGTGTGGTCCTTTTGTAACTCAGTGTGGTTTCTTGAACCCATGTGGTCCTCTGTAATTCGGTGGTCCTCTGTGCTCATTGTGGTCCCCTTAGCTCAGGGTGGTTCTCTGTAACCAGGGGGGTCCTTGTAATTGTGGGGTTTCTCGAAATTTTCATGTGGTTCTCTGAAAATCAGTGTGGCCTCTGAGCTCAGGGTGGTTCTTTTTAAAATTCAGTGTGGTCCCTTTAACTCTGTTGTTCTCTGTAACTCTGTGTGGTCCTTTTAAACCGTGGGGGTCTCTGAAACTCGTGTAGTCCCTGTACCAGGGGGGTTTTCTCTTAACTCGGGTGGTCCCTGCCTCAAAGTGGTTCTCTGTAACTCAGTGTTTTCTCTGAAACTTGTGTTTGCCCTCTGTACCTCAATGGTTCTCGTAACCCGTGTGGTCCTCTGTACTCAGGGTGGTTCCTGTAATCAGGTGTTCCTCTGTAAAATCGTGTGGTCCTTGTACCGGGTGGTTCTTTTAAACCATGTGTGGCCTCTGAACCGTGTGGTCCTTTTGTAATCGGTGTGGTCCTCTTAATCATGTGGCCCCTCTTGTAACTCAGTGTGGGCCCTTTTAAACTCAGGTGGTTCTTAAAAAAAATCATGTGGTCCTCTGAAACTCGTGTTGTTCTCGTAACTCAGTGTGGCCCCTCTGAAAATCATTTTGGTCCTCTGAACTCGGGGGGTCCTCTGTAACTCGTGTGGTTCTCTGAATCAGTGGGGGTTCTCTGAAACTCAGTGTGGTCCTCGGAACTCATTGGGGCCCTTTTAAACTCGGGGTTGGTCCTTTTTTTAACCTCAGGGGGGTTCCCTTGTAACTCGGGGTCCTCTTGAAACTATGTGGTCCTCTGTAAACCGTGTGGTCCTTTTGTAACTCATTGGGGCCCCTCTGTAACTCAGTTTTGGTTTCCCTGAAAATCAGTGGGGTCCCCCTGTACCCCAGTGTTTTCTCTTTTAACCCAGGGTTCCTCTGTCCTCAGTGGGGGTCCTCCTTTTAAATTCATTTGGGGGCCCTCTGAAACCATGTGTTCCCGTAACTCAGTGTGGTCCTCTGAAACTCATGGGTTCCTCGGTAATTCATGGGGGCCCTTCTGTAACCCCGTTTTCCTCTGAAACCTCAGTTGGTCCTCTGTAACTCGTGTTTTCCTCTGTCCCCTCAGTGTGGGCCCTCGGGGTAATTTCAGTGTGTTTCTTTTTAACTCAGGGGGGTTTCTCGGTAACTCGGGTTGGCCCCCTCTTTTAATTTTCGGTGTATTCCTCTTGAACCCCCAGGGGTTGGTTCCTTAACTCTTGGGTCCTTTTCTCAGGGGTGGTCCCTTTTTTTAAACTAAAGTGGGGTTTCCTTTTAAAAATCGGGTGGGGACCCTGTAACCCCTTTTTGATTCGGGAGGGGGCGGGTCGGGAGGGGCGTGTTTTTTTCTTTTAGCTCCTACTCTCTAGCTGGAGGAAAAGCAAATTTTCCATTTGGTTTTTGAAAATTTTGGTTTAACCTTTGGCTTTTAATCGTTTTTTGGGTAGTTATTTGTAGTTTGGTTTAATTGTTTTTTTATGGGGGTTTTATTTTTGGGTTTGTGGGTTTTTCCGTGGGTTTTTGTGGGTTTAGTTTTGAAGCCCCCGGGGGCTAGCTGGGTTTAAGCGGGTACTATTTGGGAACGTTTTACTGTCCACTGTTAAATTGCTTCTAGCCAACTTTTAATTTTTTGCTGCTTTCTGCGTTTAAAGGGAAAAGGGAACCGGCATAAAATCAATTTTAGTGGGCTAACACCTTTTGGGGGGCAGTTTTTTGAAAACCAAAGTTTTGGGTTCTAATTTTGTTTTAAAAATGGTGCTGGGCTTGCGGGGCCCCAGGCAAACGGGGGCCCCCCCCAATAGCTGGTTCGTGGGTAGTTTACTGGGGCTGGCGGGTGTTTTTCCGCCTTTCCGGCTTAGCACAAGCCGCTAATTACCTTTTTTTTCAAACCAGAGTCATTTAACCCCGTGCCATTTGTGCCGGGTGTACACGAAGCTACAAAGCTGGGGCCTTTTTCTTAAAACAAACCCAAACACGGGGGGCCTTTGCTACAAACCCCAGCACAACCTGCTACCCGCCCCGCCCAAACAACGGTGGGGGGTACACAAATTTTACAATATACTTGCCCTAGTTTCCCCAATTTTTGAATCTTTGGGGGGCCTGCGTCATAAAAGGGAACTTGACACAGACACGAATGACTTTTTTAGTGTTTTTTATCACACTATTGGGGGTTTTTGCTGTCCAAATGTTTTTTCCCCTTTGGTTTGTGGGTTACTGGATCTGGCATGCGGGTTTACTATTTAAACCCCACTTTTGGGGGTTTTTGTTTTGAGTTTTTTGTGCTTAACTGTGTTTTTAACTGTGGGGGTTTTTGGAAATGCTAGCTTTCGTCAGCTAGGGTTTTCATAGGGGGCTACGAATAAAGGGGGGTTTTGATTTTTATTCCTTTAAAAAAATTGAAAAACGGGTTCATTTGAAAAAATTTTAGTTTCTGAGGAAAGAATTTTTTGGGTGAGGGGGGCCCCCCTCTCCCCCTCCCCCAGATGCTTAGCTCTTTTTCTTTTCCACCCCTCCCTCTGCTTTTTTGTACCCTTTTGCTACGCCGGTCAACTAGGGCCTCTCCCCTACCCCCGGTTTCCCCCTCGTCCCTGCACGGGGAAAAACAAACAACGCCCCAACACCCGGGGGGGGCCCCCCCCTTTTCCCCTCCCCAAACCGGGTGGCCCCTTCCTCGCCCCCCTCCCGGGAGTTCCGGGTCGCGGGCACCTCGGGGAACTCCCTTTCTGTTTTGGCCAACAAAGCGGACTTCCTCCCCCCCTATGCCAACCTCCAGCCCCTCAAACCTTCCGGGCGCTGAGGGAAAAACAGGGATCACCACTAAAAAACAGGGCTACTCCTACTGCTCCCCCCTTCGTCGCCCAAAGGTGTTTTTCACATAAACCCCGAGAGCACTGGTCAGAGGGGGGGGGGGGTCCCGGGAATCCTCACTCCCCAAAGTGGCCATTCTCAATTTTTTCCCCAAACCCTCTTTTACTCCTATTTAAATTCCCAAAGGGCTGTCACGTCACTAACCCTTTTAAACCCCCTTAAAAATCCTTGTCACCCTACGCCCTCCGGTTTTCCTTAAAGAGTTCATAAACCGAGCTTGACCCTTGATAATTTTCCTTTTTCCTGAGGATGGCCCCCCCTCACATTTTTGGGGGAATTTTCAAACCCCCCTATGCCCAAATTTTTTTGACTCATTTCCTCTGCCTCCTTCTTTCCACCCTCCCCCTCTTTTGCCCTCACCCTCTAAACCGCCCCCCCCTACTCAAAAGCGGCAATACCTTGCCCTCATCTTCACAATCTGCTCCTCTAAAATCTCAACGAAACCCTTCCCCCCAAAAGTCCCCAACCACTATTTTGTTTCCTTTCTCTCTCCCCTCTCCTCCCACACTTCACTCTGCCCCTCCCAAAAGGAATGGGGAAAATGCGCCCCCGCAACCTTCCTCTCTCCCCCCACTACTCTCTTCCTTTTTCCATCCTATCACTCTTCCCTCGGGCTAAATTTCCTTCCCCCTCCAATCCCCCTGATTCTTCCTCCCCCCAACCCTCCTCTCCCCCCTTTCCCTTGAAACCCTTTTTGGCCTCCCCTTTGCCCCCAAATCCTCCCGGGGTTTCGGCCCTTTCCCCCCCACTCCGTGGCTTGATGACTCACTGGGGACCCTCAAGAACAACCCCGGGGCAGGGGGGAGGGGAAGGGGGAAAAAAAACTAAACCCCCCTACCAACCTGGGCCTTTTTCCCTCCCTCCTTTCTCTACTTTTTCTTCATCTGTTTTTCTGCTGCTAAGGCCCCCCTTTCAAACCCCCAAAATTTCCAACATCTGCCCAAACCCCCTAAAGCTTTTTCCCACATTTTCCTCCTCCTGAACCCCCTCCTCCCCCCCCCCCCCCCCAAACCCCCTCTCTCTCTGTGGATGACTTCGTCAACCCCTTTTAAAAAAAGGTTGACGACATCCCCAAACCTCTTTTGTTAAATCTAATAACACGCCTTTGGGCCGGGCCCCATCCCTACCCTATGCTTTGACCCCTTTTTTTCCCCCCCCTCTTCCCCCGAAAAAAAATCCTGCGACTTGTGACGCAGGGCCCCCCAAAAACCCCGGCCCCCTTTACCCCATCCCCTCCTCCCCTTTTCCAGACCCCTTTCCGGTGACCTTCTCCCCCCTACCTCACCTCGCTGGGTCAACCCCATCCTTGACCGCTGGCCTGTCCCCTTTTCCCTCTTCAAGGAAACGAGATTTTCTCCCCCCGCCCAAAAAAACCCAAAACTCGACCCCACTGATTTAAAAACTACAGACCAGTATCCCTTCTTTCTTTTTTTTCCAAAAATATGACCCTGCCGCTTTAAACCAACCCCTTTGGGTATCTCTCCCCAAAAAACCCTTCCCGGGTCCCAAAACCCAAACAGGTTTTAGGGCGGGCATTCAAGAGCCCGGGCCCTTTTCTGTGGTTTACGGGGACCCTCCCCCCTGGGTTTAAAAACTAACTTTTCTTTTCCCTTTCTCTTGTCCTTTAGACCCCCGTCCTGCTGCCTTTGGTACTGGAACCCTAAGCCCCCCTCTCCCACCCTCCTCCGAATGGGCTCCCCCGGGGGCGGCTCACCCGGGGTTGCGTTTCCTTTCCTGACCGGGCCCCCTCCTACCAATGGGGGTGGCGGGAAACTGTCTCCCCCACCACTGCTCTCAACCCCTGGTGTCCCCAGGGTCGGTTTTGGGCCCTCTCCTTTTTTTCCCTATAAAACCAAGTCACTTTGGGTCTGTCAATCCTCACATGGGCTCTCCTATCATTTGGGTACGCTACGATACCCAAATAATCTTTTTTCCTTTTCCCCCCCCCGGGTAAACCGGGGGCAATCGCACTCTGCTGTCTGGCAACATATCAGTATGGTGAAAGATCACCACCCCAAACCCGAACCCTGGCAGACGGAAACTGCTCTTCCCCCGGGGGAAAGGGCTGCCCCTTCCATGATCTCCCATCACGTTGACAACTCCGCTGTGTCCTCCCCCAAAGGGGAAAACCTAGGGGGTGACCCCCGACAAAACCCTGTCCCTTTCCCCCCGCCACATCAAGGCGGTGGGCCCGCTCCCCGCAGGTTCTGCTCCCAAAACATTCGGAGATTTCGGGCCCCCCGGGCCCCCCCAAAAAACGGCGGGAGTCCTGGTCCAAGGGCCCCTTTCATCCCCCCCGTCTTTGGGCTACTTTCAACTCGCTGTTGGCTGGGCTCCCCCGCCCGTGCCCCTTTAAAAACCCACAACTCATTTCCCGAAAAGCCGCGCCCGTCTGGGTTTTTCAACCTTTCCCCAAGGGTTTTCTCAAAGGGCACCCCCCCCCCTCCGCACACTTTCCCCTGGCTTCCAGTTTAAGCTCGCATCCGCTAAAAAACCATGGGTCTTGCCATGGAAACGGGGAGGGGAACGGCCCCTCCCTTAAACCCTTTAAAGGGTCGACATTCCCCCAAACCCAAACGGAAAATTTGGCTTCATCCAACCCCCTTGGGCCCGCTGGCTTTCCCTTCCTCTGCGACACAGCCCCCGCTCAGCCCGTCAAAAAAGTTCGCGCTCTTGGGGACCCCCCCAAGGGGAACAAGCTCCCCAACGACGCCCGGACAGCCGGGGTCCCCTCACCCCCCCTTCCGGATACATTTGAAAACCCAACCCCCCTTTAAGAAAACCTGGGTAGGAAAAAGTATTCCTTCTCCCCCCCCCCCCCCCCCCCCCCCCCCCCCCCCCCCCCCCCCCCCCCCCCCAATTTTGTGGTCCTCTGGCAAGAGCGTCTGCTAATGACTTAATGTCCCCCTTGAGAAAGGCATTTAACCCTAATTCTCCTGAAGTCTGCTGGGTTAAGAGC
The DNA here is from genome assembly GCA_902810595.1 of Coregonus sp. 'balchen'. NCBI lineage: Eukaryota > Metazoa > Chordata > Actinopteri > Salmoniformes > Salmonidae > Coregonus > Coregonus sp. 'balchen'. The sequence goes on along the minus strand of LR778285.1, from coordinate 3,654,035 downwards.
TCTGCTAAATGACTAAAAGAAATGTAAAATGTGGGTTGGTTCTCCGTAACTCAGTGGGGTCCCTGTAGCTCGGGGTGGTTCCGTAACCAGTGTGTTCCTCTTAACTCATTGGCCCTGACTCAGGGGGGTTTTTCTCTGTCTCGTGTGGCCCCTCTGAAACTCGTGTGGCCTCTTGTAACTCGTTGGGCCCTCTTAACTCATGTGGTCCTCTTGAAACCGGGTGGGCCCTGTCTCTGTGTGGTCCTTGTAGCTCACGGGTCCTCTTGTAACTCAGTGTGGTTTCTTGTAGCTCTTTTGGGGTCCTCTGTACCTCAAAGGGTTCCTGAACTCTGTGGCCTCTTAACTCTGTGGGGTCCCGTACCTCAAGTGGTTCTCTGTAACCGTTGGCCTCTGTAGCTCGGGGTGGTTCTCTGTAACTCAGTGTGTTCCTCTGAAAACTCATGTGGTCCCTTAGCGAGGGTGGTTCCTGAAACTCATGTGGTCCTCTGTAATATGTGGTCCTCTTGAAAACTCGGTGGGGTCCTCTGAAACCAGTGTGGTCCCTTTTTTACCATTGGGGGCCCTCTGTAACCTTGGTTCTCTGTAACTCGTGTGGCCTCTGTAACCGTGTCGTTCTCTGAAACCATGTGGTCCTCTGAAACCAGTGTGGCCCCTCTGAACTCAGGTGGTCCTCGTAACTCAGTGTGGTTCCTGAAACCAGGTGGGTCTCTGTAACTAGGGGTTCTCTGTTATCAGTGTGGTCCTCTGAAAACTCAGTTCGTTCCTGAAACCAGTGTGGTCCTCTGAAACTCAGTGGGGGTCCTCTTCTCAGGGGGGTCCCTGAAAACCATGTGGTCCTCGGAACTGTGTGGTTCTCTGAACTCATGGGGTTTCCCTCTGAAAACTCATGGGGCCTCTGAAAACTCAGTGGGACCTCTGAACTCAGGGGGCCCCCTCTCTAACCAGTGTGGCTTTTGAACTCGTTGGTCCTCTTGAAACTCAGTGTGGTCCTCTGAAACTAGTGTGGTCCTCCTGTCCATTTGGGGGGCCCTCTGAAACTGGGGTGTGCCT